>VFFE01007188.1:1048088-1296545 GCA_008921705.1 Burhinus oedicnemus
AACTATTCAACGATTGTATGATTGTATGTTTCTATCATTCTATGAGTTTAAATTATTGTAATATATACTTATACATTTATCATTATATTAAATTTAATAATTTAACATTGTTCTGGCAAATCTTTATTATGTTTTCTTACCCCTTTCACTACCTGAACCCTCTTCTAGCCTCTGCTTTATTATTTATTTATAAAACCTTATTTTTTTTTTCTGTTTGTATATTCTGAAGTGCTCTGTATTTTGGGAAAGAGGTGTCATTTATTTTTTATAACTTCTTTCCATTTATTTCATAGAAAGTATGGATTTTTTGCTTGCTTGTTTTCACTATTTATTTTTACACTAGGGTTTACAGTTCTAGATACCAATTAGCTTGGTAACGTCTTAAATATTTACCAATTATTGTTCATACATTTCTGCTCATACTTTTTTCCTCTCAAATAATATATTTCATAATTTTAAAATTCATAATGCTCATTTTGTAATAGCTGGTCTTTTATGAAACACTTTATCTGTCAAGTGAGATATATCACAGTGCTCTCCCATATTGGATAATGGGCTTTCAGAGGAAGAAAATGTTTTCTGCAACTTAGAAATTCTATAGATGTTTTGTATTTACAATTTGAGCACATCACAGATTTAAGCGCTACATGTTTTATTTTGCTCAGATACTACAAAGTAGCATTTCAGGAACTGATCAATCTGTTCTCTGACGTGTTTTGGGGACTTACTGACACACTTAGTGGTAATGGCCTCTGAACAGTAAAACCTTCCTTGACAAAGTGCATTCTCACTCACCTCACCCCAATTCAGTTTTACCTGTAAATGGTAGGAATAACATTTTTGATTTTAATATTCCAATCACAAGAATCTTCCTAATAGATAGATGTATTTAGACATTTAATCAGGAATTTTCATTTATTTTCGTTCAGCATTCTTATTTATGTACAGGCAGTTAAACAATTGTTGAAACAAATTCTGGGTCATAATAAGTGTCTCTTTTGTTATTAAGGAGTAAACAAATCACAGCACTTGTATTTTACATCAAAGCCATTATTCCATAACTCTCCATAATAAAATTAAAAACTGAATTATAAAATGGGAAGAAAATTTCTTATTCTGAAGCTAAAGCTTTCCTTTTAGTTATTCTGTTCACAATTCTAGGGATCACTTGACCACTGACTTCAAGACTAATTCTTGCTGTTGAGCTACATCCTTCCTCAGTCATCAAAGAGGTGATGGACATATCAGTGACTTTAAACATTTCAGTGAGGACAAACTGAAATGTTTTTCACCTGAAGAATATGCCACAGCAATACACAAGGAGAATAAAAGAGCATCTCATACCAACTGTGAGCTCAGGATTTACATCTCTGGGATCTGAATCTGTCTCTTCTGAGTTCCCTGATGCAATTAACTATTTTGTATGTTTCTGACCGGTGATTTTATTGATATGCTAATTGAACAGACATGAACAACCACTTCAAGCCAATCAAGAAGGAATATCAAAACTACATCATACTAGATTTTTAAGACTGATGTCAACCTGTTCATGTGTGAGACGTGAGTGTTCTACTGTCACAACTATTTGTGAAGTCTCATTAAATGTTAAGATTCAGGGAAGTGCTGGGCAATTCCCTCCAAAGATATTTCTAATATACATTTATTATGTTTTTCAACATCTTTGATAAGATTTGTTTCATTAAAGTTTTTGTGTCTGAAAATTAGATATCTCAGTCTAAGCCAGGCTTTCATGGTAGAATGGAAAGTAGCAGATACTTCAAAGGAAATTGGACTGAACTTTCTTAGACAGGTATTGTAGGTGTCTACATGTGGTCAGATGAATCCCAAACAGCATACCTAAACAAAACTTAGTCAAGCTGAATGAAGAGAGCTGGAATTCAAACTATATAGAATCAATGTCTTTTTCCTTTATCAGCTGTTATTTCAAATTATGTTGCATCAATATTTATGTATCTTAAAATAGTTGAGATATAACTAATTTTATATAACTCTCCAGATGAAATTCATCACATCCTAAGATGGATATGTAATATACAGGATTAATATGCACCTAGAATTTTGTAACAAAGGGTAGGAATAATAAAATGTCAATCAAAATCTTCTGGCTTTTATTACTGTGCCATGGTTTGGGCTGGCCTGGCCACTAAAATGAATGACAGATGCTCTCTTTTATCTCTCTTCCCTTCAAGCGAGAGAAAATGAGAGAAAGAGAGATTTATGAGTTTAGAAGGAACTAAACTACTTTAATGAAATATTAATAATAAAATAATAATAAGATAAAGATAATATTAATAAGAAAAATAATGAAATAGATACACTATTTACAGAACCACTCCCAGGATGATGATCACGTCACTGTCAGGCTCAGGGGAAGTCCCAGACTGGTCTCAGCAACAGACGGGAGCTGAACTGAGGGACTGAATTCAGGAACACAATGATCTGGATCAAAGGCAAACAAACAGACGAAGTCCTCCTTGGATGCTGGTCATTAAAGAAAGAGACTGATCCCTTTGATCCCTGAGCTTTTATACTGAGCATGAGGCAGATGGGATGGAATACCTTGTTGGTCAGTTTTGGGTCACCTGTCCTTTCTGCTCCTCCCCACAGGTACAACCTCTTTTTGCTCTTCTGCCTCCAACCCTCCAACTTGGTGCATAACCAAGTAAGCTGACCTTGGTTGTTATAGCAATAAGTATAAGCAAGAGCCATTTATTGGTATTCACTATAAACATCAGACCTTATCAGCTAGAAGGAGACACTGTCTGAAAAATATGCCATTAATTTCAAAGAGTTAGGAGAAGCTTAACTGAAAAGTAAAATTACTGAACAGAAAATTGGTTCTGTTTTACCTCAAACCAGGACATACTGTTAAATGTTAGGAGATGTTATTATGTTTCATAGGAAATGTTCAGTTTAATTTATTATGATTGACAAGTATTAACTGTAACATTGCTGTAGCCATTGAAAACAAATTAGAATGTGATTCAAATAGAGATATTTTGCTATGCTAATTTTTCTGACTTTACTCATGTTTGCAAAAGTTATCATCATATTTGTAAATTCATTTCATATAGTTTAATCATCATACTTTATTTATTGAGGCAACTGTCAAGATTAACACACTTGGAATGTCACCTTCAAGGTACTATTGGTTTTGGCTAGAGGTAGCTGTTGTGACAGCAAGGGAAGACCGTTAGGAGCTTCCCACCAATCCTTTTTTACTTTTATCAGATTTTCTGTCTTATACTTTTTAATCTACTTTGGTGCCTGAATGAAAAAAGACCAAGATTAACCCATAAGTAGGATTTTCAGAAGTAAGTAATAATGTCAGGTAGTGATTCTATTTTGGGGTATCTTAGTTGACATATACTGTAGAAGTTCGATTTTTAGCAGTGGGATGCTTTTTAAATGTTGAAAATCAGTAATCATTAAAGTGTCCCAAGTGGTTGCACTGCAAACTGAGGTGAGCAAAATATCAAGATGCTTGACCATCTTAGCCATCTTCTTGGTCCTCAAAGTCTTCAGAACAATTCTCACAAATATGCATCAGCAATGAAATCAGAATTGAAACATGCATCAGAGGGCTAAAATTGTGCAGCTTCCCAGACTGCCAGAAAACCAAACTTTATAAACTAGGACTAACCTTAAAATAAGATTTACTTGAGCATGTTTATCTCCTAAGCATGTAATGGTGCTTTCTAGAATGCAATTTTTAGATTATATTAACAGTGACACAGCCTAAAATGTCCTTCAGAATTTCTAGTCAAAAACTTGGACAACTTAGGTATTTCATATAACTCACAGTTAAAAAGCTAAGGGAAATGTAAACAGCTTGAATATAACAAATTATTTTAAATAGCATAAATTAAACACATGGAGAACAGGAAAGAATTCATTAAGAAAAATATAAGGAACAGAGAGTAATTTTGAAGAATTTCAAATCTTTGCACAGTAGATATGCACACACACATATCTGTGTATATATAATTTCATAATAATTCTGACTGAAATGTATATTTCACATATAAATATGAAAGTAATGGTTTCAGAAGTATTTTAAAATATGTCAAACAATTTATATTTTCTGTGTTTTCTTACCTTGATGTTTCCTCATTTTATGTTTGTTTGAGGTCACATAGATAATTGAATGATTTCTAAATAAATAAAAATATTTAATATCCACATTTTAGTACAATAAAAAAATACTCCTTCTACCAAGTTTGACTTGAAAAACTTATTCTTGCAATTAATGTAAAATTTATGTACTTTAGTTTTAAAAATAGTAATACATTTTTTCTTTTTCATTCTTTAAGACATCTGTGAATCAATATTTCTGGGAAACATATATATATGGACCATATGCATATATGTATATATGAACTACAAATATATATGCATTAAGTATTTTATATATACATATTATTATGTGTGTTTTTGGTGGGACATTGTTAGGGATTTTTGGGTTTTTTGGTTCATGATTGATTTTATGTACTCAAAAATCTATTACAAAGGATTTGAATAACAGCAATAATAATAGCAATAACAATGAAGGTAAGCCACTGAAATTCTTCCCTTCCACTCTCCTTTTTTGTTAATCAATAAAACAAATAAACAAAAGAAGCTGCGTATATTTCTACTGGGTGCCAATAGCCTTTTTTGCTCTAAAGAAATGAAGACACTAGCTTTCCTAAAGATGCAGAACTGGATTTATAAATTTTAAAGGTAGTTAATTTTATAAATGACATGCTAAATAAACTGACATGTATCATTATTGCATGACTTCAACCCTACAGTGTTTTATGCTTTTTGCTTCTGAAAAGGGATCTTTTCTTATCTCCTTCAACAATGAAACCAGATGCCAAATCTGGAATGTATTTCCCATCAATGTCATGTGGCTTTATGATTTCCTGGCTGATCTCTTTCATGGTCTTGTAGCTGATTCCACTTTTGGTAGTGGTTATTGAAATGTGTGTAGGGCTAGTTTAAGATCAAGCTTTTGGACTGGCATTTTACAATCACATTCCCATTTGAATTGCCGTTGGCTCCAAAGACACTAATTTGTGTATCAAAGGTCCTAGAACTCTGCATATTGCTTGAAAGACATTTTAAAACTTATTCACTTTCAAATGCTAATATTCTACTACTCATAGAAATAAAACACAACTCATAAATGTTAGGTGTCACACTAAAATTTCCTGTATACAAATAATTGTAAGTGGAATTGATGCATAAAAATTGCATGATGTTTTAGGTAGAAGTGCTTCTTTATGCTTTATGCAACTTTTCTATGTTATCATCACAGAAACAGATGTCTCGAAGGTACATATAAATGTATCCAAATAAAGATCAGGATTAATTTGCTTTGGCTTTACACATTGTCATTGGCAAAATACCTACCTGATATTTTTGTAAATTCCAAGGTTAAAAATACCGTTATTTAGAGTCAGGGGGGTTTTTTTGTTTGTTTGTTGTGTGGTTGTTTGGTTTTTTTGGTTTGGTTTGGCTTTTTTTTTTGCCAGTGGAACCTCTTAATATTCAGTACAAGTAGCCTACACATAGAATAGAAAGAACTACCTTTATGTTCTCATACATCTGCTCCCTTTTTTTATTGGAGCTGGATAAATACTGGATTTCTCTCAGGTCATCAATGAGCTTAAATCAATTGAAAGAATAAACAGTTCAGAAAATAAATAAACAAACAAATAAATAAAAATATATAAAGATTGACTTAAAAATAAGCAAAAAGCAGACAGTCTATAATTGACCAAAAAAGATCTCAGATGTGAGATTCCGTCTCTCTCAGTTGAAAGAAAGAGGAAAACATTCACTTCCATCATTTAAAATGCTCTGAGATATGTAGATCAAAGAGTCACTGATAGGACGCAAGAAAGCAGGGACTTCAACTTGTATCATGTATATTATAAATAAATAGAATAAACATTGCAGGACTTTAGAGCTCTCAAAATCTACCCTGAACCTGTGTAACTGTCTAATAAAGCCTAACATACTATCAAAAGCCCCTAGTTTTGAAATAGAAAATAAATAAAAATACAGAAATTTCTTGCTTGCTTCATCTTTCTTTAGGCCTTAGGGAAAATGCTGGTTTATCATGTCCTGAATATCTACAGCCTACCTCACTAAAAGTCTTCTGAAATTTATGTAGAGAGGTATTCAAGAGAATGTAAATTTATGACTAGAATGATGCTATGAAGGAATATTCTTTCACCTGTCTGTGGTTTTCATTTCTGCCTACACTTTCCCAAACCACTGTTCCTATGTTTCCAAAGTGCGATCTGGAGGATTTCTAGGAAGGAAATTTAAGCAAATAAATTAGAAAAAGCTGTTCTTTAATCTGTTCATCAATAGGAAAATTATATGAGCTCATTACTGTATCGTCAGACTGCTGGGCTCATGCACATACTCCTGTCTTCACTGAGTGAATAACAAGTTTAGGCTGTCATGAAAGTACAGGTTTCCTTCATTGTCCAGTAAAGTTTTACAGCTTTGCTATTCAACACTCTGCAGTAATTCTCTTGTTCATTTCAATTTTCTACTCCATTCAAGGCTCCCCTGCCCTTTTAATTTCTCATATTCTTTTTAGGTAAATTCAGAAGTATTTTAGCTTTTTCTCCCTCATGTTCACTACATTTTCAACATTCACCTTGGTCCTGCAGCCTGGCAAGTTTCTCTTTCCTCCACTAATCCATGTCAATTATTGCTTCTATCCATGTTTTCTCTTACCATAAGGCACTTGACCACACTGAGTGACCAAATCAATTAAAGAAAGCCACCATATTATTTTCTGAAAATAACAAAAAATACAGCACATGACTACTCTCATTGAGTCAATATTGTGACTTTTTTCTGAAGATTACAAACAAAGAAACAGTGTTTTCCAAAAATTCATCTCCCATAAAAAAATAAAAACATTGTTATTTTTGCTGAAAAGCAGAAAGACCCTTAATAATTTTCACATTATTAAAAAATTCTTATTCTCATAAAATATCGTCAAATTAAAGAATTAAATTGTGGATTATATGACTGTAATCTGTTTTTATTTAAAATTATTTTAATTAGATTTTTACCAACTGTAATGCAAAATGCAATCTGAATGATTAGTGCATACCTGCATTTATGCATTAATCACATAATGGAAAGTACAAAAATTATTACTTTTGCACCCTGTGAGCAACATTTAGTTCATTAATTTACTGAAAGTATTACTTCTGTATAAGTGAATTCATTCTCTCTGTCAAAGATAACTTAATTTTTTCAAAGTTGATTGTTAAAAAATAATCTTTTACTTTGTCAATAGAAATTTTAAACATTAATAGATTCTGACTTGACTGCCTTATCTCAAGAGCCATAAGTTATTAAGAGGATTGTTGAAAGAATGAGACTATGCCTGGGTCAATCCTTTCTCAGTGGAAAAACTATCACAATACCACATTTGCATTCTCAGAGTAAGGTAAAATGGAGAGTCAGTATTTTTTAATAGGTCAACTCCTGTATTTGGGGAAAAAAAAAAAAAGAAAATAAGGCTTACAAGCTGTTCTTTAAATTTGTACCATATGCTTAACTGTATAATAACTGCTGACCTTATATTTTTTTACTATATGTATTCAAGAATCTCCAGGAAGAAATTAGGCCAGTTTAAATTTGGTACTCAGTTTCTGGAAAACTCCAAGTGCACCCACTGCTGCCCATTGACTACTTAAAGAATTTATGCACCTTCTGCAGAGGATTGCTTCATCACATGTTAAAGATATAGATGCAAATTTGGCAGCTAAGTTGGCTAAAGAAGTTCCATTATAGTTTTAAGTTTTATGTCTTTAAAAACACAATTTCTACAGCAATTTTAGGCTGATGCAGTGATTTTGAAGCTTAGGAAAAGACAGAATCTAATTATATCTGTGTGATTACAGCAATGTGGAGCTTGGGACCATGACTGATAAGGAATTAGATTTAGGCTAAGATGTCTGGAGTCCATCAAAAGACTGTGGACAGCTACGTAGAGGGTGCTATACAGAAAATGATATGCAGAATGTGAAATTCTCAAATACAGCATTTTGAGATACAAAGTCTGTGTTGAACATATGGTTCCTATGATTAAAGTTTCACTGCATTTTTATTGTTTAGATTATATACTTGATCTATTGGGTCTGGCTGGGATGGAGTTATTTTTCTTCATAGCAGCCCGTATGGTGCTGTTGTTTTGGATTTGCAATTAAAACAGTATTGATAGCACACCAATGTTTCAGGAATTGCTGAACAGTGTTGGCACAGTTTCCTGGTCTTCTCACTCTGTCACCCTCCCGTGAGTAGGCTGGGGGTGCAGAAGAAGTTGGGAGGCTACACAACTGTGACAGCTGACCCCAACTGACCAAAAGGGTATTCCATAGTGTATGACGTCATGCTTAGCAATAAAATGTTGGGAAAAGGAAGAATAAGGTGGGACATTCATGGTTACGGCATTTGTTTTCCCAAGTAACCATTGCAGATGTTGAGGTCTGGTTTCCCAGGAAGCGTCTGGACATTTGCTTGCTGATGGGAAGTAGTAAATTAATTCCTCATTTTGCTTTGCTTGTGCATGCACCTTTGCTTCTCTTCTTAAACTGTCTCAATCTCAACCCACAAATTTTTCTCAGTTTTTCCCTTCCAATTGTCTCCCCGATCCTGCTGAGGGGGAGTGAACAAGTGATGGGATGGGAACTTAGCTGCTGGTTGAGATCAATGCACAATACTTGGTTAGAAGGTGCAGGGCAGATGCAGTAAAAGAATTAATGACATAATTTATATTATTTAAAAAGGAAGCAATACATTGGATTCTGTGAACCCAGTTTTCTGTGCAGCCAGTCACACTAGGCGCTGTCTAATGTCCACTATCCAGTGTATCTGCCATGGTGCCTTGAAAAAAATAATCTGGATGGCAAGTCACTGTTAAGCCAATTGGTGTGGCTGAACAGAGCTGGGTAGCTCTGCTCATGGGACCAGGTAACATTAGAGACAGCCTTGTTGTCAGTCAGCAGTAGACAGAGGATGAGCCGCTATACTTCTGCATGCCTGTAAAGAGTCAGGATCCATGCAACGCCTGGCTTCTAATTCTGGTACGTGATGTTGTACCACCCAGGGAAACATGGGAGGGCAGACACTGGAGAAAGCAACCTGTACCAATGAAGAGACTTTTTTGGTTCGGGTTGGGGTTTTTTTGTTATATGTGGTATTTTCTGAGTACTTTGTCACCTTTCGGTGACTGGAACTTGATTTGAAAATTACTTTGGCCAACAGTTATAAAATTTGTGCCTCTTTTATACCTCAAATAAAGAATATATAAGCATGTATGTGTACGTGTACATTTCTTAGTGATCCAATATGCAAAGCATTTAGAATTTAAAACAGCTGACAACAGAAAAATAAACATGTGTCATTTCATGGAAACTATATACCAATTAGAGTTTCAGATTAGCAGCAATTTCTGGTTTACCTCAGAAGGAATCAAGAGATGACAGTCATAACTGGATATTTTTTTTCTCCAGAAAAACAGACTGCTCACTGGAAGAGTACAACATGATTATTGCCTTCATGCATTTGTAGTTAGTACCAGTGCTTTTCGTCAGGTGAGAAAGGATAGAAGAGAGTAGAAAGATTTTGGTAAGGGTCAAGAAATTAATTATATCACTTGTGGAACGGAGCTTTTCATTGGTTTTCCACTTGCACAGTACCAGCACTAAATCTGTTGGGTTACAGTGTAGCCAGGATCTAGGAAGCCATGCAACATTTAGTTGAACAGAAACCCAAGGGTTTCGAATTTTTTCATCCAAAAATATTGAAGGAATCGAGAAATCAGATTTATTTTTATTTTAAAAGAAGTAACACAGCTAGAGAACTCTTGAAATTAATTAAAACATTTTATATATCAAGAAAGAAAAAATACCACTTACGTACTGATACAAGAAAATCAGACGAGGCACGTAATTTTTGAGTGATACCACATTTAGCATAACACTTTAACTTCTCATTAATGTTGACATTTAAAAGATTTCCTTAAGTCTTTCTCATGAAGTACTAGCACATACATGAGTACTGAAAAACAGTTTTTCACAAATAATAAAAAACATCCAGAATACTGAATTTGGAAGGTAAAATAGATAAGACAAGACAAATCTGACACTGCAGAGTACTTTTTTGCCTAGAGTTTATTTTAGGTATTCTAAGTCAATACAAAAATCCCATAACTTCTTAATAGCAGGTTTTTTTGAACTCAGTGTCTGTCATTAAAGAAATTGTTTATTTGTGTAAAAGTTTCATAAATCGTAAACTCATAGAATGGTTTATGTTGGAACGGACTGTAAGGATCATCTAGTTCCAAGCCCCCTGCCATGGGCAAGGACACCTCCCACTAGAACAGATTGCTCAAAGCCTCATCCAACCTGGCCTTGAACATTTCCAGGGATGGGGCCTCCACAATTTCCCTGGGCAACCTGTCCCAGTGCCTCACCACCTTCATAGTGAAGAATTTCTTCCTGATATCTAACCTATATCTACCCTCCTTCAGTTTGAAGCCATTACCCCTCATCCTATCAATACATGCCCTTGTAAAAAGTCCCTCTCCAGATTTCTGGTAGGCCCCTTTCAGATGCTGGAAGGCCGCTATAAGGTCTGCCTGGAGCCTCCTCTTCTCCAGGCTGAACAGCCCCAACTCTCTCAGCCTGTCCACATAGGAGAGGGGCTCCAACCCTCTGATCATCTTTGTGGCCCTCCTCTGGACCCACTTTAACAGGTCCATGTCCTTCTTATGCTGGGGGCTCCAGAGCTGGACTCAGTATTCCAGGTGGAGTCTCATGAGAGTGGAGTAGAGGGGCAGAATCACCTCCCTCAACCTGCTGGTCACAGTTCTTTTGATGCAGCCCAGGATACGGTTGGCCTTCTGGGCTGCGAGCGCACATTGCTAGCTCATGTTGAGCTTCTCATCCACCAGCATCCCCAAGTCCCTCTCCTCAGGGCTGCTTTCGATTGACTCTCTGCCCAGACTGTATTTGTGCATGGATTGCTATAGTAGTGCAAAGTTTATTATACACAAAATGTATTTTTTTTTCTACAATCACTTTATCAGTTTCAAAGCATTAAGTCAAAAGTCTTTTCAGTGAGCCATAAGAAATCACATATTTCAGCAGACAATATATTTTAATCTCCTCCCCCAATCAATTAACCCAGAACACACTCCACATCCGTCCAACATTTTCAACTGATAAGTTAGAATTTCTGAGGGAACACTTAGAGTCATACAATCATAAAATAGTTTGAGTTGGAAGGGATAAAGGTCATCGAGTCTGATCCCCTTGCAATGTGTAGGGACATCTTCAGCTAGATCAGGTTGCTGAGAGCCCCGTCCAACCGGACTTTGAATGTTTCCTAGGATGAGGCACCTACCACCTCTCTGGGCAACCTGTTCCAGTGTTTCACCACCCTCGCTGTAAAAAATTTTCTTCCTTCTGTCTAGTCTAAATCTACCCTCTTTTAAGTTAAAACCATTACCTCTTGTCCTATTGCAACAGCCCCTGCTAAAAAGTTTGTTCCCATCTCTCCTGTAGGGCCCCTTGAAGTACTGAAAGACCACAAGAAGGTCTCCCTGAAGCCTCCTCTTCTCCAGGCTGAATAACCCCAACTCTCTCAGCCTGTCCACATAGGAGAGGTGCTCCATCCTTCTGATCGTTTTTGTGGCCCTCCTCTGGACTCGATCCAACACGTCCATGTCCTTCTTATGCTGGGGGCTCCAGAGCTGGATGCAGTATTCCAGGTGGGGTCTCAGCAGAATGGAGTAGAGGGACAGAATCACCTCCCTTGACCTGCTGGTCATGCTTCTTTTGGTGCAGCCCAGGATACGGTTGGCCTTCTGGGCTGCGAGCGCACATTACCGGCTCATGTCCAGCTTTTCATCCACCAGCACCCCCAAGTCCTTCTCTGCAGGGCTACTCTCAATCCCTTCATCCCCCAGCCCGTACTGATACTGGGGATTGCCCTGACCCAGGGGCAGGACCTTGCACTAGGCCCTGTTGAACCTCAAGAGGATCACACGGTCCCACTTCTCAAGCTTGTCCAGATCCCTCTGGATGGCATTCCGTTCCTCAGGCATGTCAACTGCACCACTTAGCTTGGTGTTGTCCGCAGACTTGCTGAGGATGTACCCGATCCCACTGTCTATGTTATTGATGAAGATCTTGAACAGTGCTGGTCCCAGTATGGATCCCTGAGAGACACCACTCATCACTGATCTCCATCTGGACATTGAGCTGTCGACCACCACCCTCTGGATGCCACCATCCAACCAATTCCTCATCCACCAAACAGTCCACCCATCAAATCCTTACCTCTCCAATTTAGGGAGAAGGATGTTGTGGCAGACTGTGTCAAAGGCCTTAGAGAAGTCCAGGTGGACAACATCCATAGCTCTTCCCTTGTCCACTGATGTAGTCACTCCATCATAGAAGGCCACTGCGTTGGTCAGGCAGGACTTGCCCTTGGTGAAGCCATGCTGGCTTTCTCAAATCACCTCCCTGTCCTCCATGTGCCTTAGCATAGCTTCTAGGAAGATCTGTTCCATGATCTTCCCAGGCACAGCGGTGAGGCTGACAGCTTGGTAGTTCCCAGGGTCCTTTTTTCTACTCTTTTTAAAAGTGGATGCACTGTTTCCCTTTTTCCAGTCACCGGGGACTTCACCTGACTGCCATGACTTTTAAAATATGATGGAGAGTGGCTTAGCAACCACCTCAGCCCATTCTCTCAGGACTCTGGGATTCATCTCATCAGGTCCCATAGACTTATGTATGTTCAGCTTCCTCATTAAAAAACTTTTATTAGAAATCGCTTCCCTTGTTTAGATATGTAGGTAAACCCTTATACTATTAGCATTTCCTGAACATTTATATTTCTTTGTTTCTAGCTGTTTTTTTCCTTCCAGCATGGAGTGGATCACATCAGTTGGGGAAACTTCTGGATACGCAACACATTGAGAGTCACAACTTTTTTCTCCAGTGCTGATACTGTGTGTTGCTGACCATTTAAACAATTTGGCAGGGTGTGCTTCTAGTCATCAGTAGCAATAAAGCAATGGTTAAAATCAGGTATCTTGAAAAGTGCAGACAGCAAACAACATTGGCAAGTTTTCTCAGTAATGAGGAGAAACTGAGAAGATGTAACACAAAGCATGGCACATTTTTTTTCTGCATGAGCTAGGAAAAGCATTCATAATTTTAGAAAACAAGGCCCTCATTACTACATGAATTCAGAGGTAAGGTATCAAACATATTGTATGAAAACAAAAAAACAACCAACAAGATAGCACCAAGAAAGAAGCTTCATTTCCTGGTCAGGCCTCATTGAGAGGGTTTCTCAGGAATGCTTTCATAACTGTGAAGCTTATAAGAAAAATACCATCTCATAAATTGAAATCTATGACACAGTGACCTCAATTTCTTTCCTCCATTTTTTTTTCTCTCTATCTATTCTATGGAAAGGTAGAAGACAGAGAGGACAACTCTAAATAGAGAAATCAAATCCTTAGGAAGATGCTTGACTTAGCTAGACAAAACTTTTCATGGTGAAAACAGTGAGTACTCTGTTTAAAGGTTTTTTTATCCTAAAATACAAAAGTAATTTATTTAATTAGGACATTAAATTATAAAAATCTTTGTTATAGATTGGACTTCACAAGATAGAGAACACAGGATTTGTTAAAAAATGAATGTGTACACTTCATTACATTTCATTTACTGCTAGAATGATTTTTCTTAATGCAGAAACCAAATTAATGTTAATAGGGCAGAGTTATATTCCCCTCATTCCTAGCTGAGATAAGCATACAATGCTTTGTCTTTGTCGTCTTTCTGACAGTATCTGAAAAACCATACTAAAATGACAAAGATATTTCATCAGAAAATTGTTAATAATTTTTCTCTTGTTTGATCATGATTTCTTGTCATATTCATTCTATCTGCAATTTTCTACCTGTCAGGACTTGTCCGTCAATTAATATGATGGAAAGCCCAATATTTGGTCAGGTAAAGCACTAGGTATTTAAATACAAAGACAAGGTAACAAGTTTAAAGAAACGATGCATGACATTGTTCAGCAATGTTTCCAGCTAGAGAAAAGGCCTTCCCTGTAAAATTTTGAGATTTAAAATCTGTTTCTTGTCTCTCGGAAGGAATTAATACTTTGTTTCCAACTTTGTTACTGTTTTATATATTAAAAGCAATGAAAAATATAGAACCATATATGAGAATTTGAAGATAAAAGTTTCAGGTTTTGCACTGACTATTCAGAACAAAGGTTTGAACCTTTGTCTTTCCTGTCTCATGTAAATTGCCTAATGCTAGAGTCCTTTCTGACGTCCATTAATACATTATTTAATAGAATTTGCTTGTTTTACAGTGACACTATCATGTTGCTCTGTAACACAGACATGAAATGATAGATCCTTTAAATTGCAAAATAGAGCTTGAATATAAAAGTTAAGCTCTTTTCTTTCTGTTTCAAGCGTTTTCACTGGCAATAAATATTTCACATTTGGAACTGTAATAATTGTATTGATGATACATGAACAAAAAAAAACAACCCTGCTCCATTCACTTGTATATTGGTTCTACAGTGCCAAGGCAAGCAAAAGAAAAGTAATGAAAATTCATTTTTGCTTCACAGAAAGCATATGAGATTTAAATTTAACAGAGTGCAGTAATGTTGACTAAGAAGATTTCAATTTTAAAAATATCCTTCTCTGTCCGTAACTGGTCTTTAAAATATATCCAAAGAGAAATTCCATTATCTGTTCAAAATAAGACCAGAAGTGTGAAAAGTTACGGGGAAAATCTCAAGGTCATACACTACCAAAAATTAACTTCTCAGTTAAGCTTTCACAGATTTTCTAATAAAAGTTTGTAATGCTACAGCTAGCATTTATTTCATTTTGTTGGCAGTATACCATATACAGCAATATGAATGTTATTTTAAGATCCATCTCTTAGCGAGGTTCACAATCTGTTGAATTGTTATGAACTACTTTGTGTTTCCAAATACATGGAAACCAACAATAAACTGTTTTTCTAGCTCTGAATACATTGCCATTCCTGTTAGATATAAACTTCTGATTGCATCTCCTAATTTCCTACAATACACATTAACTAAGAAATCATTGATTTCACTCAGAAGCATCAAAATATATTCTCCCTCAAGCACTGGAACAAACTGTTACTTGTCCTTCAAACACTTTATGACTATCCATTCGTTTTCAGACAAGTTTCTCCTTTGCAGGTGGAAACGAAAAGGAAACATAACCTTTTTCAAGTCCAAGATTTTTAGTTTTTCTTCCCACAGTGATTTTCTACTCCGAGATCACATATGAACAGATAATTTTCCCCAAAGAATTGTATAGAAAGGGATAAGTAGACTCAGATATTAGGTTTGGGAAATCTCTGACCTGGTCTTTTTTTCCTATGATAACACAAAACATAAAACTTTAAGCCATCTCCCTTACAAGAGAAAAAAAAAAAGTAAATTTTTATTACATAACTAACATTCTGAAGACAAACACATTCCTACTGAATGTCAGTACATTCTTAATGTTATTTTGTTTTTAATGGAAGGCTATCTATAATAAAGATTAATAACCTCTTCCCATTTCTCTTATGATTATTTACTTTCACTAGTAAAATATTTTATTTTAAGGTATTTGTTTTTCATATTTCAGTTTGGACCATTATATTTTATTTTTAATTTGTCTCTTAAATTTAGCTTACATCTCTTCATCTTTTAAATTAGATTTCCAAGGCCTGTGAAGACTACCACAAAGACAGTCAAACTAGATAAGCACACCCTTCCCACATGGTTTTTAAACCCTAAAATTAATTTGATCTGTTCTTTGAAATCTTTCCAACTTTAATTTTATTTTCTTTTTAGGAATATTGATCAAAGCATTTTATTAATAGTTCCACCAGCAATATCTTCCAAGATTATATCATCTTCATACTCTTATCTAAAACTCCATTTTAAATATTTCCAAATTAATTTTTTTTTTGTTACACACAAATATTATCAATGATTTTGATGGAGTCACTGTAGAGGACAATTGTGTGTTCCACTCATCTCAAGACCTCTAGTGATACAAGATGAACTTAATACACCAGGAAATATTTATAACCAAAGGAAGTCACACCAACAAGTAAGTGATGCCCTAAAGACAGTTTATGGAGCATATCCATACGGATCAAATAGTTAAAGAAAATCAACAAGCTTTTGACAGAAAAAGACGGTTTTTTCATCCTTATTTTCTCTCCAGAATGCTTACAGTTGGGAATTTTCAATTTAATCTTTTGCTTCTTTAACATTTTTCATAATGACAAATATAATAATTATTATGCTTTACCTTGTATCATCTTGAAGCAAAATATTTCTGATAGCTAAGCTGAATGAAAACATTTTGGTTTATATTAACTAAACATTAATATGAGTTTCTTTGGGTTGATACTGTGACTGAAAGAAATTATCACCCAGGGTACATAAGACTCCATTGTCTTTCTCAGGAAGGACTCCTTACCCAGGCATGACATATAAAGCACTGTGTGTTGCATTCTGCTTGAATTTTTAGGGCTTATTTTGAAAAACAAGTAATTGTCATGCATAATGGGAAGCATAGTCAGTTCTTTGACCTTAAACTCAATGAATGCAGTAGTTAAAGTACAACACTCATGGAGTACTAGAACAACTAAAGTGAACAGGAGAAGCTAAACAAATTAATTCAGACTTGTTTTGATGAATCAAATGAATTATCTTGATATTCTATGAAAATGTAGGATTTTTTATTGTCATTCTGACAACCTTGAGTGTTCATGAATGGGTATTTTTTTCTTTCGTATCCATTCTTCATGCTTCATTTATCTGTAATAACTTTACAAGATGTTCTTTTCCTTTCTTTCCTATTTCCAGACAACATTTTTGACCAGTTTGTGGCTGAGGTGGGTTGGAAAAGGTATTAAGGATGCAGTTTCAGATTGACACTGTGGAATATCAGAACAGATCTATCAACATTTCAGAGAAAAATTTTCTATACAGACTTAGACAGAAAGTAGTAACATCTTTTGGTTTTAAGTTTCTCTATGAAATCCAAGTGAATATGCCATTAATATTTTTTTCTTTATGATGAGCAATAGGGTATGCCTTTTTTTCATCTCTGTACATCCTGGAAAGCTGTTTGCTAACACTTTTACATCCATACTAAAATGGCCTTTAAAAATTAAGGATTCAAAGATAGTTATTAAGGAAAACAATGCAAAATGCCTACCTATGAAAAATATGACATTTTATAAGAAACTGGGAAAAACCTGATATTACACTTTGGCTTTTGTGTGGCAAATTATTTTAGTATGCTAAACTAGCTTGGGAGTGTTTCAATTTATAGATGGCAGTTCCTTAATTACGTCTAAGTAGTCTATTAATGAAAAAAAAGGAAAGTTCTTTTAGTCTCATTAAAAAGATCCTTTGTGAACTTTTTATTCTACTTTAATTACTCTTCAGAATATTTGAGATTTCAAAGGGAACTTATCACTATAATTTCTACAAAGGGGAATCATATTTTATCAGTCTGCTAGAATTCCTAGAACCTCTCAACAAAATACTAGGTAAAGGCAAAACAGGTAACATAATTCGTGTAGACTTCCAAAATGCTTTTGACAAGGTCCCACACAAGAAACTGTTACAGAAATGAATAGTCACAGATGAAGGTTACAAAATTATCTCACCTGTCAAAAACTATATTGAGTACTTAAAGCAAAAATAAATATAGATGATCATTTTTCAATATATAAAAAAGATTAATAATAAGGTATTTTGAGGTTATATACTAGTTTCATGGGGTTATATATTTTCATTAATGATCTAGAAATGAAGTTAATGGTGAGGCAAGAAAACGTACAGAAAAAAGTTTTTTTAAATTGATCAATTCTAGACAGATTGAAAAAGTTCAAAATGTCAAGGAGGTATTACTGCAAAATATTGTGTTTTGAAGGAAATACTAGAATTGCTAATATATTTTCCAGGGAAATTAGGATATGTAAAAATATATTAACATATTTTATTAGAATTAATATATATTTCTATTTAGAGTGTGTCTTTTCTTAGGCTTGATTCACAGAAATAAAGAAGCAATCAATCTAAACAGTAAATCAAAAACTAGTTACAAGTGTGCCTTTCAAAAAAATAAAATAATTTTTAAATTGCTATGAGATATATTTCAAAGACTTACTCAACTTCAATGATAAGTTCTAGATGATTACTAAAGCTTAATTTTAACCAATACTTTGGTTCAGAGCATTAGTATAGATTTCAAGTGAATGTCTTGTTTACTGCCAGTAACTGCTGTTTGGTTCACTGTGTACAACCATTCCATTGCTTGCAAGCTAGAGTCTTTTGGAAGTAAATGTAATCACAAGTGTCAGTCCAAGTGCATTTCAAACGTCTTTAACAGAGATGTAAGAGTATGAACCAATGACTGTCCTTCTGGACAGCCTTGAGTCAGTGGCAAGATGAGGACATTCAATACAAATGACCGGATTAAATGTAATGTAGAGTAAAAACATTCAACTGCAGATTATATCTGTATAGAAGCTTGTAACTAACTATTTCTATGCACTAATATTTTTCTGTTAAGATGAATTCCTTTCCAGCATAAAAAAAATGTAAACAATATGAGTTTTAATATTCAGTTGTTTTCACTTTTGTTTCAAAGATGTAAGGCAAATTTTAAGACGTTATATTCAAAACTACATATCAAGAGAGACAAATTTTAAATTTAATTATTATTTATTTTGTTTAATTATTTATTATTTATTAATTAATTTACTTATTAATTCTGTGGTATGTCATCTTTGCAATACTGACTGCTGTAACTGATATGACACGTCCTACTTTGCTTGAATTCCATATAAATTGTTTTATTCTGTGTTTCATTAGACAAGAACACTCACATAAAGGATTATTATAGTCAGCTGGTTCATAGTATATTTTAAAACTTGTTAATCTTCTCCCAAAAGTGTAAAATATCAGATTAGATCAACAATAAATTCAATCTTTCCTGAGGATGTTTGCATTCTCAGATATGCTGGTGTACAGGCACAATGCAAAAAATTAGTGGTGTTTCCAAGCTTAATGAAACTTTTCATATTTGCTCTCAGTTTGTGGATTTTGGTATGCTTATTTTCTTTCATATAAATTTTTGCACCATCATCTTGCAGTTTTCTTCACTAATGAAAAAAATGTCAAGATTTTTTCATTCAGTACTCATATACTGAAGTACTCAACAGTTCATATTTATTCTGACAGGTTATGAAGTAAAAAGCCCTGTGTAATACTATGTCGTGGTTTGGGCTGGACTGGCCGCTGAGATTGTAAACCTGAAGAAAAAAAATTAAACGGTGAAATCTTTAAAATGCTTCTTCATGTTGGACAGATCTTATCCCTGTCAATTTTTTGGGACGTTTCATAATAGCAAGAGCAATTATTTTAAGACTGAGAATGCTTTTAATTAACAGAAAACAAAATCACTTAAAAGGAGATGTATTCCCTCACAGCTTTTGAACCTTTTCCTTAACAGTCAAACGTTTTCAGCAGTTGGGTTCCCACATTTGTGTGTATTGTTCTGGGCCTAAGGATTTGGCTACTCTAGTTCTGATGGTAATAGTACATACTGATATTTGGGAAGAAGAATACTGAGAAGAAACATTAAATCAACTGGAACATATGAAAGTAAACTTTTACCATCAACAGCCAAATGACAAAAACTGACCTCCTGACAGACCAAGCCGGACTTGTGTTCAGATTTAAAACCTAACCAAATCAACAGCTGTTTTCACTAATGTATCAGAGTATTTTTTTGAATTACAGTTTAGAATTAGTTTAGATAAATTCAATTAAATATGTGGTATTTTGTTAAGTTCAGCTCGCCAAAAAGTGTGCTCAAAATTGTCATAAGCATCTGTATTTCTACTCAGCAAAAAAACAAGAAAAGATTAAGTTAATGTTCCTGTATTGTCAAAATCAAAGAAATGTATTTCTACATAGATTCAGAACAGAACACGGAAGATCAGCTGTGACTTGTGTCACCGTACAGTAGAAAGGGATAACAAAGTATACTAATTCTGTCCCATAAAAGCTCAAGTGAGAATGCTTATTGTTACCCTATTGTACCTTACCATATCATTTCATACACACATTTTCCAAGTCTATGTGTAGTTAAAACTTTTGAATATTTAATCTTAAATATTCTTCAAGGAACTCCTTTACCTTTATATTAAGCATATATCATCACTTATCCATTATTATTGTAACAAATCAGACTTACAAGGGATTTGTCAAAATGCCTGGCAATAAAACATCTCTAACATACAGTTGCTGTGTTATATAGCAAATATTATGTTCCTCAATTAACTACAATTTTATCTTAGTAAGATATTATATTTGTCATTCATTACTTACCCTAAATCTTCCTTGATACCTTACTGAGAAATAGAAAGAAAACTTTATGTAGCCAACTATTTGAAACAGTAGCGTTCAAAATGTTTTTTGTATAAAAAAGATAGAGGGACTGTTCCGTAACACATAACCAGATCCAAACTATATTAAGGTTTTGATTGCAGGAAGAAAGAGGAATGTTCTGAGAAGAGGCACAGATTTTAATGACAAACAAAGCTTCTTTCTTCCAGGGTAGAGAAAAAGCAGTTTTTTCAAACTCACTTTGAAATGTTCACCCCTCAGAGAACTAATGTATTTATAAGAGAATCCCAAAGAAAAAGTCCCTTTTATCCCAGTTTCAGAAGTATTTTAAACATGACTTGAAACACACCAAGAGCAAGATATTTCATCGAGAGTAAAAGTTGTTCTTCCCTGGATCCAAATGACAGGTTCATACAAGGTCAATATACTGAAAGAATTCACTTATCGCACGATACCACTTACTGTATTAAGCCTTTTTGCACAACTATAAAGCAGTTAATTATTCTTCCATGGGAATAAAAGGAAAGAATTGGAAGAATACCTGAATTTTTATGCAACATACAGAGAGGGATGCATCCTCAAACATTTGAGCTCTGTCAGCAAAAGATGATTCTTCTACAGACAGAAAATTCCAAGCAGGTGACAGAGAACGCTGCCAGTTCTAGTTGTTCATCACCACAGAGGAAAAAAAAAATCATCATAAAGAGGACAAGCCCTATAAATTTAATTCAGAACCAGGGTGAGCCAGAAACTACAAGTTTTCTTTTTTATTGTTCTAACTGTGCTAACCAATTATAATTATTCAGAAAAAATTGTACATGAACAATTTCTATGAGTTGTAGCTTCTCTGAACTAAAGCAGAAAAGGAAAATTTGTTTGCATCAGCACACTTCTGCCAAATTTAACAGTTTCTGGTGCAAATCCAGCCACTCCAGCCAGTAAGTCAGCTTCATTGGACACCCAGTTTAAGTGCCTTTATGCAAATGCATGTAGCATGGAGAATAAACAAGAGGAGTTAGAGACATGTGAACACCTGCAGAGCTATGATCTTATTGGCATCACAGAGACGTGGTGAAACGGCTCCTATGACTGGAATGTTGGAATAGAAGGATACAGGCTCTTCAGGAAAGACAGACAGGGGAGACGAGGAGGGGTGTCACCCTGTATGCCAATGACCAGCTGGAGTGCATGGAGCTCCACCTGGGGATGGATGAGGAGCCAGCTGAAATCTTATAGATCAGGATTAAAGGGAGAGCAGAGACAGATAGCATTACAGTGAGGGTCTGCTACAGGCTACTGGACGAGGAAGACTGAGCAGATGAGGCCCTCTATAGACAGATAGCGGTAGCTTCACATTCACAAGCCCTGGTCCTCGTGGGGGGCTTCAACCACAATGATATTTGTTGGAGGGACAGCACAGCAGGACATAAGCAATCCAGAGGGTTCCTGGAATGTGTTGATGATAACTTCCTTCTCCAAGTGATCGAGGAACCAATGATGAGAGGTGCTATGCTGGACCTTGTTCTCACCAACAAGGAGGGGCTGGTGGGGAATGTGAAGCTCAAGGGCAGCCTTGACTGCAGTGACCATGAGATGATGGAGTTTGAGATCCTCAGGGCCACAAGGAAGGTACACAGCAAGCTCACTACCCTGGAGAGCAGGCTTTGTCCTCTTCAGGGATCTGCTTGGTAAAGTACCATGGAATAAAACACTAGAGGAAAGAGGGGTCCAAGAAAGCTGCTTAATATTCAAGGATCAACTCTACCAAGCTCAGGAGTGATGCATCCCAACAAAGAGGAAGTCAGGCAAAAACACCGGGAGGCCTGCATGGATAAACAAGGAGCTCCCGGACAATCTCAGACAGAAAAAGGAAGCCTGCAGAAGGTGGAAGCAAGGACAGGTAGCCTGGGAGGAATACAGAGAAATTCTCCAAGCAGCAGGGATCAGGTTAGGCAAGCTAAGTCCCAAATAGAATTAAATGTGGCTAAGGATGTCAAGAGCAACAAGAAAAGCTTCTACAGGTATATCAGTGATAAAAGGAAGACTACGGAAAAAGTAAACTCTCTCTAGAAGGAAATGGGAGACCTGGACACCCAGGACAAGGACAAGGCTGAGGTGCTCAACGACTTTTTTTCCTTGGTCTTCACTGGTAAGTGCTCTAGCCACATGGCCCAAGATGCAGAAGGCAAAGGCAGGGACTGGAAGAATGAAGAACTGCCCACTGTAGGAGAAGATCAGGTTCAAGACCAGCTGAGGAACCTGAAGGTGCACAAATCTATGGGACCTAATGAGATTCATCCATGGGTCTTGAGGGAACTGGCAGATGAAGTTGTGAAGCCACTATCCATCATATTTGAGAAGTTGTGGCAGTCTGGTAAAGTTCCTGCTGACTGGAAAAGGGGAAACATAACCCTCATTTTTAAAAAGGGAAGAAAAGAATACCTGGGGAACTACAGGCCAGTCAGTCTCACCTCTGTACACGGCAAGATCATGGAGCACTCCTGGAAACTCTGCTAAGGCACATGGAAAATAAGCAGGTGACTGGTGACAGCCAACAAGGCTTCACTAAGGGCAAATTGTGCCTGACAAATTTGCTGGCCTTTTCCAGTGAGGTTACAGCATTGGCAGATAAGGGGACAGCAACAGATGCCATCTACCTGGACTTGTGCAAAGTATTTGACACTCTTCCACACAACACCCTTGTCCCTAAATTGGACAGACATGAATTTGACAGATGAACCACTTGGTGGATAAGGAATTGGCTGGATGGCCACACTCAAAGAGTTGTAGTCAATGGCTCAATGTCCAAGTGGAGACCAGTAACAAGTGGCGTTCCTCAGGGGTTAGTATTGGGATTGGTGCTGTTTAACATCTTGTCATCGACATGGACAGTAGGCTTGAGTGCACCCTCAGCAAGTTTGCCGACAACACTAAGCTGTGTGGTGTGGTCAACATGCTGGATACCATCCAGAGGGACCTGGACAGGCTTGAGAGGTGGGCCTCATGAAGTTCAACAAGGCCAAGTGCAAGGTCCTGCACATCGGTCGGGGCACTGCAAAGCACAAATACAGGCTGGGTGGAGAATGGATTGAGAGCAGCCTTGAGGACAAGGACTTAGGGGTGTTGGTGAATGAGAAGCTGGACATGAGCTGGCAATGTGCGCTTGCAGCCCAGAAGGCCAACTGTATCGTGGGCTGCATTAAAAGAAGCATGGCGAGCAGGTCAAGGGAGGGGATTCTGCCCCTCTACTCTGCTCTTGTGAGACCTGACCTGGAGTACTGCATCCATCTGTAGGGGCCCCAACAGAAGGACATGGGCCTGTTGTATTCAGTCCAGAGGAGAGCCACGAGGGTGGCTAGAACACCTCTCCTATGAAGATAGGCTGAGAGAGCTAGGGTTGTTCAACCTGGAGAAGACTCCAAGGAGACCTTATAGCGACCTTCCAGTACTTAAAGCTGGGCTACAGGAAAGGTGGAGAGGGACTCTTTATCATGGAGTGCAACGATAGGACAAGGAGTAATGGTTTTAAACTGAAAGAAGGTAGATTTAGACTAAATATTAGGAATAAATTCTTTACTCTGAGGGTGGTGGGGCACTGGAACAGGTTGCCCAGGGACCCATCTCTGGAAGTGTTCAAGGCCAGGTTGAATGAGGCTTTGAGTAATCTGGTCTAGTGGGAGGTGTCCTTGCCCATGGTAGGGGGGTTGGAACTAGATGATCTTTAAGGTACCTTCTAACCCAAACTATTCTATGATTATATGATTCTATGAATTCACTTTCCTACTAAAATGAGTTAAGAATGATTTTCTTTGTTATTGATTTTAGATTCTATGGCTTAGTGCTATGTGCTTTTCTTGCTTGATGCAACAGATCAGCAGTAAATGTGTATGCATGTATAGAAACTTGTATCTCTTTTGAGCTATTACTGTGGTTAGGGTAGTATAGTATTTTGCGTTTTGAATATGCTATTTTCTTTGGCGTGGTATTTAGAGATAGTTATTTAAAAATGCTAAACTCTATAACAGGCATCTTTTTTTTCCTAGAATAGTTAATTCTTGTAAAATATCTATTTCCCATACATGTGTTTGTGACCTATTTGGAGGAAATTTTTACCAGTACAGTTATATGTACAGTTTAAAAAAAAAAAAAACAACCCACAACACTACCCTCCCTCTAGAATGTCCTAGAATGACCTAGAATGTCAGTGACCATGCAGTCAAGAAACAAAAGTGAGAATGCCAGCATACTGTGATGAAGATACCTCCTGTAGGAAAAGTTTAATTTAGAAGTTGCCATTTTAAAGGTGCTATAACCAGTAACATTTCCCGAAGGTTTCTTCAGCTGTTACAAGCATGTTTTGATGACATGTTGATTTCATTTCAGCATTTCATAAATACTGTATATGTTAAGCTCTGTGAAAAGGCAACAGGAGATTTTCCGTACTGCCTGTAGTATGGATGACTTCCTGTATTAACCTTAAAAAGCAAAAAGGCAGAAAGTTTTCATCAAGCACGGAGTGATGACATTCAAACAACTTTGAATAACTCAGGCACTGGATCCTACTCTATGTATCAGAAGTTGGAATGAGACTTAGAGGCAGGCCAATGTGTCAGATGTGCCTGTGGACTCCCACCATACACAGCAATAGGACGAGCACAATAGAGTCACAGCTATTTTACTATTGGAGGTCTCTGACATCCATACATTTAAAGACTGTCACTTTTGTTCTAATTCAGGCCCTTGACTAGAAAACTACTCAGATATAGTTTCTTCAAGTACATTGGAGACAAAAAGAAAACTAGAGAAAATGTGGGCCTACTGTTGAATGAGATGGGTGCCATGGTGACAGATGATGCAGAGAAGGCGGAATTACTGAATGCCTTTGCTTCAGTCTTTACTGCTCAGGCCAGCCCTCAGGAGTCCCAGACTTTACAGGTAACAGAGAAAGTCTGGAGGAAGGAGGACTTTCCCTTGGTTGAGGAGGATCAAGTTAGAGATCAGTTAAGTAAATGGGATATCCACAAGTCCATGGGTCCTGGTGGGATGCACCCGCGAGTGCTGAGGGAGCTCGCAGAAGTCATTGCCGGGCCACTCTCCATCATCTTTGAAAGGTCCTGGAGAACAGGCGAGGTGCCTGAGGACGGGAGGAAAACCCATGTCACTCCAGTCTTCAAAAAGGGCAAGAAGGAAGAGCCAGGAATCTACAGGTCAGTCAACCTCACCTTCATCCCTGGGAAGATGATGGAACAGCTCGTTCTGGGCATCATCTCAAAACATCTGGAGGAAAAGAAGGTTATCAGAAGTAGCCAACATGGATTCACCGGGGGGGGAAGTCATGTCTGACTAATCCGATAGGCTTCTACGATGGCGTGACTGGATGAATAGATGAGGGGAGGGCAGTGGATGTTGTCTACCTTGACTTCAGCAAGGCTTTTGACACTGTCTCCCACAGCATCCTCATAGGCAAGCTGAAGAAGTGTGGGTTGGATGAACGGACAGTGGGGTGGATTGAAAACTGGCTGGCAGACAGAGCTCAGAGGGTTGTGATTAGTGGCACAGAGTCTAGGTGGAGGTCTGTGACAAGTGGTGTTCCCCAGGGGTCAGTACTGGGCCCAGTCCTGTTCAACATATTCATCAGTGACCTGGATGAAGGGGTAGAGTGTACCATCAGCAAGTTTGCTGATGACACAAAACTGGGAGGGGTGGCTGACACACTGGAGAGCTGTGCTGCCATTCGGTGTGACCTGGACAGGCTGGAGAGTTGGGCAGAGAGAAACCTCATGAAGTTCAACAAAGGCAAGTGTAAGGTCCCGCACTTGGGGAGAATAACCCCATGCACCAGTACAGGTTAGGGGCTGACCTGCTGGAAAACAGCTCTGCAGAGAGGGACGTTGGAGTCCTGGTGGACAACAGGATGACCATGAGGCAGCAATGTGCCCTTGTGGCCAAGAAGGCCAATGGCATCCTGGGGTGCATCAAGAGGAGTGTGGCCAGCAGGTCACGGGAGGTTATCCTCCGCCTCTACTCTGCCTTGGTGAGGCTGCACCTGGAGTCCTATGTTCAGTTCTGGGCTCCCCAGTTCAAGAAGGACAGGGAACTGCTGGAGAGGGTACAGCAGAGGGCTACAAAGATGATTAGGGGACTGGAACATGTTTCTTATGAGGAAAGGCTGAGGGACTTGGGTCTTTTGAGTCTGCAGAAGAGAAGGCTGAGGGGGGATCTCATCAATGCCTATAAATATTTAAAGGGAGGGTGCCAGGAGGATGGGAGCAGTCTTTTTGCAGTGGTGCCCAGTGACAGGACAAGGGGTAATGGGCACAAACTTGAACATGGGAACTTCCATCTAGACATGAGGAGGAACTTTTTTACTTTGAGGGTGGCAGAGCACTGGAACAGGCTGCCCAGAGAGGTGGTGGAGTCTCTGACTCTGGAGGCATTCAAAACCAGCCTGGACACCACCCTGTGCAACCTTCTCTAGGTGTCCCTGTTCTGGCAGGGTGGTTGGACTAGGTGATCTCCAGAGGTCCCTTCCAACCCCAGTGATTCGGTGATTCTGTGATAGTATATTGCTTTCCAAATATAAACACATAAATCGCCAGTTTTGTTTTCCAACAGTACCAGGCATTTTAAAGACCTACAAATACTTCATCTTGATAGAGTTATCACATTTTCATAAGCATATCGATTCAGTCACCAACTATAAAATGTTCTTAATTGCTTGCTGCTGTATCTGTCAGTACAATAAAAGCATCATAATATTCTGATATGCAAAGAACAGAAGAAAAAAAAATGCAGAGCACTGTTCCTTATTTTGCAGGAACTATCGTACAGACAATAAACCAGAAAAGTATTATGAAGCATTAGCATAATGCTACAAACCTTACTTTTAAAACATCCTCATATCAGACTCTTAATTTAACATTATTTCCCAAGGTTTAGGTTAAGACTCATTTCCAAGAGTCTGTGCCTGCAATTCTTATTCTTATTTTGTGGTATTAATGCATGGAAAAAGCCTCTTTCTTCAGCTCACCAGTAAATTTAAGCTAGGACATTTTGAGGTTTTGTAGTATTTAGGTTACTGCAGATCCAGCCTTCCCTTGTTTGTTTTGATTAAGTTTTAAAATACAAGTCTTGTACTTTCAAATACAGGCAAAATTGTGGCAGCAAAGAATCCGATTAGTCAAGATCTGGTTTAGCAGAAGTGGGAGAAGTACAGCGTATTTTGAGAATTTACTTCAAAGCTACAGAGGAAATTCGATTTATAGCACTGTGTATACTATGTCAAAACTTAATATTCAGATCTCTTTAGCTAAATCCGTTCTGCCCATGTAAAATCATCCATACAAACTAGTTTCTAGAAAGAGTTGTATGGAGTTCTCCCTCTTTCCCCTTCCAAAAGAAATGTCTAGTATTTATGGTACACCTACTTGAGTGTCAGAGTAAATGGTCTTTCTCCCTGTTTTTATTTCATAGAATATATTTATTCTTTCCAACATGAGTTTCCTTTGCATTTGTGGTTCATTTGCTTCCTATAGACCTGCAGAAAATACTTCCTCTATACATCCAATGCACTTCCCCATCAAACATCTAAATACTCCGAATATTTTAATCTGATATTTGAGGCGGTAATCTGAATAGTAGTACTAATATTTTCTGTAATAATATCTTTTACGGCAGTATAAAAATATCAACAATTTCCATCTTTATAGAACTATAAGCAGAGAAAAGTCATTATGACTATTTAAAATAAACATTATGTGAAAGATGTATTTTCTAATTCAGAGAAAAATTTTTAAGCGTTGAAGACAGATTTTGTTGTACTGGAGTACTTACTGTAGTGTAACCCACTTTTTAGTTTTAACTCATAATCTATGTTTATAGGTGTCTCCATCATTTAGAAGCCACTATTTAGCTATAAATCTGTCAATATGAATTTCTGTAATTATTCTTTTCCACAATGTTAATTTAACTGTTGAATAAAATAGGACTTATTTTTAATAATTTTTAAATCCAGAGGTGTGAGATAAAATTCAAGTTGATATATCTGGGTATTTAACTGTTAAATATGTATTAGCACTGAGATGATAGTATAGACTATCAGTCTAGTATCAACTAGTATACTTTTAGACTATCAGCTTGGTCTGAAAATTAGGACTTCCATGCTGAAAGGAATATAGTCAAAGGAAAATTCTTCAACACATCACTTCCCTATTCCTCAATTTGTAAACCACTCCAATTTAAAAAAAAATAGCAACAGTTATAATTACTCATCCATTTACTTCTGTGGATCTCTATTCTCTGCAGACATGGTAAACCTGATGCCTTGATGATGATGTTGATATCTTTAATGGTCTCTGCAAGGTACAGAATATGTGTATATGTAAGTGTGAACACGCCATTTTCTCAAAAGAACCTGAACTCTGAGAAGAGATCTAGATACCAGGCAATAACACATAAATGCATGCACTAACACGTTTATATACCTATTTAGATACATAAATCAACATTTATACTAGTAAAATAAATATACCTGAGACTGTTATACGGCTGGCATAAAAACCAGCCATACTGATAAACACCATTACTCTCCAAAACAAGGTACTGCTTACAAACAGTACATTGGAAATGGTACCTGACCTGTGCCAGCTCCCAAATCTTATCTAGGAACTGCTTGGGTAAATACTGCCTGGCATGGGCCAGAGCTGTGTGCAGGGATCATTTTAGTGGCTTAATGTTACAGAGGAGTGACGGCCGGTGCACAAGAACATTTGCAGGCAGTGTCCGATTTGCCGGTATAGACATAGCCTAGCTGAACCAGCACTTGCACAGAGGGTACCGAAATTCTTAGTGTAAGAATGGAGAGTAAACAGGTTGTTCTGAAGATGCTGGAAAGGCAGAATCTGCCTTCCTAAATTAGGCATCAAAGTCAGATGGACTAGCTCTATCTAACCATCTAACAATTCATAGAATCTGTATTATAAATAATGAAAAAGTAGAACTTATGAACACATAGCTACTTATATGTAAGAAGTTGAAAACTAAATAGCAAACCACAAAATATTGTTGATCAAAATAAAAGGTTTATTAATACAAATAGGATACTACAGTAATTGTCATAAAGTGAAAAGCCATGGAAAGACAAGTAAAACTCCCTGATTATAAATAGCATAACCAGAGCCTATTAAAGTTAATCCACAGGGTTAACTGCCAGTATGACTCTGGTTCATTGACATATTCTGTTAATATTGTGGTCTTTTAGCTGAACCAAAAGTTTACATAAAAACACAGTAATGTCAGTATACTCTCAATAATCAAAGCATTGTTTCAGAGAATGCTAGTTCACACATTACTTTTAATTTATAGCTTTAACAGAAATAATGAATAAGAAACTGGAAACAAACTTCCCACTCTGTGGAAACATAGTTTTATACATGCTAGTCACAGTATTGTTCAGATTCATCTCCTCAAAATTTCATCTTTGTTTGAGATGTCACAAATTTTGTTCTGCTTGACTCAGACAGCCACTGCAAAGGGTTATTTAATGCTGAAATGAAGTATAACAAAGCATTCAATTTCACAACTGGATGCTTTTACGCACTTGCTCCAGCCATCATAACCCCATAACCCAGTCTTACAATGACAACACTTCTTCTGTTATGTTCTTTTTTTTTCACATGGAACACCGATTTCATGAAATGATATGTTTATTTCAAACAGTTGGAATACATAAAGTGTTTTGAACTCGAGTTGCCTTTGATAGCTAACTTACAGAGTTTTATTGCCAAGCTCGGAAAGAGACCTTTACTAAAACTATGGATACTATTGATAAAGTGTATTTAATATAATATAGACATGATATATGTTCTGGTTTCATGACACATCACTTGAAATTTTTTCATTTTTTTTCAATATTAAAATGTTGTATTCATATTCTTTTTCAGTGAGATTTGGGGTTTTTTTCATTGTTTATTTTGTTTTTCATTTATTGTGCTTTTTTTGTGAAGAACTTTCAGCTTATATTTTCTTTGGTGCAAGTCAACCAGAAAGAAATATTGTAAAAATAGAATCTATGCAGTGGCTTGCAAAAGGACACTCAACTCTTAGTAGTACAAAAATGTTTGGGTGGTTCCAGTATTTGACTTTAAAATTCATGTTACTTGCTATAAAAAGATGAAAAGTTAAATCTTACATTTGCCAAAAAAAAAAAATCTTAGTCTTAAATTGTCTTTACAAATGCACATATTTTACAGGAGCATGTGGGAAGGAAAGACTAAAAGTAGGATTCACTTCATCTAACTCCAGCATCTAGAAAATAAGTATCTAGCCAAAGCTCACCTTCTAGTAATTGTCTATAATCAGTGCAGCTGTATCCTCGGGGCAACTCATGGCATTTATCTACTTTAAAACTGAATGAATCACTACCTGGGAATGTCTTTCATTAACTTGAAAAGGAGCTTTGATATGACTCTTTGACTTCACACCGCAGAGTCCAAGTGTCTGAATCTTCACTTTGAGTTATCAGATCTGTAAAATTACTGAATATAAATCAGAACTTCAATTTTCATTTTACAGATGTATGAAATAAAAAATACTTTCTGATTTCAGAGTAAGTACCCTTTAATTGCATTTTTTTTTGTTTCAGAGGAGCTTGGATAGTGGGAAGGAAAAGAAAAAAGTTTTATTGGACTCCCAGTTTTTTTGATTCAAATTTTGTAGCCAACACAGTTTATAATTTTTTGTATGAGTGTGTGTCTTACAAGTACTTCCCTAGAGTGGGTATATGCTTCATGACAAGTAGGCACAGATTCCAAACCATTATCTCCCAGGCTACATCTAGTACACATACTTATGGCAGTCTGTGACACTGTCAGATTAGTTATGAACATTTAACCTACAAGGATATTAAACTGTTTTTAACTGCACCCAAGGCAGATTTTTAACCTTGTCCAGTACATAGCTATAGTCTTTATTCTTTAGTTTCCTTTAAGAGCTTTTGTAGTTATTTCAGCCAAAAAGGAAAAAAAAGGAAATGGAGGGAGACAGAGTGATATAAATAAGTTTTCTTTCCTATACAATTCCTGTCTGTTGGAGATACAGGGTTCCTGTAATAGATCAGACTCTCCTATTTAACTTTTTTGTTCCTACACAATGTGTGTGATTGAATTATGAATACTTTCTTAATGCATACTTAGGGTAGAAGAGCTTAGAAAATATACAACAATAATTTAATAAATATAATATGTTTAGCTGAAGTAAATTAAAGCTCTATTATGTCCAAAGGCAAGAAAATCTGAAAAGCTGATCATTTAATATAGGAGAAATCTATAGTAAAACCTGTGAAAATGGTTTTATAAATGTGAATTTATTGTATTAAAACATCCATTTTTAATTTTTATTTGACTTGCCTGATTGTAAACATAGGCTCAAATACCCTGAGAAAACAATAAGCTATAACAAATTAAACAAAGAAAAAACCCTCACATAGCTGTAGTATAAGGTCTAGTGTCTCTCATAATCTACAGTTTTAACACTTATTGATACATTTATGAACTTAATAAAAAATATTGTAACAATAATTTTCTTCACTCAGAAGATAGTTTCTCTTCTAATTTTCACAATGGTTAACAATTTTTAAATGGCTTTTTAATACTCTGCAAATTCTAACAGGTAAAACAGATTTTTGACCATCATGGAATACAGGAATATAAGTTCACATTGGCTTTATTTTTTCATCCAGTAAGTGTCGTGGTTTGGGCTGGACTGGCCATTGAGACAAATGACAGATGCTGTCCCCCGCTCTCTCTCCAAGGAGAGGAAGGAGAGGAAGAGACTTATGAGTTTAGAAGGAACTAAGCTAGTTTAATGAAATATTAATAATAAAATACTAAAAAAAGAAAATAATAAAATACATACAAAAGCCATATCAAGCTCCCAGGATGATGACCACATCACTGGCAGGCATGGGGAAAGTCCCAGACTGGACTCAGTGATGAACAGGGACTGGTTTTCAGATCTGGATTCAGGGATGCAGGGATTGGGATCAAAGGCAGACAAACAGACAGAGTCCTCCTCAGAAGCCAGCCATGGAAGAAAGACGGCTGACCCTTTGATCCCTGGCTTTTATACTGAGCGTGAGGCAGATGGGATGGAATACCCTGTTGGTCAGTTTTGGGTCACCTGTCCTGTTCGCTCCTCCCCGCAGGTGTGACCCCTCTACGCTTTTCCGCTTCCGACCCTCCAACGGGGCAAATAACAAAGTTGGCTGGCAATAGCAAAGTTGTTATAGCAATAAGTATAAGCAGGAGCCTCTCTGCATACCATTCCTTGGCATCAACTATAAACATGGGTCTTACTACTCTGAGAGCGAACAGTTTCTGCACAATAGGCTGATAATTTCAGTGGTTAGAAGAGGCTTAGCTGCAAAGTAAAATTACTGAACAGAAAACTGGTTCTGTTTAACCTCAAACCAGGACAGTAAGTAACTCCACTATTTCCACTGAGTAAATGGGGTGTCAGTCAGGAAAACTGACTCATTTAATGAAATGTAAGCTCACACATAGACAGTATAGTGTCTGCAAACGTTGTTGTATACTCCAACCAATTTAGTACCTAGCATTTACAGTAGCAACATTTCATTGAAGTACTTTAATAGCAACTTTGTTAACTACCCACAACTGCCACAAATATTTTCAGTCAACATTTTACTTCATGAAGCCAAGCTGTGTAAAACTTTCATTACAGAAGACAAGCCCATGCAAAACAAGATTGTGTCATGTTTCATTTGTGAATGAAAAACTCATCTCAGTTCTCTGGCAATATCCAGAGCACAGGAAAGATTTTGGCAACACGTAACTGTCCTTTCTGGTGAATTTATTTCCTTTCTTCCAAGGTCTTGAAAATAAAATGACAGGGCCAATCAGGTTGGCTGTTATTTTCTAGCTTATCATATGATTTCAGCAAATATATTTTTCTTTCTAAAGCTTTTAGTGGTAAGGTAGGACTGCATCTGTATAAGGGCGAAAGGGGCACACACAACTGCCAAAAATGTCTAGTCATCCAGGAGAAATATGACCAGACCCTTCTATTTTTTAAAGATTGCTTTCTGACTGCATTATCTGCTTGTGCTTAACTACCTTTTCTCAGGTAGTTTTTTGGAGACAAAAGACGAAAAAATGAAAGGCTGCAAATTTCCTGCCAAGCAAAGAAATACTTACATAAACCACAGTAGCATTTGGAGAAGTACTTTTTCTCATTTGTTTCTTTAGAGAGGGACTGGAGACACTCTCTAGAGATCCTTCTAAAGAAATACAATTAGGAAAAATAGTCAGTAGGTGCCCAAAGAAATAATGAATTGCCATCCACTTCCACAAATGCAGGAATCTTTTTCTAGGTAAATAATTTGTTCCACATAGTCTCTTTTAAGTGGTAAGTGTCTTTGGGTGGAATAAATAAGGATGATTAAGATGAGCTTGTCAGGTTTTTTTATTTCTGACTTTCTCTGACTTCTATGGCTGCCCACAGAGTCTGTTGTTTACAGTTTTCAAAGCCTGTACATTTTTACTTTAAGTTGTATGTGTAAGCCACACAAAGTGAGGGATTTGGCACAGCTTTCACAGTATATCCAGATTTTTTGCCTAATACCTTAAAAATGAAAATCACCCTGTTTCATTTTCCTTTCAGTGCATAACTTTCAGTTGGAAAAAATATAATAAATTAAAAATAGATAGGGAATGATGGTTTCATCTGATAAACCTCAGTAATAATCATGATTAAAACATGAAAAAGACTGAGAAAGGGTAGGATATGTCAGAAGAAATGTTTTATAAAAAGACCTGCAACAATATTTGCGGAATATTTCAAAAGGAAGATAGTTTATCTATATCAAGGCTTGAGGAGAGGGACAGAGTACCTCGTAAATGATACTTGAAAAACATTTTTAAATACTGGTTGAACTTATGCCACTGGTAAAGCAGTCTATAGGAACCATTACAGAGGTTCAGGTAAGCCTTAACTATGTCATCTTTACTTTTCCTCTGCCCCTTTTGCTCCAAATTCTATTGCTCCTGAGAAAAGCTAAAAAATTGTCTGCATTATTAATAAAAGAAGTTAGAAAGGATTATTATGTGCTCATTTGACTTTACTTTCATAAAATCATAATCATAGAATACCATGTCGGAAGGGACCTCAAGGATCATCTGGTCCAACCTTTCTTGGCAAAAGCATGGTCTAGACAAGATGGCCCAGCACCCTGTCCAGCTGAATCTTAAACATGTGCAATGACGGGGAATCCACCACTTCCCTGGCAAGATTACTCCACTGGCTGATTGTTTGCATTGTCAAAAATCTTCCTCTTGTGTCCAGTTGGGTTCTCCTCAGGAGTAACTTGTACCATTACCCCTCATCTTTTCCATGTGACTCCTTGTGAAAAGGCAGTCTCCATCTTCTTTGTAGCCATCCTTTACACTCTGGAACATGGTGATAAGGTCTCCCCTAAGCTTTCTTTTCTCAAGGCTGGACAAAACCAATTCTCTCAGCTTTTCCTCCTATGGCAGGTTTCCCAGTCCTTTGATCATATTGTGGCCCTCCTCTGGACAATCTCCAGCCTGTCCACATCTTTTTTGTATAGTGGGGACCAAAACTGAAGACAGTGTTCCAGGTGTGGCCTGACAAGCACTGAGTAGAGTGGGATAATGACTTCTTTATCTCTGCTGGTGATGCCCTTGTTGACGCAGCCAGCATCCTGTTGTCTTTCTTTGCCGCAGCTGCACACTGTTCACTCATATTGAGCTTGTTGTCCACCAGGACTACCAGGCCCCTTTCCACAGAGCTGCTCCCCAGCCGGGTAGATTCCAGCCTGCACTGCACTCCTGGATTATGTTTTTCTAGGTGCAAGACTTTACATTTGTCCTTGTTGAACTTCATAAGATTCTTGTTAGCCCACTCTTTCAGCCTATCTAGGTCTTCCTGTAGGGTGGCTCTCCCTTCCAAAGTGTCCTTTTCCCCACTCAGTTTGGTGTTATCAGCAAACTTTGTCAGGGTACGCTTGATCCCATCATCCAGATCGCTTAGGAAGATATTAAAATGAGGAGGAATAAGGCATTGTAGGATTGAAAGGGTTAACAGGATTGAGGTACTGAAAGGTCCAGGTCATGTCTGAAGGGAGGAGACTTGTGTATCTGGAAAAGGATTAAAAACAAGATTAGAAGGATATAAACGAGCGAGCGCATGACCTTTGTTTGTGAAAGAGGGAACTGCAAGGTTGTAAAAGATAGCCAATTGTATCAGCTAAAGGAATGCATGAAGGACACGTGAACAGGACACATAAACCAATAAAAGATCACTTAGTGGTGCGTGTATAAACAAGTAGGAAGTATATAAGCAGTGTGATATTTCAATAAAGGGTCTTCGATTTATCATCTATTGGAGTCCGTACATCTATCCGCTACATTAAAACTGCATTGGGCCCAATATCGATCCCTGGGAGACCCCACTTTTGACAGGTTGCCAGTTTGAAAAGGAGCTATTTACCACCACTCTCTGGGTGCAGCCTGTCAGCCAGTTCCCCACCCACCACACAGACCACTTGTCTAATCTGTAACTCATCAGTTTCTTTAGGAGGAGGCTGTGTGAAATCATCAAAAGCCTTGGAGAAATCCAGGTAGACAATGTCCACCACTTGCTCCACATCAAGTGAACAGGTTACGTTGTAATAGAAGGGGATCAGGTTTGACAAGCACAACTTGACCTTGGTGAATCCATGCTGGCTTTTCCCAATCACATGCTTCATTTGACTTGTGACAGCCCACAGGATGATTCGTTCCCTAACTTTCTCAGGGACTGAAGTAAGACTAATAGGCCTATAATTTCCTGGATTCTCCTTTAAGCCCTTCTTGTAGATGGGAGTGACATTAGCCTTCTTCTAGTCTTCTGGGACATCCCCCAATCTCCATGACTTCTCAAAGATTATGGAGAGTGTCCTTGCAATGACGTCAGCCAGCTCTGTTAACACTCTTGTGTGGATAACGTCAGGGCCCATCAATATGTAGGGGTCAAGCTCCTGTAATAGTTTGCATACCAACTCTTCCTTCACTGATGGTGGGTTTGTGTTTGCATCAATCTGGATTTTTGTTGCCATGGCCTGGGGTCCAACAGTGCTCGTAAAGACAGAGGTGAAGAAAGTGTTGAGAATCTCTGCCTTTTCAGCCCTGTTGGTGACTAATTAACCTCTCCTGTTTAAAGTGGACCAATATTTTCCTTCTGCTTCTGCTTGTTGTTTAGGTGCCTGAAGAACCCTTTCTTGTAGTTTTGGACATCTCTGGCCAATTTCAATTCAAGCTGAGCTTTTGCTTTTCTAACTGCATCTCTGCACACTCTAGCAATGCCCTTGTAGTTCTCAATGGGTATTGGTCTGTTTTTCCATCTCTGGCACGGTTCTCATTTTGTTTTGAGAAGACTCAAAAGCTTGCAGTTCAGCCAAGGGGGTCTCTTGCTCTGCCTATTTCCCTTACCATTAAAAGGGATGAACAGTTTTTGTGCTTCCAAGAGAGTATTCTTGAAAAAGTTCTGGCACTCACTAACTCCTTCATCCTTCATGGAAGCTTTACATGGAATACATCCCAACTGAGCTCTGAGCAAGCTGAAGTTTGCTCTTCTAGAATCTAAAACTTTGTCTTAGTACTGACCTTCAATGTGTTCAGCAGGATCCCAAATTGCACAATACTGTGATCACTGAAGCTAATGCTATCACTAACCAAGATATTACAAAGCATGTTTTCTTTGTGAGTAGCAAGTCCAGCAGGGCCTCATTCCTGGTGGGCACATCTAACATTTGTATGAGGAAGCAGTCTTCTTCGCATTCCAGGAACTTGATGGATGGCATGTGAACTGCTGTATCGTTCTTCCCACAAATGTCTGGGTAGTTGAAGTCACCGTAGGAACCAAGTTCTTTTGATCCAAAGCTGTTTAAGTGACCCAATTATTGCTTCATTGACCTTATCATCTTGGTTCGGAGGTCGGTAGTAGATGCTTACTGTAAGATCCCCTTTGGAGACAACTCCTCTGATCTTGACCCAGAGGCATTCAATAGAGCTTCCACAATCACCACAGTTGAATTCTATATATTCAAGGTTCTCCTTAACACAGAGCGTGATGACTCCTTCTCTCCTTCCCTACCCATCTTTACAGAACAGCCTACAGCCATCCATCACGACCTGCCAATCATGTGAGTTGTCCCACCATGTTCCAGTTATTCTGAAGATATCATAACTTTCTGACTTTTGGAGACAGTTAGAAGATTAGAATAAATTAAGCTTTAGGCATGTCATTATTTTTACTCGAGTTTGAAAACAATCAAGATGAAAGTATCTTGGAGACTTTCTCCTGCTCAGATGTAGACATCTTATTCAGTTAGCTGTCCATGCACGGATGAGTAAGGATTTCTGAGATCTCTAGACATACAGGGGTGGCTGAATAGTTGTCCTCTAGGATACGATTCATGTCATTTTAAAGATGGAGGTGTCTAAAACAGGTTAGGTGAATCATGACCAAATAGCAGCTCTTTTTCTACAAATAATATAAAGGGTTATTGAGTTACTAACTCAGAGCTATTTTTATACGTTTTAAATATCTAGAGTTAGATAAGTCCTAATATTCATGTTCAAAAAAAGGCTGACTTTACTGTCTATTGAGAGAGAAGCAGTTGTATAAATGGTACCCATTTGCTAATCCTGCTTAAAATGCTTAATTTTTAAAAAAAAAAGAATAAGTGGAAATCTTTTAAAAAAACAACACTTTCTAAAAACTGCATCTTAGTGACACTGTTTTTGAGTTTGGATTTGTTTTTTTTCCCCTCAGAGCTAGATTTCAAAATGTCCACAGTGATCCATAATAAAATGTTGCTGCCTTTTGAATCATCTTGGTTTTCTGTGTCATCTATAAGTATATATTGACTATATGGTATTTATCTTTATTCTTATATCTAATTTTGTAGAAACTGGGAGAATAATCAGAAAAGATATCCATTGCGAAATTATGTGAGCAAGAGTTACATAGAAATAATCATTTAGTAAAGTTTAATTGCTTTTCTTATTTCTCATACGATAATTTTTTTTTAATTTTGTTTTGTTTTTTAAACCCAGAAACAAAAAAAGAGTTATATATATCTAAATGGACGCAAACGGTACTGGGCTGAAATTTTAATGAAAGAAATAATGTTTTCGGGGGGGGAAATCAGTGAACCCAAGAAAGTTTGCAATAAAGCTAGAGTTTTCTGCTAACAATTTCCTTCAAGATTTTCTGAAATATGCTAACATAAAAGGGACCTGCTTTCCATCTCCTTTTTTGGAGGTGGGAAGGCGTATTCCATTGTCAAAAATATTGCCAAAAACATTTCATTTATGCAACAAAGGTATTTAAAGTCCCAGTCCACTAACAATAGAATACTTACTTAAAATCCCCAGAAGTTATTCCCAGTAGCTTGTCTGGATTTACTAATTCCCTCTGAATCATTTATTTATGTTGATTAAACCTAATCATGCAACCAGACAATGGATATAAGGACACCAGCAGGTACTACTTGTGCACAGTCTTTTGTGGCTCAATCAAGAATGAACATCTGGTAGGCCAAATGTGCAAGTCTGCTGCAAATATTATCAAATTCAAAGAGAATCCCAAGAGAAGCAGAAGAGACACCCCCTAGGCTTTTCTAACCTAGTCCTTGGAAGTACTCAATAATTAGGGAGAATCTAATATCTTGAGCTGTTTCATACCAAAATCAACAGCAACACTGCCGATTTCCTTTAATTGTAGAGCTTTGTGTCTATCTTAAATTAGTTTGTTGCTATTACTTATTCTAAAGAACTAAAGTTTCTCTGTTGTTCTCATAATTATCTCCAATTTCTTCAAAGCTAACAAATAAAAGTAGAGCTTTAAAAGTGACAACACAAAGAAAACAGAACTAAATTATTGATGCATGTACTGGGCCAAAATATATCTTAAATATGCTATAAAAACTCCAATGTACTCAGTGGGACATGAATATTGGTATAAAATTTGTGGAGGAAAAATAAAATAAAATCATCTCTCAACTGCTGGATCAAGTGTCCATAGAAATCTAAGTAGTAAAAGTTTAAATAGTCCTGGGAGCAGGACCCGAGCAAGATACTTTTTCTCATTTAAGACTAAGGAATTGCAGTAACTAGAGTGGGCCAATGACTTTTCTTACCTTAAGTAAGGTGGGACATCTGCAACTGAGATCACAATGTTACCTGTCCCTAAAATATGGGTCGGAGTTGACAGTACAAGATAAGGAGTCCTATAGTTAGCTGCCAATCACAGGGATTGTCCTGGTCTCCCTTTCCCAAACTTTCAGCCACTGTGCTCCCCATGTATTGCACTGGCACATCTGATCACACAAGGAGCCAGTTCAGGGAGGAAAATCATCGCAGGAACAGGAATGCATGGCTGGATGCGACGAGAAGAGGTACAGTGCCACAGCCTTCAGCATCAGATCAGCAGATCATCTAATCGCACTCAGACTTTTGCACAGACCTGAGAAGGGGGATGTGACTTACACCTTAACTTGGTAAAAAATTCACAGATTAGATGTGGTTCTGGGTTTTTTTGTGTGTGTTTTTTGTTTGTTTGGTTGGTTTTGGTTTTGGTTTTTTATTATTTGCTATGGGAACACCTAATATACAGTAAAGGTAATGAATCAAAAAATACAGACACAAATGTCAGTCATTTCATTATTCACCTGCAAATACTCGACTTCAGTTCAGGTTTCCTTCTTTGTTTGATGCCCAGATCTGCACAGATCTAAGCTCCAGCTCACAGAATAATGTACATATGCCCTTCTGACCATATGCATGGGAGTCTACGCCCACAAAGAGGAAGGGTGGGTTAAACTGGGGGAGGATGAAAGAGAAAGCAGCACAGCCAAGCCTATAAATAGAAAGTGGGACACTAAGCAGGAATACAACAGCCAGCAGTCTACAAGGAGAGCAGGTAGATAAGATGATTTTTCCTTAAGCTAATAATTAGGAATGGCAGGAACAGCTGTGAGACAGAGCAACTCATAGTAATAAGACTTTTTTAGAGCACTGTCCATCAAGTATTTAAGTATCTTCATCCCTGCTCTTTATCCAATTATTTGAGTACTTTCTTACACCCTCCCCAAACCTAAAATTAATTTCTGCATAAATAACATTGTATGATGTTGTTAATTTCCCTATTTTCCCACAACTTTGGACCCTCAGGTAAGATAGCAGGTTAAAACCTTGTTCAGGAAGCTGTTGTGAGATCTTTCCATCATATTCTGTCAAATTACCTTGCTCTTGCACTGCAAAAGACTTATTTCTGTATTCCAAGTTTTTCCCAAATAAAACACACCAGTTATGCTGAATTGTAGTGCTTTTTAGTGGAAGATGGGTATCTAGAAGAAATTAGAATCAGTCCAAACATCTCAGTTCATTTAAATGTTCTCAAACTGACGTAGTTCCAAAACTCCAAAAGTGGAAGATGAATTATTCCATTTCCTCATTATTTTTTTTAAAGCAACTGCACCTTCTTAGTAAAATAGAAGGTTAAAACAATGCAAAACAATGTCTCAAAAATAATATTTGTTATAATTTAAGAATTAATCAGTTACTGACGTGAAATTTGCATGAAAAGATTAGAAAAAACAATATGTAAGAAGGACGATGTTGAATACCACTGTCCAGCAAAATGCATTAATGTTTGATCAACAGATCTACTTGTGACATTAGTTTACCATTGAATAATATTTTAATCATTGTTTCAAAGATTGCATCTCTTTCTATTTGCCAAAATATTAAATCTACAACAGAGCTTTCTGGTAGCTAATCAACTTTACAGAATTTGGAAAAAAAACCCCAATTCTTAAATCTCACTTTCTCTTTTTTCGTATTAAAATATCAGATTTTTTTACTCTGACTTGTGACTGATGCACTTAGTCTTTTCTGAAATGGTTGTGTGACCTGGCAATCATGCTCTGCCTGTGCATAGGTAACCAGCAGTGGATCATGCATAAAAGCTGCCCTGTTATGCAGTCCTCAGCCTCTGAGGGTTTTTTTTTTCTTATTAATCTAGGTTTGAAATCTCTCCAAAGCAGAAGTTTCTAAACAAACCTCACAATAGTTCATCTTCCTGAAGCAGAACCCTTAATTTTCTGCAAAATCAAAGGCTCATTCTTGTTTCTGTTGCAGTTGGTTTTCACGCAAGACTTTTACCAGGATTTGTTGATTGAACTAAGAAATTACAGCCATATCAATACCATATTAAATATATTCATCATTGGGATGTCTAAATAGTACAGATAAAAGATATAAGCTCCCCTTTCCATTAGTCTCTTGCTCAGGTATTTTTTTTTATTATTTATTGATATTATTTACTCATTTTTAGAATAATCCACCAATGAATCTCTGTAAGGGTTGCACGTCTATCAGTGGAAGTCACAGACTCGAAACAGATCACAGAGAATTTTATAATAAGATGACCAATTAAAACAGGAAGCTTTTCTTGGGGATTTATTTCACTGCGCTTTATTATTTTTCTGTGCTGATTTGTTCATAGCTGATTGATGTTTCTGTGAGAAAATTATAATGGGACGCATCTTTTGAAGACACTTTTATTGCACAAGCAGCACAGCGGGAATGATTATACAGTCATAAAAAAATACCAAAATATCTTCCCATGTCAAAGGACACTTTCTGTGAGTGCTAGTTAGAAGAACCTGTCATGACTTCAAGATCTGTTTCTTCAGTTGGCAGGGAGACAGCACGTCAGATCATAATGTGACAGGCCCCTGGGGGACCAAAATGTATTAAGGGCTTTCACTCTCCCTGCAGTGGCAAAACAGGCTATTTTAAATGTTGTTAAGGCCATAACCCTGACACAAAGCTTCATTTTCCCTGTCTTGACCAGAATTCTGGAGTAGAGCAACCCAGTCCAATCTTTGGAAAAGGCCAGTTCAAGCAAAGATGTTCAAAAGACTTTTTAGGTTATGACACCCAATCTAGAAGAGAGTTTGAGTCAAACTGCTTCTTAATTACCAAGTATCACTCAGTGCACCTTAAATTATATATAGAAATAAAACCAGAACAGAACTTTCAGTAACTAAGCAGGTCATGAGGAAAAATTTATCTTAAAATGGCATCTCAGAATCCCAAATAACATGATGTCAGTAAAATTCAGGTATATATAACACATCAAGTTTTTAACACTTCCTGCAAATAGCATGGGAAACCTCATTATAACTTTAACTTCCTCTGGTGGTAAAGGTCATGTTGTAAGTGATATTCTCTACAGCTTTTTTGAAACCAGCAAAATGTCTTTTGTAGAAAGACTGTATTAAAGATGCTAATCAATCTTTTCTATATGATCCTCAAGGATTTTAACATACAGTACACAGAGTAACTTGAATATAAGGGAAAAATTAGTCTAAAGAAACCAGTAGTAAAGAAATGAAATTAAAATACAGTAAAAATCATTAATGTTATTAAAAGCACTGTGCATTTGGATGACGTGCCTGACTGAATTAGCATGTTTAGCTAAAATATATATTCTCTCTGTAGCGTTGCAGGATTCTCACCTGAAATAGTTCCTTAAATTTAAATAACATGCTATATTTTTGATGAACTGGGTATTAATTTCTAGTGCTTTGTGTTGCAGATAGTGCATTTCTTACTCTGGAGAGACAATTATCCCAAATCATGATTTCTTTCTGTTACATTGCTTTGTTGGATTACAGCTCTTTTATGCGTTTCATCTCATAATGATAACAATGGACTTCCAGTCTAAGAAATAGTAGTTTTGAGTGTTACTTAATACGTTGCTTTTGACATTTCAGTCCCTTTTTCAATGTTACATTGTGGCGATACAGAATTTTTCTCTTTCTTTGAACCCACACAGGGAGCCTCAAGCAATCTCCTGGCCTGAGGGGGCCACAAGCATCACACTTTTCCTGGCAATGACTGTGGGGTGCTGATGTGACTCCACTGTAACCCCACAGAACCTTATTTTGCTTGACCAGAGGAGCTGTTGCCCTTTGGACCCAGAGAAACATTGGATGAGTGTAACACAAAAGAAAAGGGTTAGAAATCAAAAGGATTTTTTCTATGACAGTTGTAAATGTATTAGTGAGTCTTCTTTCTACTACTTTGGGCAGTTTGTGTTATTATTGTTTCTTAAATTCTGTTAAGAGTGTGGCTGCCTCCTCCAGTCACTCCTCCATCCACATAACCTTACACTGTTGTAATTGAATTAGCAACAACTATTCATTGTATCGTGATTAGACTGCTAAGATTGTAAAAAGGCAAAGTGTGGTTTTGGTTTTTTTTCCCAAACAGCAGTTTAGATCTACATTTATGTACAGAAATCAGTGATAAAAACAGGCTTTAAATTCAACAGGAATTAAGGGGTAAAGTCAAGTACAGAAGTAGACACCCACACTCAGGCATTTACATTACCTACAATCCCTAAGGACGACCCTGAAGATAAATGCCCAGTGGCATTTGAGATGCCCTGGCATATGTATAACCTTTGACCTTCATCTGGCATTACAGAAAGCATGAGCATTTCCAAAATCTTATGTCACGTATGCCAGTTCCATATAGATATCTTTGTGCCTGAGCATGCAATAGATGTCACTGTTTGGGCAACTGAATCAAGTTCAAGGTTTGCCCTGGCTGTTATCAACTTTGAAAGTAATGGGTCCCAAGCTTAAAGTTTAAATATAAGGTGAACAAATAGGGATTTAAATGTGAAATGTTGTGATTAGCTCTAAACCTGACCAACAAGCAGGAGTCTGAAAGATGTGCAATTGCTCTAGGATTCCGAGGGATCTACAGAAGCAGCAGCTGAAGTCAAGGCAGTTCACAGAATTTGCCCTCCCCTAAGGTCTAGATGTTCAAATGGAGAAACAGTGAAAGAAAACACATCAGCTGATGTTGCCACTTTTGAAATATATGTTGAGTAATTTGGCTTTATGGGAAGCCAAATCATCAGATCTGTAGATCCAGACCTCAGATATGAGCTTTGGTTAACTTAGAAATTCAATGGTAAATAGCACAAAAAATATTCAGATAAACTGGAACCTCTTGCTCTAGAAATCCTGAAAGACTTGCAAGGAATTGAAACCGCACTCCTAAAATCCTGTATTTTATCTACTGTGTTTAAATTTTGAATAAAATGAAGTTTTTAAGGCAAAATATTTGTAATGTGATTACCTATATGTAGAATCATAGAATCATAGAATAGTTTGGGTTGGAAGGTCATCAAGTCCAACCCCCTTGCAATGAGCAGGGACATCTTCAACTAGATCAGGTTGCTGAGAGCCCCGTCTGACCTGAACTTGAATGTTTCCAAGGATGGTGCATGTACCACCTCTCTGGGCAACCTGTTCCAGTGTTTCACCACCTTCATTGTAAAAAATTTCTTTCTTATATCTAGCCTAAATCTCCTCTCTTTTAGTGTAAAGCCATTACCCCTTGTCCTATTCCAATAGGCCCTGCTAAAAAGCCTGTCCATATCTTTCCTGTAGGCCCCCTTAAAGTACTGAAAGATGACAATAAGATCTCCCCAGAGCCTCCTCTTCTCCAGGCTGAATAACCCCAACTCTCTCAGTCTGTCCACACAGGAGAGGGGCTCCATCCTTCTGATCGTTTTTGCAGCTCTCCTCTGGACCCGCTCTAACAGGTCCATGTCTTTGCTGTGCTGAGGACTCCAGAGCTGGACGCAGTACTCGACTTGTGGTCTCACCAAAGTGGACTAGAGGGGCAGAATCACGTCCCTCGGCCTGCTGGTCATGCTTCTTTCCATGCAGCCCACGATACGGTTGGCCTTCTGGGCTGTGAGAGCACATTGCCGGCTCATGTCCAGCGTTTCATCCACCAGCACCCCCAAGTCCCTCTCTGCAGGGCTATTCTCAGTCCCTTCATCCCCCAGCCCGTACTGATACTGGGGGTTGCCCTGACCCAGGGGCAGGACTCTGCACTTGGCCTTGTTGTACCTCATGCGGTTCACACAGGCCCACTTCTTGGGCTTTTCCAGGTCCCTCTGGATGACATTCCATTCCTCAGGTGTGTCAACTGCACCACTCAGCTTGCTGTTGTCTGCAGACTTGCTGACTCGATCCCACTCTCTGTCATTGATGAAGCTATTAAACAGTACCGGTCCCAATACAGACCTGTGAAACACACCACTCATCACTGTTCTCCATCTGGACATTGAGCTGTCAACCACCACCCTCTGGATGCCACCATCCAACCAATTCCTTATCCACCAAACAGTCCACCCATCAAATCCTTACCTCTCCAGTTTAGAGAGAAAGATGTTGTGGCAGACTGTGTCAAAGGCCTTAGAGAAGTCCAGGTGGACAACATCCATAGCTCTTCCCTTGTCCACTGATGTAGTCACTCCATCATAGAAGGCCACTGGGTTGGTCAGGCAGGACTTGTCCTTGGTGAAGCCATGCTGGCTTTCTCGAATCACCTCCCTGTCCTCCATGTGCCTTAGCATAGCTTCAGGAAGATCTGTTCCATGATCTTCCCAGGCACAGAGGTGAGGCTGACAGCTTGGTAGTTCCCAGGGTCCTTCTTTCTACCCTTTTTAAAAGTGGGTGCACTGTTTCCCTTTTTCCAGTCACCGGGGACTTCACCTGACTGCCATGACTTTTCAAATATCAATTTAAAGATTAACAAGAACCCAAAAGGACAGGCTTAACAACACAGCTTCCTAAGGTCTTAGATTGAAATTCCCATAGCATTCTTCTGGGGTTAGAGCTAAACATGTTTCCCTATGTTTCTTTTTGTCCTGGTTCCGGTGGGGATAGGGTTAATATTCTGGCATGGGACACAGGTATTCCATACCATGTGATGCTATGCCCAGTCTATAGGTAGGAGCTGGCCGGGGGAGGGGGAGGAAGTCACATCTTGGGATAGGGCTGGGGCTTCCCGGTTCTGGTGAACGCTGCTCCAGTAACCGTGTTTGTACGTTCCTCCATCAGTGTTATTGTTGTTGTTTTCCTCTTTCCATTGCTGTTGTGTTAAACTGCCTTTATCTCAACCCACGAGTTTTGCCTTTTTCTTCCGATTGTCCCCCACCACCGTGGGGGTCGAGCAAGCGGCAGTGTGGTTCTTTGTTGCCGGCTGAGGCCAAACCATGACACTTTTTCACAAATGTTTCTAAAAAAAATAAAGAATTATTCTCAAAGGTTTTCAGTCTAGTGTGAGATAAACGGAATAAAATAAAACACTTGAAAGAATACTCTCAACTACTTAACATTTAGTTCTGTGTAATTTCTTTAAAATGTTCCATTGTTTTCAGAACTCTTCAGAAGTCAAGGTCTCTTGCTCTATTTGTACCTTTTATCCTTGTTATTGTGTTTTATCTTTCTTACAAGTGTTTATTTTTCCTCTTTCTCAATAGGTATTTCACACTGTTCATTAACAGCTCCCTGGTTAGTTTATTACTGGGTTTTGGTACCCTTACCATGTATACTGCATAAATGCGAGTTCACTCCTTGGAAGTCAGTCAGCATTTTCCTCTGAACTACATTCTTGGTTCTGCGAACCGTCTATCCCAGTGGCAGCTCCCATTGTGAAATATGGATGGGCAGTAGTTGGAACTTGGCCAACAGTTGAGAAGGCTACATGGGGCCAAGTTCCAGCTAATGCCCATATGTTGTCGTGCTGCTCTTTTTAAATGAAACACCACTCTTAACGATTGCCACTCTGGTGACACAGTCCTATTATTTCAGTTACCATGAAACGGAAAAACAAGCATATTTCTGGAGCCACGGACGACTCAAAGAGACTCAGAGCCGAGAGTTATGGACATGGCCAGGTTGTTTGAGAAGGGGTTGTGTGAGCAGTCTGATTATCAGCCCAGTCAGTCTGCACAGGCTGACCTCCAGGTCAGCTCCCAGTGGAATATAAACTCAAAGTTAGCAAAATATCCAAAGTACCCTAGAAACACACTTGTGTTTTCACAGAATCATAGAATGGTTCAGGTTGGAAGGGACCTTTAAAGGTCATCTAGTTCCAACCCCCCTGCTATGGGCAGGGACACCTCCCACTACACCAGGTTGCTCAAACCCCCATCCAACCTGTTCTTGAATATTTCCAGGGATGGGGCATCCACAACTTCCCTGGGCAACCTGTTCCAGTGTCTCACCACCCTCAGAGTAAAGAATTTCTTCCTAATATCTAATCTAAATCTACCCTCTTCCAGTTTACAACCATTATCCCTTGTCCTATCACTACACTCCCTGATAAAGACTCCCTCCTCATCTTTCCTGTAAGCCCCCTTTAAGTACTGGAAGGCTGCAAGCAGGTGTCCCTGGGGCTTTCTCTTCCAGGCTGAACAACCCCAACTCTCTCATCCTGTCTTCATAGGAGAAGTGCTCCAGCCTTCTGATCATCTTTGTGACCCTTCTCTGGACTCGCTCCAACAGGTCTATGTCTTTCCTGTGCTAAGGGCTCCAGAGCTGCATGCAGTATTCCAGCTGGGGTCTCACAAGAGCAGAGTAGAGGGGGTGTGGTGGTGCGACCCCACACACATCTTAGGCATCTTGGTATTTGACACAATTTCCTCCTCACCTGAATCACCTCCTTCGACCTGCTGGCCACACTTCTATGGTTGGCTTTCTGGGATGCAAGCATCCATTTCTGGGTCATGTTCCCCTTTTTTTTTTCCATTTTCCCTTTTTCAGTTTTCAGTTCCCCTTTTCTTCCCCTACTCAAGCATGAAGTATTTTCCTATGACACTCTTTGAAATCAGGCAAGTGAAAAAATATGGAAAACAATGAAGAGGGTCAAGGACTTTGTAGGGAACCCCAGAGGACAATTAGCAAAGGTTAATAATTTAGGAGACCCAGAACCAAAGGAGAGAGGTTCAAACCAAGCTACCTGCTAAGAAAATAATTATGTCTAAGTAAACGAGAAATCCAATATTTCTCACCACATCAGTAAAAATCAGGCTGACAGACACTGACCTTATATGTTCCCAAAGAAAGATTTGATTTTTTTTTTTTAAGGGAAAAAAAAAAAGACATTCACTATGTTCCTTCTTCTGGTCATCATATATCAGAGGAGTAGGAAGCGACTTCAGTTCTCCCACATCTCTGCAAGTAAAGACAGAAAAAAAAAGGCTGTTTGAAATACTTTTTTGGCTTTCCTTGATTTAAAGTTTTATGAGTAGCAGAGGAGGATACTGAAAGTTTCAGATGGCTCTTAAAGGACAGGTGGAATTTAACCTGACCTACTGTAGAAAAGAACTTACAGGAAAAAGGAACTGAGAGAAGACAAAACCACAGGTGAAACCAGGGAAGCAGAGATAAAAGATGGATTCACAAAAGCTAATTTTATCCTGTAGAGGCTGATTTGTACGACTGTCTCCATAGTAATTGGAAAGAGGCTGTTTGAGAGGTAATATAAAAAACCTAAAGGTAGGTTCTTGTTCTGAATTACCTTCTGGAGTTGCCTATCTCTTGCAAATGACTAAAGTGATATGAGGGAAGTTAGTGCTTTTGGGTTGAAGTTCACAATATGAGTGAAATGAAGTTTCCTGAGCAGAAGAGAAAGAAAAAAAGTAAAATTTTACACAGCGTTTAAAAGGCAGGTGGAATTAAACCTGATCTAAAAAGATTTTATTTTTCTTAAAAGGAAAAACATACAGAACGAAATAACTTTGCCAGAATTTTAAAAACACTGAGTGTGCTGAGAAATCCTGAGCATATTATTTGTTCAGAATACATTCTTCTTCTCTCACATAAAATACAATGAAAAAATGAAATAATAAATAGTAATAAATGGAGAAAAGATTAAAAAATTATGAAAATATGTATTCTATATTGCATATGACAATTATGCCTTCTGTCACTGTAGGACTGGTATCAGCGTTTTTTCTGAAGCTTCACAATTCTTTTGCTAACACTGTGAATTTTCTTCAAAAAGGAACACAGTATTCCAAAACCAGGTGCATAATACATAAAGAAATTAAGTGTATGTCTATTTGTCTTGATATAGACTTCATTAAAGGTCGCATAAAGTTCTCAGTGCTTCCTTACAATTACATGAGACTATCTACCAGATCAGTGGCATTTTTACTTTTAACTGTGATTAAACTCAGTTCTTTTAAATTGATTGATGCCCGTCAAGCAAGATCAGGCAACAGAGGAGTAAGTTTACTTAATCTAGGAAACTCTGTGTGTGTATGACTGCAAGTGTGTTTATATATATGCATTTTTTAATACGCATGTGCTTATATACTTATTTGTACATACACACAATTATTGTTCTGCTTTGGTGAATTTCATTAAGCCTCCTCCTTAATACCTGTGGGTGCTATTAATTTTAAAATTCAATATAAAAGGAACACACAGAGACTCCCTATTTTTCATTCTTCCTTGATTCACTAAACCACCCACACAAATAAACAAACAACTCTTCACACTGAACCCTCGCCACCAGCACCTGGAGCTGCTAGGAAACTGTCACCTTCCTTCTGCTATTGTTTGTGGAGGACTTAAAAAAAGATCTCGAAAGTTCAGTGTGGACGTACTTGGCAAAGAAAGCAATTGTTACAGCACTGCAAAGTGAGCAAAAATCAAGCAAATCACAGATACATATTTACATAATATTTTTGACTGAAAATTCTCTACAAGCCTTACTTAATGTTTAAATGGACTAATTTATTTACTGGTCTTTTTAGTCTGCTTATAAGCATTTGGTTTATTACATGTAAATTTTTTTTTTTCAGGATCCTAGTAACTCTTTATTATTATGGGTATTTACTCGGTACTTCTAAATGAGATATGTGACTTGTAAAAATTAAATTGTGGCATTCAGTAGTTGGACATATTTAAACAAAAGAGGGAACAGGCTATTCTTATACACGAGCAAGATCTATCTATCTATCTATCTATCTATCTATCTATCTATCCATCTATGTATTTATTTTCATTTTGAGAGATATTCAAAGATAGTTAACTCCAGGAAAAATATTCCTTTTCAGTCTTGGACCACAATTTCTTTATTTCCAAATATAGCAATAATTTTAAAATATGGTAAAAATAAGATGCTGTATCTTAACTGCATGCCATCGAAATTTATACATGGCTGAAGACATTTTAAAGGTTTGCTTTTCTTCACCTTTGTCCACAAACTAAACTAACCTAAACTCATTGCCTTATGCTAGGGAATATTTTTACTAGAAAAAGGTAATTTATGGAATTTATGAAAGTTATTTCATAATTCGTTTCCTAGACATTCAAATTTAAATATACACTTTTAGTTTATATACAATTTCCTTTGCATACTGTTGTGTTCTCAACTGTAACAATGTGGCTTGTCTTGAAAAATAAATGTAATATAAGCTTGCAAGAACTAAAGGGGAATGATCATCTTTATCATTCCAAAAATTATTAGCTTATGAGAATGAATCCATTCCAGCCTGGACTGATTCCAGATGGCAAACAGTTTGGTTTACTTGAAGACAGCTCACTTTTTTGTTTTTCATGTCCGTGATCCTAAAACTAGAGAAAATGGTGCTCTTTCCTATTGAGAAAAATAAATAACAGACCTTATATTTCTTTAAATGTATTTACAGGAATTTTAGGGAATTAAGGCTAACATTTTCAAAGTAATTTTATTTTTTTTTAATATTCACTGCTGAAGAAAGCCTTAATGCATAATGAGCGTATTTTAAAAAACAACAAAGCAAAATGAGAAATAAATATGAACTTTCTTTTCTTATGCAACCTCCCCAGAATAGTGAACATGGAAAATTATGACTCTGGAAAATTAGTTTATCTGAGATTTTTTTATTATGGTTTTTTATTTTTATGCTTATTAAAATTGAGTCTTACGACAGTTCTCTAAAGACAAATTTAACCTTTGATATACAGATTTGAATATGCAAATCTCTAGTCTATAAACTTACAGAAAAAATGCTTTAAAAATTTCATCTCAGTTAAAATCTGTTAAAAAACTAGGTGAAACTACTTAAGAGAAATTACGATCCTGCTACTAGATACTGCTGATTTTTATGTGTTCCTGTTTGTTGTAGTGCAATTCAAATTCTACCCCCATGGCACTGTCTGTTTATCATTTTGACTTAGAAATCTTAGTTAATTTCAGGAGCAGATTCTCTGATGTAAGCTGCTGTTTGGTGTTTTGTTTTTTCCTGGTTTAGGTGTCCCAGTGCTTGTCATTCTGGCTATAATAGATCCTCACCAAGGATTCTAATTCTCTCTCATTTTATTCACACCCACCTACTTCAAGAGGATGCATGTTCCCAGAGCACAGATATCTCACTTTTGGTTTTGCAGTAGCGCACCCCAGCCTTCCCTTCATAGCCCCAGCCACAATGCTCTAACATGGAAAGACTTCTGCCACGAGGAGCAAGCTGCACTGGAGCAAGTGAGAGCCAGCAGATGATGATGGAGTCAAGTCCATTGAAGTTCATTGCAAACTGAGAGTCTACAAAGGGTAGACACAAACTCCAGAGAAAGAAATATTTACCAAAATGTGAAGAACAGAATATGAAGCACTGATTGAGGTGGCAAGCAGAAAGAATGAATCAGACTATTTATGAGATTTTTTTTAAAAAAAATTGTTTTATTTATGGAGGGATGAATATTTTATGTCTTCATGCTACATCAGCTCAAATCCGCTGATCTGTAACTCACAAGAAAAATGGATTGCAGTCTATGGGTGACAAACCAATATGTCAGATATTCAAGACAGTGTTTTTGTGGGATCATAACTACCATTCCAAGCAGTAGTGAAATGTGCAGTTGGATCTTATGCATTTGACTAATGTCCTGGAGCATTAGTGATGTAGAAAAAACCAGATAACCTGGTTTTATCACATTTCAGATCAGAAACTGACAAATCTTTGTCCAGTAAGATACCACAAGATTATTCCACAATAAAACTGACAACAGGCTTAGCCCTGGGGAGCAAAGGGAAGATAAAATTCAGTGCATGCTAAGCCCTTATTCTTGAAGTCTGATTTGAAGTCTCTTTGACAGCTGTTGTCATGCAGCTATGGGGCGATTCAATGATACACCTCTAGCTACACCAGCCATCTAAGACTTTGCTGGCACCATTCCTTTTAAAGTTACTTTTCAAAACTGACAATCTTTTTCATTAATGATTTAGGGCAGTTTAGAAAAAAAGATATTTCCTGACTTGTTTCCTGTTTCCAGTAGCCTTAATTTTCCACTTGGAAGTGGAATCTTCTGAAGTAAATCATCACCTCCTAAGTAGCAGGCTACTAATTTCAAGGACAGATGTTTTCTACAGTATCAGATATTTAAAAATGACATTTTTTTGACAGAAATGAATAGTTACTTCTCCATGTGCCCTCTTACACTTTTGAATAATGCAGAAGATCAAAGTCCCGGGGGCATTATGGAATGTAAAAGTGATATGTTGATTATTAAGGATTATCAACATACAGTATATCACAGGGTGAAAGATATGAGGGGCAACTGGAGACAGATTAAAGACAATCAGCCAAAAATCAAACCGACTCATGCAGAATGTCCTGCTGTGAAAATAATGAAAGAGGATGAGTTTCATCCAAACACACTGAAAATTACAAGCCATAAAACAGATAAAAAGCTAACATATATTGAGAAAAAATCATTTCAGTTTTATTACTTTTAACATTTTTTAAGGATTCAAAACTTGTAACTGTCTTAGCAGAAGTAAGTGAGATGAGGAAGTAGGGATTTAAATGAAGAAACAATAATATCTCTATAAATCATGGCTGGAAAATAGTGAAAAAGAGACTGGAATACAAATGGGAGAAGAAAGATATTTGTGATGTCAGGATCTGTGGACTGAACTGCACTTTTAAAAGATCTGCTATATTCTTCATAAATTCATACTGAGATTTTTTAAGATGTTAACATGAATGCAAATATATTTGGGACAGGGGAAAGAATTCCATCCAGGAAACCCAGATAAATTCTGAGTAGGAATACTAATGCTGCCTGAAGTATTTACATTTTCTGACAGAAAGGGAAAATGCGTGCTTGAGAACCACGCTTTTTTTCTTTTTTATTTTCTCCTTACAGTTCATAGCTGCCTCTTCTTGCTCCTGATAAGGTTGCCACAAAGCTGGCTAAGTAGAGTCTTCAGGTTCAATTATGCATACAACCTTGGAGAGGTTAGAAGACATTTTATCACCTACAAAGATGGGCATCAATTATGTATGTGTGAGCCAGATTTTCTAGGAAGTTAGAATGACAGAATGTGATGGAAAATATTGTGTTCAAACCTTTTCCTCATCCTCTGTCCCTTGAGCATTTTTAAGCAGATACAAACTGATCATTGGTTCTGATCACTAATTCAGTTGTAACACTAATATAAAAAAATGGTTTGTATATTTTTTGAAAAAAAAACCAAAACAAAACAAAAAAATCAATTATTTTATTATTTTAAACTTCTAAATAGATTGCTTGAATTCTAAGCAGAATGAATAAAGCCTATTATTTTATTTAGGTTTCACAATAGTGTAACTCTCGAAGCTAATGAAATTACTTGTGTGTGACTGGAGAAAAAAGCAGAGAAAAGCAGGCCCATTTTTGAAGCCTTTTTCCCCTCAGATAGTTGCTATGCATCAAAGGGAAAATCAGCTCAGTCTATTACTGTGATAAAAAAAAAGTAATAAAATTAATTATGGCAATTTAAGTGAAAACGGGTTTGCTGACAATATCTAAATACACAGTGGTCTGAATTAGATTTTTCAAAAGAAAGATGAAATAATGTTTTAGTCAACAAATTTGGAGTACTTTGTTTCTGTATTAGGCCTTACAGTTTTGAAAAAAAAATTTCTTCAGCCTTAGAATACAAGACTTCTTTTAGAAGTATACTGGCATTACTTATTTAAGCCCCATGACGTTTCCATGGGTGAACTATTCACTGAAACATGCCGTGTTGGTCAGTCAGAAGTGTTCCTGAATTTGGATTGTACTCAAGTGAAAGACCAGAAAGTTCTTGGATGGATTAGTTATACTTGCTTTATCTAAGCTCTTTGCAAGTCTTAGAATGAAATAATAAAAGCTTAGTTTAAAGTGAGACTTAATTTGTGTTTCCAGTGCTGTCTAATGCTATTTATACATTAGGTACCTTATGTCTTTGTTCTTCTCCTTTAAATAAAATTATTTAATTTGGTTTTTATGATCTGGAAATTTCACAAACCACTACAGAAATTTTGGGGAAAACAATTAAGGAGTCATGCCAACGTTAAGCTTTAGTCAGATTATCAAACAGTTGAAACGGTAATGAAATCCGTAAAGAAAATTTTATTTCCTTGCCTGGCATCTCCAAAGCTAGCTCTACCCTTATCTCAAAGGTTGACAGTGATCTGTCCTAGATCTATTGTATGGTAGGACGTGAAGTTAGGATGCAGCTGACCAGAATGTGTGCCAAACTATGTTCATCCTTTACACATCAGTATGTCTCAGTGCATGGAATTTAACTCGTCTACCTATAGTGGCTTGATCTATTTGATTCGCATAGGCACCTAATGTAATTTAAAGTACCCTAGGATAACCAAGATATGGGTTGCCAGATATGATTTAGGATCTGTGGGAAACCTGCATCCTCTGTATCAGCATCTGGAGACATGTAGGGAACCACTCAACTAGTATTTCGTATCTATAAGTGGACAATTGAATGATGCCTCAAAAATGAAAAACAATGAGCAGTCCCACCTGTTAAATCTGTATGTTTTGGTTCATTCCTTCTGTTTCATCAAATAAATGTATATTTCAGATTTTTGTTTTGATCAGGGTGAAAAACAATTTTGAAATATTGGACCTTATAGTGAACAATTGTGGAAGAAAAGAAGTTTGGATTTGGAGCCAGTTATTTATGATATAAATATGAAGGTGAACATCACACTAATTCTCAGTGAACTTGGAAGGTGGAGCACTGGTTTCAGAAGGGAAGAGTTAAAGAGACAAAATCAAAAAGCTATTCCTTGGACATCATCTGAACACCGGTTGCACTGGCAGCACCTCTAAAAATACTTCTGTATTAATAACTCAGTTTAACATGACAAGAATTAAACCTTTCACCTTATTAGCCAGTATGTGGCCGTGAAAAAAAGTAAAGACATTTACAGGTAGCTGCAGCTGGTGAAGGAAGTTATTCAGCAGAGCAGACCTCATCTTGTGTCAGACAGCTTAGCAAAACACAGTTGAAGTTTCTAACAGCTCGCGTTACTTAGTTCGTTCCCTTTCTTCTCTTTCTGATCACTGCTTTGACAGCATCTATTGTATTACTGAAGAGCCCATTTTCATTAAACGGCTATGTTGATTTGGAGTGACAGTGCTTTTCAGTCACATTAGTAAATGAGCAGTTCTCTTCAGCAGTTTTCTGAGAAGTGTCAAGAAAAGACAGTACTTTCAAAAAATTCTGGAATGACATTGCTGGAGTTGTGGGATAGCTGTCTTACTACCACTACTGCCTTTTCTCCATGGGTCAGAATAAAACCTTAATAATAATCACAGCAACCTGTTTTAAACCTAGAAAATATTTATGGAAAAAACAAATTAAAACAAGGATATTTTGTGTAATTTTAATGACCATCACAATCAAGATGAGGAGATTCATACTACCCCTACCATGTGATTATGTCAGATGAGCAGTGAAGTTCTGTTTGGTGTGCATATTACTTGTTCTTGTCTCGGCTGAACATTTGTCTATCTGATTGTGAGTCATCAACAACAACAAAGAAATAATAAAAAGAAATTCCCCAGAGACTTTACACTCAGACTATGCTTCAAGAATTTTTCTATGAAGAAGGGTGTTGATGGATGAGGGGGAAAGATCCTGATAGTATTTCATCCACTCCTTTGCTACGATTCAGGTGACAGGTGCTCTTTAGTCAAGTAATTTTCCTATATCATCAATGGTGCTGAAAAGAACAAAAATAATTTCTAGTCCCTAAATGACAAGCAGCAAGTCTTTTCAATTGCCTGGGGAAAATCAGAGTAAGCTGGCCAGTTTTGAGATTACTTGTGCATTGAGTTCATGTAAGTTACTGTCATCCCAGTTGTGGTATTCTGGGGAACAGATGAAAATGGGTAAATCAGGAGTGAAAACTCATTCCTGTTCAGGAATTTCACAAAAATCTTGTCCTTAAGTAGCAATGAGAAGTGAATCCTTTCTCAGCTGCTTGGTGTGGAGTGGGACAGAGAGCTCAAATATATCATCTTATACCTACTCCTCCCAAAAGTGGCACCTGTTACCAGTCTGATTTGAAGAAGATAGACAAAATTCTTCTAAAGCATTCAGAGAAAGACTTAATTATCAAGATTGTAGGCACACTAATACAGTTCTTACACCTTTCCAATTTAATATTTGTATACTTTTATGTATTTGTAAAAACATTCATGAGAACAGAGAAAACATCAAATAACAAGATTATGATCTGGAGACCAATATGGATGGCAGAAGGATGGGATCAGTCTCTGAGTTAACAAATCTTTATTCTGTCAGGCAAATTTATTCTAGAAAATAAACCAATGAGATTAGAGCTTTTACCCTGCTTGGTTATCCTCCTTCCTTCCCAGCAGCATTAACTTCATAGAATTGTAGAATCACAGAATCATTTAGGTTAGAAAAGACCTTGAAAATCATCAAGTAGTTCACTAGATGTTGACTTCCCTTCCCTTCAAGGACATCATTGCTGCTCTGGGAAGGTCAGGCAGAAAGTTGTGTCGCTTTCTGCTATGCAACTGCTAGCAGTTATCTGTCTTGGGCATCACCAGCCAAGGTCAGGTATTTGTCTCCATGCTTCTCTCCCATCTCCAGGATCTTCCTCCACTTCTGAGAGCTTTTCTCCAGCGAGGATATTCCCCCTCTTTTTGGACCCCTTTCTTCTTTATGGCAACCTCTTCATTTTAGAAACCCTTATTTTTTGCACCACTTTCTTCTTTCTGGAACATCAAGTCCCTGGTTTGCCCAATCAAAATAGACTGTGTGCAGAAACAAATGTGTGATCAGCTTTGTAATTTCTGCTTTTGTCTCCTGTCTCTTTATTAAATGGAAGATTCAGGGTATGTAACTTCTGTTTAATCCAGGTGTTTTGAAAATTCACAGCTGGCCCGTACCAGAGGCAGCTAGCAAGTATCAGGCTTCCACTTGAGAGTTCAAAAAATTCAGCTTTTCACATTTACTCACAAACACACAACTACCCAGTTAGATGCCACCTGTTAACATTCACATTTACAGCTTTTTTTTCTTTTCTTTTTTTTCACCTGTGACACACGGGAAAGGGTCTTTTCCCAAAAAGCAGGTTACCTCTCAATAAATAGTCTTCCGTGGGAGAGGTAAAAATCCTTTCCCTTTACATCTTAGATGTGAAGTGTTGATCCACACAATGTGAAGCTGGCCTCAGGGACAGAGAGCAGTCCCTTGATCATTCTGTTTTCTGGCTTTGCAAAGCCCACCAGCCCTAGATACCAGTCCCTCCTAAACAAGATGGAGTGGGGAATTTGACCAGAATTTTGTCCTCACCTGTAACATGTATTAAGCTAGCGATTAGTTCTTTACATGAGGACACATGCATTTTTCATCTGACTGTTTCCTGAATTCCTGAAGAAGCAACCTGAAGGTTGTCTCCAGAAAAGACTCTGAAAATGTCTGTCACTTCCGATTATGTCCATGAGATAGGATATCTGTAGAGATCACTAGTTCGAGAATCAGCTTGGGTTCAGCTGGGGTCACAAGTAATTTTGAATTTCTGGAACACTTGTAGAAGCATATTTCTACATAAGAGTCTTTTAGGTTTAGAAAGAGCTGAGCAAGTTTTCAAAAAGTTCATCAATATGTAAATATTTTATCAAGGTGCCTAAATCCATGCACACATTCAGGCTTTAACCTAAACAGGCAAAGAAAAAATTAATAAAATCATTGCTCTTGCTACTTCATTTTTGATTCACTACTGAATTGATTCCCCAACTGCATCAGCCAGGAGATCCAGCCAAAATTCTCATGGAATATCTTTGCAGCTGCACCAATTGAATAGCAGGAAACATTTCAAAGACTATTTTGTGGCTGTTAAAAAGAATACAATATTCTAATGCAAGAGACTACAATCCGTTGCATGTTATATCTGATTCCAACATAGAGTAAAAGTGCATCAAACATCTTAAAAACAATAGGAAAAATTGTGATCAACATCAAGCTGTCATCTTGCTGTCAATATGGCATTAGAGTGCTTAATAGCATGTCTACAGATAGAGGGAATTCGCTTTACCATCTGCACATTTGTCAGGCTTAAAGCTTTTTTTGTGGGAATGATGGAGGGGTTTGCACTACAGTGAACTAATTAGTGGCATGATCAGGTTTCAAATAAGTCAAAATCTTCAAAAGAAAGTATAAATATTTAAATGGATTAAAACTTCATCTGCCACACTTCACTTATTTCTTTTACTTTTTTACTTTAGGGGTTTTTTTTGTGTTGTTTCTTTTTTTTTTTTTTTTAAATACTTTTGGTTTTACCAGAGATTTTAATCAGGATTTTGGAAAGGCTTTATGAAGTGAAATGCTGAGAGCGAGTGACTATTCTTCATTGCTCTGGGAAGCTGATTGGTTTTTTTGGGGGGGAGGTTGTTTTTTGGGTTTTGGTTTCATTTTGGGGGAGGGGGAGTTACTGCAGCTATTTTAATGAAAAATTTAATTCATATTCCCCACACGCAGTCTGATAAGAATTTCCTAACTGAGGTGGGTGATGTAGCTGTTTAATTTCTTCGCTGTTTACTGTGTGTGCTTTTTATGTTGTGTTCTGCTCAAAGCATACGGCTGAGCAGCAAAAAAGGCAACCACCTGTTTACCTTACTCTTGGGTAGTACTTTCTGAATTAAGTGAAACTGCATAGTGGGAACACGGCATTGCTATTTTTCTGAAGCCAAATAGTCGGGAATAGTTTGGAGAAATCTCCTGGAAAATCAGATGGGATGAAGCTATTGTGAAATTACACAAATAAAGACTGAGAGACTGCTGAGAGGAGCAGCCAGAAGCCAGTTCTTTCAGGTCACCCGAGGAAAAAAAAAAGGAAACCTTCCTGGGGAATGAAAAGGAACTTTGTTGTAGTGCAGCAAGACCACGAGAGTTTCTGGACTCAAACCTAAACAAAAAGGAGAGCCTTATCCAGGAAGAACAAAGAAAGAAAAATGGTAGATATGTTTTCAATGTATTTTATTTCAGTCTGTTCCATAAATTATTATTCTGTTTCAAACGATACATAATCTTAATGTATTTTCTAATATTACATCTAGGTAGAGTTTTTAAGGATGATAACATATGAAAGGGAAAATGTTACAAAAATCTACTTAAACAAAGGGATTTATTACTCCTAGTAGGTCTACAGTTATTCAATTGGTGATTTGTTTTTGGTAGAATTTCTCTGCTAGGTGTGGTCTAGTTCCATATTAGCAGATTTCTGTTAGATAAGGAAAAAAAAAAAGTACAAAGGTGTGTCTAAATGCTACTTCACATACCTGCCAGATTTCCTATATTTAAGTATAATCTCCTATTTTACCTATCTTAACTATCAAAGCTCAATTAATCTTCCTTTGTACCATTATTAAAAACATAGCTACAGGATGGAAAAATATTAATTAAATTTTTAGAAAAAAACTTGTGCTATCTGAATGCCTGATTTCAATATTTTTGCTCTTGTTGCAAATTGCTTTGCATTTTTCACAATACTGACATGAAGTCAAATATTCTACTTATATGGGCAAAAGGAAGCATATTTAACAGAGATGATGGGGAAACATTTAATGAGGTCACTTTGAATAATTCCTAGCTGACTATAAATAGTTGACAAAACTGATTATAAACTGAGGCATTGTGCCTGGTATTTGAAGTGCCAAACAAGCAATCTGAATAGCTTTAGAGCTTGTCTTTGAAGTGCTAAGGGTGATATTCGTTAGGTCATCTATTTTTCTTTCCCCCCTGTGTGATGCTTCAACGGACATATTGATAAGGTAGTACTTAGGGAATTCTGAAATTCCTATATTTACTATAATTTGTTAATGTGTGCCTATTTTCCTTAGTATACAATTACATGATGGTAATTTAAATACTCCAAAATAGACTGTGGTAATGAGCTCTTCAGGGGGTTAAACTTAAATCAGCCTGGTAACTGAAGCTAGTAAAGAATACAGCAGCCTGCATATCTGCTGACATATTGTTTTGACATCACACGATACCTTTATGCTTTCTAGTTTGCCTGTTTAAGGTACTGGTATTGCTGGTTTTGCCTAAACTGCTCAAGACCCAGACTTTTGCCATCCACCCTCCAGATGGGGCTGCTTACAGTAAAATTTTAAAGAGTTTCCTTCTTCTTCAGTAGGTCCAAAACATACTGAACCTGTTAAACTTCAGGATTCCCTGTTCAAAAGTTTAAATGAAGGTCTTTCTGAACATTGTTAGCCTCTTACCTTTCTTCCTTTATTTTTCTCTAAGAAGGGGCTTGATTCAGTTGCTGAACAGTGTTGACCCACAGCATTGGATTCGTTGCTGGCACACAGACGTCCAGAGCTGTTAGAGATGTGCTGGGACAAGTAAGACATCATTAGAGGGATGATGGATATGATGCAGGAGCTGTGGAATACTTCTTCTCTTGGTGTAACTAGTCATCAACCAGGGTCACCTTTGGCATCTTAAATGGCACTGCACATCTTTCTGTGCTTTCTTCACAGCAACTTTTTTTTGTCTCTTTGTTTCTGCTACTCTGTGATACTTAGGACATGTAAATCCGTTGTTTTTCTCAACTCATGGACACCAATTTGGAAGAAATCCCTAACATTTCACAAACTAGATCTACATTTCAGTAGAGTGAAATATCTTCCTCTTTCCAGAATTCTCACTATCGCCAGATTTTCCATGAATGCTGTTCTAATCTTCTGCCACACTGCCAATGTCCTTCAGTTTTGTGGCATTTGCACCTTTTGTCAAGGTCTGCAAGTATAGGCAGCATGACTGGTCGTTCTGGTATGCTTTTCATCTTGCAATGTTTCTTTTTTCTATAGTATCTCTTCTGGGCTGGTCCTTACATATGTTGTGCATGTTTGTCCTTATCCTTGTTTTCTTTACTGAGGCTCATGTACATAGATTATATTTCTGTCCAAATTATTCAACTGTAGGATTTACCGTATATATTTCACAGCATAGTTTGATATCTACAATGTTAGCTTTAAATTGTTTGCCAAGCAAATATTAATAAATGTGAAGAACAGATGATAAAATGTCACAACTTGTGCAACCAGATATTTTCAAGCACATTTTGCATAAAATAGCAATTGTGGAAGCATTAAAGGCTTTGTCAAAAACATTAGGTATAACCATGCTTCTGCCTTCCAGGGCAAAGCTCTTTTTCTTCTAAGCAGTTCAGTTTTAACACTGACTCAATAGTCTTTATTTTTCATAAATTTGAAACAGCCATTTTCACTGACACTGTAAAAAAACATTGGAATCGCCCAATGGCTGGGGATCCAGTGCTTCCAGAGTTTTTAGTTCCTACCAAGAAACCTGGGGCTTCTTCTTATTTAGTTTTAAACATCTCCAGAATAGCATCTTCATGAGCCAGTTATATTTGACTCCTCTCCTCACTGTGGAGACGCATAATCAGTATCAGAACTCAAATGGATGATCAGTTGTAGAAGTATATTTTATGGCAAGACTTATCATCTCTAGAAGTACCATTCCATAAAATGAATCTGAATGGTTAAGTCAAATATAAAATGAACACTATAGATATCTGGATAAATAAACCACATTCCAAAAATTTTAGAAACTCCTGATGCTGGAGTATACCAGGCACTCTGGGACATATGTTTTCATGTTTCTGTGCCTGAGATTCTATTTCTTTGACTGTACTGGAAATGAGCAGACACTGGATAGTTGTTCAGCACAGTTGACATTCTGGCTTTATAGCAGCAGTGAAATTTATAAGAATGTCAACTGCAGTGCACATCTCCAGCACCTACAGAACAGATGACATTTCAGAAAAGCTGTGTCAATACCTATATTTTTAAACTTTTTCAATATTTTAGATTTTCAGATTATTTGGGGGGGGATAATTCAGACAAGAGTTTGTGTTTAATTTAAACAAGATACAAACTAAACATAAACTCATTTTCACATGGAGAATCTTGATTTTTATTCAAATCCTATATCAGTAACTCAGTTCCCAGAGTTTCTCACTTTGATTATAAATACTAGTTTTCTGTTGAAATAGTTTTAAAACAAAAATATTCCCAAACATATAACTATAGTAAACATGGGGGGGTGTTGTTTTTTCTGAAGAAATGCTGGAGGTTTGTTTAATTTTATTTGATTTTTTTGGATGTAGCTGATTAAGAGCTATTTTTCACTCATGTATCATAGTATGATACACGCACTTCCAGCAGTGCATAGCAGTCAGTTTTTTTGGACTACAAAATGTGAAATAAATAAAGAAATTATATTTTTTGTTTCATATGAAGTAGAAAGGAAAGATTAATATGTATGAACTTCTCTATTGTCTAGTTGAAGCAGAGAAGGCCATATCAGCAATTTCATTTCCTTTGTGTGGCTGTGACAGCAAAGTCACGTAGCCTTAAATGAATGCATAAGAAAGAGAAAGGCTATACTGCAGTTTGCACAAAAGTTCTACAACAAAGACACAATGGACAGTTAGAAACACTGAGCATTACCACTGTTTTTATCTTTATTGCATCAAACTGACAACACAGTCACAGCCCTTTCAGTTAGGGCACACATTGCATTTGTTGTGAAAGTTCTTGAGTGTCTTGGCAAACTAGGAATTCTCAGCATGAATTTCATTTAAGTACAGAATCACAGTGTGACTTGGTAATAGGTACTTAGCCCTTTTGAAAAAAAACCCTGGCATTAATATCCCTGTTTTTTCAAAGAAGGGAACCAAAATACATTACACCATTTTAATTTTGCTGCTCTCTACACACAAGTAAACTACAAAATCAAGGGCAAAGGAGCCAAGAGGAATCTCTAGAGATCACCAAATCTCATCTCAACTTGGTCGAACAATGTAGGAAGGCACAGCTAGAGAAGCTGATGAAACCAATGCAAATTAGCTGTCCTCATAGTATAATGTGGCTGTATTTCACAGTATCACAGAATTGTTCAGGTCAGAAGGAACCTCTGGAGATCTTCTAGTTCAGTGGTCCTGCTAAGTGCAGGATCAGATACAGCAGGTTACTAAGAATTGTGTCCAAGTTGAGTTATCCGTATCTCCAAAGAGTGAGTCTCCACAACCTCTCTGGGAAACCTGGTCCAGTGTTTGATCACCTTAACAGTAAAAAAGCTTTTTCTTATGTTTACATGGAATTTCTTGTATATCAATTTGTGTCTTCTTGTCAGGACCCCCAGGTACTTCTCTGCAAAGCTGCTTTCCAGCTGTTCAGCCCAGCACGTAATCATGCATGGACTTACTTCTTTCTGGGTCCTTGACTTTGCATTTCCTTTTGCTGAACTTTTTGAGATTACTTTTGGCCCATTTCTCCAGCCTATCCAGGTTCCTCTGAACAGCAGAACAACCATCTGGTTTATCAACCACTTCTACCAGGTTTGTATCACCTGCAAACTTTCTGAGAGCACACTCTGTCCAAACACCCAGGTCATTAATAAAGAAGTTAAACAGTATCAACCCTGGTACTCACTCTGGTGACTTGTCTCCAACTAGATTTTGTGCCATTGAGTCCAACATTTCAACCAGTTTTCAGTCCACTTCACTGTCCACTTATCTGAGCCAACTCTATTTTAGATGCATTGTCATAGCAACATGGCAGTGTAAAAGGGTAAACCTATTATAAGCTACTGCTAAGAGTGAGTCATCCCCAAGCACCAGATTTTCATCATTACTGAAAAAAGATCTATATCAAGTGCAACCCTGATAGCCAAGTAGTTACCTACACAGACAGTATCTGAATCTATAGGCTACTTTGTTATCTTTGTCCCTTTTCTATTGTTCGCCCCCAGACTCTTATTTTGTAAGTCATAATAGTTAGTTCCTGTGTTCCTGTGTCTGCGGTGGTAGTTTAGATACCAGTAATTTCCAACTAGTTTGTACAGTCTAGTCTGTTCCATACCCAATAATTTTCTGGATTCACCTCCTGTTGGATTCCCTAGCATATCAGTGTTTGATCTGATTGAGAATAAAGACGCTCTTTCTAGATTCTTTTATTGACTTATTTGCATTAAGTTTTTATAATATGATATCAGTACTATTTACTAACCTTGAGATCACCTAGGATACCAATATAGCAGCAAATAGAAAAAAAAATTAATTCAGTTGTTAATGAGAAATCATTTAAATTATGAGGGCAGGGACAAACAACACGTGACATACTGAGGTTTGAGTGGTTGACATTACATGCAGAAATAAAACCTCGTCTACAAAATTATTTAGAAAGTGCAGAAAATCAAACCAATAAGGTAGGAAAATTGCGTGTGTTGGAATAGAAATTTAATGGTTTAATTTTTTAGGTTCATACAGAAGAGTTTTATCTTCAGAATCTCTATATAATGTAATATGTTCAGCGTGTATCTCTTTGGAGCTTCATTTAGGGTTGTACTGTATGTATCACTTTTTTTTTTTAAACCCATTCTAAAAAGCAAATGGCAAATATTACCATTTTATACACTGATTCTTGGATCTCTGTTAATGCAATATGCTTTTGAATATGACAATATAACTCTTTTTTTATATAAAATACAAGATTGTCAGCATAGCATTACCTTTATTTCCTTCATTCTGCACATAACATCTGCTTTGCTGTTTAGGATGAAATTTAGCTTATGTTGAACGCTCCAACACGAGGAAAATGGAAAATGTCCTAGATGCAGACACTTCCCTTTCTTCATAATCAGTTAAGTCACATCTCACTGCCTGACTGCCAGAAGCTTGTCTACAACAAAGTTCATTACTAACTTTCTGAAGCTGTACAAGGGGTTAAAGTCCCATGACAGTTTTGTTCTAGGAACACTTCCTTTCAGCTGCTTTCTCCTAAATCCCTGATTTCTGCTTTACAACTGGAGAAGACAGTGGGAAGGGTTACATTTTCAAAAGCCTGCTGCTCTTCACTCTGTTCTCCATGGCAGATGCAAGACAACAATTATTTCCCATTTCTAATGCCATTTATGTCATTACAGAGGACTCCATCACCCTGTTTTTAAATATTATTTAATAGATTTTAATATTAATAAGACAAAACAAAATTGCATTGACTGTAATTGCTGTGTATTACAGAGAAATAATTTATAATGAACTCTGGAATAGGTCATAAAGGGTAGCATCAATGTGGAAACATATCTGAAAGCTCTGACAAGAAGGTCTAGTCACTGGCAGTCTGATCTGAAGACTGTACTTTGTTAGTCTCTCCCAGTACTATTTTATTCTTTCCTTGCCCTGTTCCTTAATGCTACTTTTTCAAAGGATGGTAGCCGTAGATCTTCTATTCAGGCACATGTTCCTTTGTCATGAAACAATGTCTTTGCTAGATTTCCCCCCCCCCCAGTAGTTATGATACATATGGTCTCCTGAATTAGAAAGATTTAGGCTTTAGTTTATCTGTTCTCTAGCAGGTGGTGGGTCTGAAATCTTCAAGGCACTATTTAAGTTGTATTTTCTAAAACTGACTTTTTCAAAATTTGTTTGTGTGAGGAGTTTTACTGTTTTAACAATTTAATAAAAGATTCAGCTGATGTCTTTCACAGAATCACCGTATCACTGGGGTTGGAAGGGACCTCTGGAGATCATCTAGTCCACCCCCCCTGCCAGAGAAGGGACACCTAGAGCAGGTTGCACAGGATGGCGTCCAGGAGGGTTTTGAATGTCTCCAGGGTTGGAGACTCCACCACTTCTCTGGACAGTGTGTTCCAGTGTTCAAAGTAAAGAAGTTCCTCTTCATGTTTAGGTGGAACTTCCTGTGGTCAAGTTTGTGGACTTTACCTCTTGTCCTATCACTAGGCACCACTGAAAAAAGTCGTTGCTGAACTGCCGCCAGTAACTGACAAGACCCTTCATCAGAATCCTTAAGAACCTTTAACACAGATTCCAAACAGTGGCTCTACTGTACTGTCCCCAATACATTTAGAAAATACGCACTATTCTGTAATCAGACAATCTTAAATACTTTTTCCAAGAATATGCCTTGTATTAAAAATGTTAATAGACCTATGGCAAATTCTTTTCTGGTCATTCAAAGTGGATTGGTTCCTCCAGAAACAAATGTATGCTTTCAGTAATGTTAGACATCACTGGACAAGATAATTTAGTGACCAAGTATTTTTTGTCTTCCATCAAGTTTGTTTCCTTTAGAAATTTGCAAATTGGCTTTGTGTGTTCTGATATATTGATGAGATATATATACCTATGTCATACAGATATAGGTATATGCTTATATGTACATACACACATATACACATGTGTATATATTTACAAATATATTTAACATTAAATATATTTTAAATTATATACTAAACATAAAAATAATATATAGAATATATTTAATACAGTTATTATAATAAATGTTTCATATATTTATTAAGTATATTTAATATGTATTTAACAGCTATGTGTATTTTTAACAGCAAAATGCAAAGGTATTTGTTGCTGTATTCAAGAATTAATAATACTGATAATGTTCTGTAATGTTTACTATCTATGTATTTACTGAAAGTTTCCCTCCCTATTTCTGATGTTACTACCTTTATTTTATATTAAAGTAGTTGTAATTTTGACTCAATTCATTCTTCTACATATAAGTTATTGATGGTTGTAATAAAGGAGGTATCAATGAAGCTGATGAACTGCAAACCACTGTGTCATACAGTACATAGTCAAAATGACTGTATTAATATTCATATTATGTGATGGTTTTTTTATTTTTGGAATAAAACTTGGCTAATTTTAAGAGGTCAGCCAATGCAGAGATTTTAATAGAATGCTGAACTCCTTTGCTATATAACTTTTTTTTTTTAATGAAATCTCTGTGTTACGAGCAAACTCTTCTCTTTTTCAAGGATGTCAATGAAAATGTTCTATTTTCCAGATGCATTGATTTTTAAGTCAAGTTTTATGACATCTTCAGGTTTGAACTCTGTTGTCATAGTCATCGTTTTAAGAGTACACTTGTCATATTTTATCTGGTTGTATATTTTTAATCTCTTCATAACTAAGTAAATCAACTATGAAAATAATATATTTTAGGTTTTCTTGTAGTACTGTAGTACATCTCTTTTTCCTGCACTGTTTTTGAAATAAAATCATAGAATCATAGAATCATAGATTCATAGAATGGTTTAGGTTGGAAGGGACCTTAAAGATCATCTAGTTCCAAGCCCCTTGCCATAGGCAAGGACACCTCCCACTAGACCAGATTGCTCAAACCCCCATCCAACCTGTTCTTGAACACTTCCAGGCATGGGGCATCCACAACTTCCCTGGGCAACCTGTTCCAGTGTCTCACCACCCTCAGAGTAAAGAATTTCTTCCTAATATCTAATCTAAATCTACCCTCTTCCAGTTTACAACCATTATCCCTTGTCCTATCACTACACTCCCTGATGAAGACTCCCTCCTCATTTTTCCTGTAAGCCCCCTTTAAGTACTGGAAGGCTGCAAGCAGGTGTCCCTGGGGCTTTCTCTTCCAGGCTGAACAACCCCAACTCTCTCAGCCTTTCCTCATAGCAGAGATACTCCAGCCCTCTTACCATCTTTGTGGCCCTCCTCTGAGCCTGCTCCAACTATCTTTTTCTGCCTGTTATTCATTATTCTCTTCAAATATTTTCTACTTAAATTAACCAGAGAAGACTCCATTTTCTATCTGTGCAGTTGCTTTTATTAAATTATATCATGTCTTTTCAGTCAAATTACTCAACTTTACAGGACCCAGCATACAGTCCAAAAAAACTCAGTCAAAAATGTTTCTAGTGTTAGAGCGACATCTTCCATCAGCACTGTCTTGCTCACCTCTACAATTTTGCAGTGTTGGCATCAGAGCACTAGCTTCAGTGAAATTATTTTCTCCATGTGGCCATGCTGAAGGCCACTGTGAAAACTCCGTGGTACCTGCTTTTAAAGTGTAAGGTTCATGTCAGCAAAAGGTTTTAAGGTCTGTTCCGGAAAACTTATACTGCTGCAGAGATGTAATTTGAGCAAAGTCTAATGAGAATCACTGACTTGCCTCAATTTCTTTGTTATACTTGCCTCCAGAGTTACCAATTATTTTAAGTCTCACAAAATGTGACTGTTTCCTTTAGTTAATTAAAATCTTAGATATTGTTTTAGCTCCATACAATTGTTGGTTCTAATTTGGCCTTCCTATCTAGTTACTTTCAGCCAGACTGGCTTACATTCAGATGTCTGTCATTTTCTAATAGTCTTTTTTGGAAACAGAGTAGTTTATCTTATTAAAGATATTTCCACTGTGTCATTTATCTCTAATAGAAATACAGGCAAGAGCCAGCTCATGAATGTATGCGCCATCTATTACAAACAGGACAGTAAAAGTAGAGGGGATAGTGAAGAGATGGGAAAGATAACAATAGACTATGGAGAATGAATGAAAACAAATGGTTTAAAGGGAAATAATTTACATGCATAAAATAAATGGAAAACAATTCCAATTGACAAAAAAACCATAAAATTGTCATGTCATAATAGGGTCATTTCATAATAGAGTCATGAGCTCGCTGTGTTGTGCTTGAAACTTCCAAGCTGAAAGTAGGTTTTGTATGAAAAGATCTTATCCGTGAAATGAGGTGAATGAATCTAATACCTCAGCAGAGACCGAGAAAACCTATGACATTTTTGCAAAGGGCTTTATAAATATACCCCTTAAGTGATCTTGAAAACAAGGACAGGAGAAGAGTGACCTCTCTTGCCTCAGATGATGAGAGGAAAAGATTATCAGTTTCCTACTACAGGAGCATGGTAAGATGTGTATCAACAGCAATTCTGCATGAATGTTGAACCTGGAATGGTATTTACAATGAACACAAGAGTCAACATTCAAGCCTAGAAAACTTGTTTTTTTGGGCAGAAAAAGAGATAACACTCATTAGCTTGAGTTATCTGTTTGTTATAAAAATACAGAGTAGGTCTCATTGTCAGTAGTCTACAGCAGGTCGGAGTGGAAAGGCAGTAATGCTACATTTTTAACTCTTTTTTGCTTTGCTACAGTGAGTGAGAATCTGTGTCTTTCCTTGTGACAAGACAGAGACCGCAGAAACATGTTGGATTTAATAGAAGGAGGTTCCATTCTGATGGGAAGTTTGTCTAGAGCAGAACTATAATAATTCCTAGCAATATACCTGTTAAATAGAACACCTTTTCTATAGATATGTGCTGTGCTGATAAATGTTAAGGTAAACTAGCAAGCCAAAAGTATAATTTCATCATGATTTTCTGAGAATGAAATGAGAATTCCACCTTTTCCAGCCCTACCAAGAAGCTTCATTTTACCACAGACCATAAAAATGGAAGGCAGGAGGGAGACCACTCTATGAGTTAACTCCATCTGCTTCCCAGCCAGTCTCTGAAGTTGTAAGCCAAAATCAGCATGTCACCTCCCAGCAAGTCATAGAAGTATTACTAATTAAAATATTATCAACATGTCAGATTTGATTTTAATCAAGTAATTACTCGTGCTGTGCACTAAAATAGATCTGAAAAATACTGTAAAGTACATTTTAATCCCTTTTCTTAATTTTTAAATACACAGTAAAAAATTGTTTTATAGTGAAACAACTCCATTAACAAATTCAATTTTGTTATCATTGTGTAAAAGCCTCACTAAGCACTATACCTACTAGCTTAAGAAAGTGAGTACTGAGCTAGGAGGTGTATGGAACTAGGAGCCAAGAACACTTCCATCTTAATACTTTACTTTTAACAGATTCATTACAAACTTACCTGTTTCTTTGAAAGTACTTCCTGTCTGGATGACATCCATAGATAGTACAAATATTTGAAAACAAAAGCCAACTTATTAATTAATGAAAATGCTGCAAATCTCATTTTTAAGAGTGGCTGCTTTTATCATTTACATGATTTAAAAAAACAAGAATAAAACAAAATGTTTCATGAGAAATGTAAGAATGTGAACATTATTACATACGTAACCTTATATCTAGTAGATAGTCTAAATGGTTTGGTTCTGGTGGTGAAATTTATCACAGATAATTTTAGCTAACTAAAATTTATGCATCCAGTCTAAGGAACCTGGATGCCTAAGACGTGGCCACTAAACTGAGGCTTAGGGTGGACTCATTACCAGGCTTTAGATCTAAATTTAGTGTTTAGGTGTAATTGTCTAGGTCAGATGACGTGATTCAGTTGCCAGGACACAGGCATATGTGAGATGCTCTTGAGTAGCCAAGACATTTGTAAAATGCTGATAATTCCGATACCAGAAATTTATGCTTTCCTGGATCAGTATCTGGAAATTAAATGGGATATATCAGGACAGGTCAAATAAGACTAAATGTTCCTTCTTAGACAACCGAAAATTACCTTCTACTAAAGCAGTAGCTTAGACATCTTGAGATGGGCTTCATTGATTAGACTTAGGCTGGTTAATGACATTGAGATATTTGAGTCAACACTATAATCTCCTGCATGGGCCTGGCTTATGTGACCCTGGGACTGTAAGAGACCTTCATCCTGGTAGAACAGCAATGGTAGGCTATTCCACAGCACATAAAATGACAGAAGACACTAAGGATAGGTAGCTGAATCACTTTCTCAGTTCACATGTACATACTTGCATTTAAATATCTAGGGCTTGGTTTCGTTGTCTAGATAGAGGAGTTTAATAGTATTTAAGAAGCCTTGGGTAGATTGAGATGTCTCCATGAAGAAGAGACAACCTACAGAAGAACGCTTTTCTGAAACGGTAGCTGAAGAACATCTGGGATACTTTAAATCATCTAAAGCAACACCAAACCGGTCTGTTTAGGACACTGAAATGATTTCTAAGTACAGGATACAAATGCTGCATTAGGGATCTAATTTTACATGCAAATTTGCCTTTCTACAATTTAGAGTCTACCTTTATATTTAATACCTCTTGCCACAATACCAATAAAAATCTCCAATTTTTGAGTCCATTATTTCTCTAAATTTTCTGTATTTTCTAAATAAACTAAATGAGGCATTTCTGATTTTTTTTATTTTTTATTTATTTCCATGCGAGTCCTCTGTGATTATAAGATCAGTTACATTACTTATCCTTAGGTACCTCTTTGCTTACTCAAATTTTACATTAGTGTAAGCAAATTGGCTTCAGCTTTATCATAGTATCTGTGAAAGTAGAAAAATATCATTTTCTTTGTATACAAATCTAGTTCTGAGCCTTTGTCTCTTGTGGAAACCCAGTTTTTGGAAGAAGTTATTATGCAGAAGAACAATTTGTATGCATATTAAAGTGACTTTTCTCCCAGGTCTTACATTCAGCATCAAGAAGAAAACAGTATGTCAGTTTCTGTATATCCTGCTCTGTCCTGAACAGCTGAGACCAACATGATAGATGAATGAAAATATGCCTTTGCAGAAGTCTGGAATTAAACTATAAACACTAGACTTCAGTCCTTGAAGTGACAGGCCATTTACAGGAATTGATTAAAAGATTAAAGTATCACTGTTAGACAAGTTGAAAGGAGAAAAGAAGTACAGTTTTCTGTGGCCACACTGACATTACATGAAACCTAAATTAGCAATGTACACAGTAAGTCAAAAGGGAATAAAAGTAAAGTGAATTTCAAAATAATTCATTTAAATACATGCACTTTACAAAATGTTTTAGGTGGAAGTCCAATAATTTTTTCAAGAAATTGTTATTTTAAGTAAAATTCACAAAGATCGGATCCCTAAAATTACTGCACTAAAGAAATCCTACATTCACTAATATATTTTAGGAGTCAAATATATGTTTTCTAATGCCTTCTTGATTTTGGTGGTAGAGATACCCAGGTATATTCTGGAGAAACTTTTATAGAGCATATTTAAATTCTGCTGGAGAAAAATATTAATGGATGGATTTAAAATTTATCTGTCTATAAATGGGAACAAAATCACACCCATATATTTAATTCATTCACCTAATATGTTCCCAAGATCTTCAGATTAATGGACATGTACAGAATTAATGTTCTAATCACTGAGATACTGACTGTTCTGGGTTGTACTCTGATTCAGCCCAGAAAACATTCCAGAGTTTCAAGTTTATTTCAAATAAGCCTTAAAAAAGTGGTGTGTGAAAAATTATAATTAAAAAAAAATAATAATATACTTTTAAAGATATTTAGTTATTTATTTTCACATATAATATATTATAAAATATTTATTATTTTATATGTTATAATTTAAGATATAATAATAGAAAATACAACTTTCATTCCCATGAAAAATTATAATTTTAGGTAATTCAGAAGCCTAAAATAATTACTGTTTCACTGAGCTAATTCTTAGAACATATGTGAGTGAAACTGGCTTCATATTGTTATCTCGAATCATACAGAAAAATAAAATCCTGAGTAACAATAGGAGGTGATGCTTTGGGATTAAGAAGTGGAAGCTGTGAGCCAGATGAAGTAACAGCTTGTGTATAGACCAGCCTTTTGAGGTAATCTAACCATTCTTTATCGACTAATGTAGCTAGAAGAAACCACAGAAGAAAGTAAATATTTGTAAAAGAACAAAGCTGGAGATCATAACATGTCTAGCTGAATGCAAGGGAAAAGTCAAGAAGTTGAAAAGGTTTTCACCTGATGTTTTTTGGAAGTAAAGAAAGTTCTGGATTTTTTCCTTTGATTTGAAACTGACCGTTTGCAAGTGTGGCAGCTACTATCCTGCTATACTTAGCTGATGTCTTTTAAACAGAATTTTTTAACAAATGTTAAAAAATACTTCTTGGGACACATTAGTGAAACACATTTTAATCCCCTCAGAGAAATAGTAGGTAGAAAAGAACAATGTGACTGACACAAGCTTACAATACACTTTGCACCATACATTAACAAAATAACAAAATGAACCTTAAAATAATATTTGTAAAATCACATTACTAGCAATGCTTTTTGCTTTTCTTCATCAGATGAAACTATTTTGAAAGACATGGTTATTGACATTTTGGGGGGAAATTTACTGAGTTCTTTTCTTTTCTTCCATTTGTTTTCAAAACTTTCATACTTCATTTTTAATATGTTTGCTATCTTTGACTTCCAGTCCCTCTGGAAATATATCTGTATTGTCTCATGAAAATAGACTCAAGTGTGGTCTGCCTGTCTGAGCTGGATCATCTTGATTCAAAACCTCTTTTGCTGACAGCATAGTGGTACACTTGAGAAACTAGGCTAATTAGCTCAGTCCTACTGAAGTCCAATGTAGTGACACGGTTTTTGGACTAGAGCTGGATTGCACCATGACATTTTGGAACATAAGCACTGTATATTTAGGACTGTCTGAAAAAGCCATACAAGCATGATGAAATAAAGATATCACTCTTCAGTGTACTTTCATCTCTGAAGGGGGAACGCCAGAAACTGACCACACCATTCCAGAAAAGATCCGTAACATCTCCAATGTCTTTCAGGCAATACTTTCATTAGTATTCCCAGAATGACCTTTCTCTTTTTTGCAACAGCAAAATTTTGAGTGTGTTGAAATGTTTGAGGAGCTTTCAGGTTATTTTCTGAAAGCTTACTCTATAAACATTTGTGTAACTAATTTTGAAGTTAAATTCTTTTGCTTTTTTATTGTTTCTTAAGTTTTCCCAAAGTTTATTACCTTATGTTTCTCATTCTCCTTCATCTAAGTGAATGGTAAAATTTATATTTCATTCTCTGCAGGCTGGATGCCTCATCTCGCTGATGCAATCATTTGTCTTTAGGAGGCAATGTCACTTCTCTTGGCCACTTCTTGGCATGTATAGGTCTACATGTACACAGCTTGCTCCTTAGGGCATTTTATTGATAGAATATAGCTTGTAAGACAATATTGTAAAGGAGTTTATTCTTCTTTTCCAACAAATTCTTTTTAATTTAGACATTAAAATTATGGAACAACATATAAGATAATTTTGAATTGTAGTCTACCCACATAAAGTGCTTACAATTTTCCTTTTCATCATCTAAAAAATTAAAATTAGGGAACAGCACTGGAAATAAGACAGATCCTTGTGAGGTGTGGTGGTGAATAGCCTTAAAGTTCAGGAGCATGTTACTGATAACTATTGGAAGGGTGCTTTTTCAAACCAATTGTGCATTTAATCTGCATGGATTTTCTCTTCATCATATATCTTTTAATTTAGATGTCAAACTGAGTGAGAAATTAGTTTTATGGTTTGGCAGCTATCACGATCAACAATTTTGAGCAGACCTTTTTTTTTTTTATTTTCTTCCTCAATAGAGAAACAACAGTTTAGTTCTCAGTGAAATGACATCTCCCCAGTACTTGGCATTTATTTGGGTCCCCTGCAGCCACAGCAACTGTGCCTTTTTTAAAAAAAAATTGGTTCAGCTCAAGCAGAAAGTATTTTTTCTGTCTCTTTTGAGAGGAATTTAAATATCGACACTGCAAAGCGTTGGAATGGTATTTGTAAAATATTTTAAAATGGCAATAATATTTCTGTTCAATGTTTAAAACAAAAAATGATATGTTAATGAAAATTTAAAAACATAATTTTCTGCTTCTGAAATGAAAAATGTCATCAAAAGCTTCATATTTTACAATGCCTATACATTAGTGAGGGGGAGAGATATGCTAGTTAAATTCATATCTGCTGAATTATTTTCAAACACCGTATTCATTATAAATGTTATTAGTTGAAAAAAGCCCAATTCTGAAAATAACGATAGGATGACTGAATGCATCAAAGGGTTTAATAAAGTCAAGATAGATAACAGTCACTGGTTATCAGAGAGATATTATTGTCTTGATAGAATTTATGAATAGCTACCAGCATTTCAGAAATAAACACTTCAAAATTAGCTAATTTTATCAGACCTTATTTATTTGCATACATGTGGCCCAGTCATTTGCTCTTTAATTGACCCTTTCCCTGTTTTAGCTTGTGATTTTGATCCCCAAGTTAATATTAATCCTACCATGTTTCTATTAACATTAGCTATAGTCCTCAGAAAAGCCGTAAATTCAGCTTTCCACAATAATGAACCTCTTACATTTCTCTGATTTCTGTGTGTCAGTCTGTCAGTTTTTGTATGTAGATATATTGTGATGTTTCTTACCTGCCTAGAAATAACCTTCATTCATGTTTGGCCAAATTTATTTATTTATTTAGGTCATTAAAAAGAACCTTTATTCCTCACTGTGTTTTATTTTTTTATGTACTATTCTGTATATTTTTCTACTAATAATTTTCATATTCTGCCTTTTAAAAAGAGACTCCTATCTGCCCTCAGTTGCTTTACTTTCTAGACACCTTATGTCAGAAGATTTTTCCTGCCAGTTGTTTGAGTTGGATGGAGTCAGGGAGTGTGTTTGTCTGTGTGTGTGTGTGTGTCTAGTATTTCACTGCTGCAATAACTCCTTTTCGTGTAACCATAACTTCTGTTACATATTGAACCTCTTCACCAAAACTGTTTCCTGACAGTAATTTCAAGCAGTTGTAACCAGTTTTATTTGTGACCACCTAATAAAAACATCAACACTTTTCAAGAATTTACTATACAACCCATTTCATACTATATTTTCTGACTACATGCATTATTTCATGTAAAATTATATGACTTCTTTCTGAGGTAAGAAGAGGGGTAAATCTCTTGTATCATTGTTCTTGGTTTTTCTCTCTTTCATATTCACCCAGAACTTGTGGTCTCTTTGATAATTATTTGTTTGGCATTTCATACCAAACTTTGAGGTAACAGGACTCTCAAAACTCATGTGTATATAGATGTACCTTTTTATGTGATATACTAAGACTTCAGATCCTTCCTGAGTGTTACCCATATTGCTGTCATTCTAGTAACATCTGAAATATTCAGGGGTTTGATTACCCCTTTTTTTTCTCTACTGCAAGTTTTTGACTCTCAGTAATGTGCTGTTCCCACAGATTCCAATATTTTGATGAAATCACCATTCTTGTTTTGTTTTTAAACTGTTTTTTAAGATTTACAGTTTTAAGGTTAGTCAGCTCTTTAAAATTACTCCTACAGTATTACTTCCTTCTTTGCCAGAAGTCACCATTTCAACAAAGCAATCTTTCTTTCTGAAGTAACAGTGCATAATAAAAAATCTAAAGTCACATGTTTATCATTTACTGAATCTGCTAGTAATTTCCTAATTTCTGGTCTTAGCATGTGGATTTGATTCAATACCATATTATAGTGGTCCAATACTCCTAACAAAAGACTTCATTCTGTGTTCCATTTTATAGTATTTTAAAAAAAATATTTAGCTTAATAAATTATTAAAGGAAAAAATATAAGTTACCAATAAAATGAACATTAAGACTGTAAACTTACTACAGAAAATTTCAACATTAAGTTCATATTTTGCTTTTTATAATCCTAAATTGCTAATCGTTATTTATGGGGATAAAATAGTAAAACAAGAAAGAAAAAGAGAAATGTAGTGGAACAGTTTATTACTGGAACAGTTATTCATTTAGCATTTTGTACCAGCATTTAGTATTATGTGCCAAACAGTGAAAGTGCAAAGTAAATTTTAAAATATTGTACTGGGCCTGGCTAGGGTAGAGTCAGTTTTCTTCACAGCAGCTCATATGGTGCTGTGGTGTAGATTTTTGGCCAAAAGAATACTGATAACACGCTAATGTTCTAGCTTTTGTTGAAGACCATCAAGACCTTCTTTGTTTCTCACTCTGCCCCACCGGTGAAGTGGTTAGGAGGTGCAGAATAGGCTGGGAATGGGCACAACTGGAAGGTGACCTGAACTGACCAAAGGGGTATTCCATACCATGTAACATCATGCTCAGCAACAGAAGGGAAAAGAGAGGGTTTTAGGGGGGTTAGCCATCTTTTGCTCAGGAACTGGCTGGGCATCAGTCTGTCCATGGGAAGTAGAGAATAGCTGCCTTTAATTTTCTTGTTTTGTTTTATTCCTTCTTCCACCTATCCATCACTTATTAAACAATTATTATTATGTTCTGTCTGTTTTATATTTAGCCCCAAGTTTTCTTGGTTTATTCTTCCTTTCTTCTTCCTCTGTCCCATCTGGGGGGGGGGAAAGAGGGAAGTGAGAAAGTGACTGCAATGCTTATCTACCAGCAGGGTAAACCCACAACAAATATATTTAAAAAAGATGTAAAAGAAAGAAGGAAAGAAACATGCCCCAAAAAAACCCCAACTTTCTACACATTTTGATCTTGCATTAGAATCATAGAATCACAGAATGGTTTGGGTTGGAAGGGACCTTCAAAGATCATCCAGTCCAACACCCCTGCCATAGGCAGGGACAGCTTTCACTAGGTCAGGTTGCTCAAAGCCCTGTCCAACCTGACCTTGAACACTTCCAACAATGAGGCATCCACAACTCCTCAAGAAATGTGTTCCAGTATCTCACCACCTCCATTGTAAAAATTTTTCCTTATGTCCCATCTAAATCCATGCTCTTTCAGTTAAAAAGTCCTGTCACTACAGGCCCTGGTAAAAAGTCTCTTTCCATCTTTCTTATCATTCCCCTTTATATATCGAAAGGCTATGATAGGTCTCCCCAGACCCTTTTCTTCTCCAGGCTGAATAACCCCAACTCTCTCAGCCTGTCTTCACAGGAGAGGTGTTCCATCCCTCTGCTCGTTTTTGCGGCCCTCCTCTGGACCCATTCTTTCTTGTATTTCCATGTCTTTCTTGTATTGACGACTCCAGAGCTGGATGCAGTACTCCAGGTGGGGGTCTTACAAGAGCAGAGCAGAGGGGGAGGATCACCTCCCTCGACCTGCTGACCACACTGCTTTTTTTGCAGCCCAGAATACAATTAGCCCTTTGGGCTGCGAGCATAGGTTGCTGGCTCACATCTGGCTTTTTATCCACCAGTATCCCCAAGTCCTTCTCAGCAGGGCTTTTCTCAATCCATTCACCCTCATGATACTGAGTATTGCTCCAATCCGGGTGCAGGACCTTGAACTTGGCCTTGTTGAACTTAATAAGTTTCACATGGGCCCACTCCCTAAGTCTGTCAAAGTCCCTCTGGATTCATTGCCTCAGATGAATCAACTGCATCACTCAGCTTGGGGTTATCCACAAACTTGCTGACAGGTGCACTTAATCCCACTCTCTATGTCAGCAACAAAGATATTGAACAGTACTGGTGCCAGTATGGATCCCTGAGTACACTACTTGTTACTGATCTCCAACTGGATATTGAGCCATTGACTGCAACTCTTTGGATGTAGCTATCCATCCAGTTTCTCATTCATCAAATAGTTCACGCATTAAATCTACATCTGTTCCATATATAGGCAAGGATATTGTGCGGGGACATGTCAAAGACCTTACAGACATCAAGGTCAACGATATGAGTTGCACTTCCCTTCTCCACTGTTACAGTCACTTCATTGCAGAAGGCTACCAGATAAGTCAGGTATGATTTGCCCTTGGTGAAGCCATATTGGCTGTCTTTCACTGTCATCTATATGCCTTGACATACCTTCCAGGAAGATTTGTTCCATGATCTTACTGGGCACAGAGGTGAGGCTGAGTGGTCGAAATTTAGGCTCCTTAAGACTACCAACTAGCTTCCAGTGGAGTACTTTAGATATCCCATGGTGTCTGAGACTTCTTTGCAGAACTGGGACAGGTGACACAGGATTTGTGGGAGACCTGCACCATTCTGGAATGGCAGCTGGAACCTAATAGGGTACAAAAAGGCTGATAAAACTGTGTTAAAATATACCATGTGTAGGTGTTGTGGTTTCAACTGGACTGGCCACTGAAACGAACAACAGACACTCTACCTCAAACCAGGAAGGTAGGCAACTAGCTTCCATGACAGCTATTTAAAGGTGTGCTAGATGTCTAAATCCTGCTATAGCCAGTGAAGATTTTGTCAGTACATCCAGTGGATTTAGGGCAATTTTTAAGCTGACCAAACACAGGTAAATATTTTTAGGGCAAACTGAATAGCCTTCCAGATTTCATTAACTACAGTAGGAACTTTTGACACCCAGCTTGCAGGCAAACAGACAACTTCAGAAATTGAATTGTATGTATGTGTAATCTAGTGTTGAAGCATATTTCTGACATTAAAGTAGTATGTTTTTGTGTAATTAAGTTTGCTTTAATTAGAGCTCACTTTTTATTAATCATAATATTTTCTGCCCAAAATGTTTCTGCACATTAAAAATTAATGTAGCTAATGTAAAAAGCATACTTAAATTGACTGTATCAATTTGCTGAGTCAACCGTTACTTAAATTATCAGTATATTTTATTTCAAGCTATTTACTTTGCTTTAAATATGCCAGGTGAATGTCTTTTCAGGAGTTTTTTGTATGAAAACTTTAAAGATTTAAAATTTATCTATCCTTAGTCAGGGTAGGGGGATTACATTACTACAATTCATAGCTTAAAATGTCTTTGAGCCAACTATGGCACTTTGTCTTGATGGAGCAGCAGATTTTTCCCCCCAAATCAATCGCTGTCTCCTAGGTAAACAATTAAATATTGGAAAAGTCTTTACTTAATATCTCACTTCCCCTCCCCCTTCTTCTGATGTAAAGACGGATCCTTCCTTCCTTCTTTCTTTCTTCATTTCTTTCTCTCTTCTCTTCCTCTTTCACTTTCTCTTATCCAAAAGACAGAAAACTCACTTGCAGTGAGTAATTGTGTTTTTAAGGAAAGCAATCAAGAGCTGGGAATGAACTACACTTGTCAGTTGCATTCTACAGCTATGACGAGCTAAAATGTGCCAGCTGTACAGCTTGTCCACAGCTGTTGTCTTTCAAATCTTTGTATAATATTCATTTTCTCTCCAACATTTACAGAGTTTATAACTGCAGTGAGAGTTGATCAAAATTACTCTAGTATAGAACACTGCTAGTATAATAGCTTTTACTTTTAAGCTATGCATAAGGGAATCTATGCCAGAAATATTTCTTCACATAATGCTTAAGACTGCACAGATGTCTGCATTTGATCTAAGAAGGCATAATTAAGGAGGAAATGCTGACAGAAATACACTATACATACCACCAACTACAGCAGAAATAAAGTACGTAGACTAAAGCTGAAATGCTAGTGTTGGGGGAGGAGAATATGCAGTGAACAAAATACGTCACCTATATAGTTTGACTGTAAACTGAAAGACCAATATAGAGGGGGGAAATAAACAAGCAAAAAAAACCAAATATGAACCAAAAAATAACCCACCACCAACAAAAAAAACTTCAGTAGCATCAACTGATCAATACTGGAACTTCTCTAGATCATTTTTTTAGTGTATGAGTACTTGTACTACCAGTTCATAGCAAACTGGGAGAAGAAAACCTGTTCAAGAGGCAGATTAAATATAAATGGGTGTATGTGTAAATGTGCATACATGTATATGAGTTTAAACTTCAGTGATGAAACCTTAACACTATAAAATTTTGGACAGATGGAGAAAAACAACATACTGTCTCACCTGTACAAGGAGCATCTGTTTCTTTGCTTACTTAGATTTTTTTTTATATCCCATGAGATCTATTGCAGAGCCACAGCTGATTTGGCAGTTGCTGAATAGCTGGTTTCTGTGCCAAAAATGCATGTAGTCTGACATGCTCCTGAAGTCCAGGGGGAACCGTACAGTCTGGCTTTGTCTATTATGATAAATAAAAAACAAACCAGGGACAAGTCCCTGACTCTGAAATCTAAGGTGGTACAGATTCACTTTCATTCCCATTATTTTGGGCAATAACCTCAATGGCAGATTTATACTACAGACGTAGTTGGAATGACTCAGATATGAGCTGCAAAGTAGAGAGATAGAAAATATGTAGTGCTCAAAGAGTGTTCAAACTTTTCCTTTGGCTATCTTTTCTTCAGAAGTACAGATATGCTGTCTGAGACTTCTGTAGTCTTACTGAGAACAAATCAACTATTAGAGATGTTACCATACACATAAATAGTACCCAGAATAACTCGGTAGGTTGTTGGAAATGAGAAATTATATAATGTGTGTTTTTATATATATGCACACAAATATATATACATAGTAATATGCATTTTTATAAATCTACATAAAAATATACATAGATATACAGGTGCAGAGACACACAGAATTATATAAACATACAGCTGTATCTATATATTCTTGTTTTTCTTAAAAAGCTGTAGCTGGACAAAAGTGAAGTAGGCTCTAGTTTTTGTGCCTTGATGTAATCCTCTAGTGGGAGAGGTGGGAGGTTTCTCTCCTAGCTGAAGCTAACTGGGGATGTGAAGCTAAGGAAGCTTTCTGGCAATAGGAAAAGAGAATATAGACTGTAGGGATGAAGTAGCATACACAGTCACTGAGGGCAATTCAGCTTCTGACTTTCCGACAGCATTCCAACAAATGTCCATGGCTATCCAGATGGTGACAGAAGTCTTTGTTGCAAAGGTCTCTGTGAAGGTATCTTTAGCTAGATTGGGTAAGACTTCTCACACTGGTTCTTATGAACCCTTATACCCAGTTGATCTATGGTGCTGTGTGACCAAGCATCTGCATGATCCATTGTTACTATCTCAAAACGACCACAAAACCTCTCTGAAGCACCATAACTATTTGCAAAAATATATTCTGTGTGATCATTTCTGCATCTTCAGAAACAGTTTATGCTCAGTACTTATGTGTTTTATCAATGCACAGTTTGGTCAATTCTACAGCAGAAACTATGTGGGGATAGTATTTGGGGTGGTCAGATTTTCCATGTCAATCAACACATTCAAGCATACAAACATTGCCTATCAATTGCAAAAAGCACATCAGAAGCTGCCTGGAGGAGAATCATTGGGATTATATGAAATTGACACCCACAGAGCATCTGTACCAATGAATCAAATATTTTGTTGTAAGGGCAGCTGGGAGTTCAGTCAATCGCTTTGTCTCAGGGTGGTCCATTTTCTCATCTATGCAGATGACTAGCCAGGGAGTTCCTCGAACATCCAAAGAATTGATGACAAAGTGTGATAGCAGGTACCCCATAACTGTTAATTACAGGACAATCTCAAATGTCTCCTTCATATCACACTAATTATTTAAATTCCACAGCTCTTGTTGCATTTTGAGATGCCCTAAGGTATCTCTTCTTGATGTCTAGCTGCTGTTTCAAAATGTGAGTATCTATTGGTGCTGTCATAACCTTCAGACTTGTTCAGATGTTCTGTGTATCTGAGGGCATTTCAAATGATACTAGACACAAATGTTTAGACAACTTATATGAGTTTCAATGAACTTCAGTGGGGAATTTGACACATAGCAAACATCCAGGCTACATGTAGATATCTATATTTAGGTATTTATCTATAAGCTGAATTTCATCCTATGACAATCCTTGTAAAGGTGGGAAACAGGCATACAAGTCTCAAGAAACATTTAGATGAATAGTAAGTGAATCAATGCTGATGTAGTACATATTATGTGCTGAAACCCTGAGAGGGTGTATGCTATGGAGACAGAAATTTCTTTCATGTTGCATCCAGTTCTTTAATAATCTTTAGCATATTTGAAAGTTTCTGCTCTCAGAGCTATCTCCATGACCACAAAAAGGTCAGTGAGCTCATACCTACAGGATCAAGTTCTGGTATCCAGTAGGTTTCTTAGGCATATATATACATACATATATGTATGTATATCTGTACTGATAGATATATGGTCACATACATTCACATATTTATGTTTATATTATTTTCTAGGCTTTATGGACCTCCAGAAAGAAGTAAAGCGAAGGCTAATATTTTTCATACTTGATTGGAATAAAATTCAATGTAAGAGAAAAAAAGTGTTACTTGCTACGGACTTTATTAATGTTTATTTCTCATAGATTAAATGCTTTCAGGTATATTTACTGTTGAAAACAAACTTTGGTGGTTTTGGACATCTCCAGAAGGACATTGCAATACTCAACCATGAGTCAATGAAGAAGGGTGTTTGAATTCTTACTTGAGGATCAGCAGTTCTAATATTTCACTACTTGAAAATGGTACTAATTAGTCAGCTTTAAAGCAAGTTTTTAATGCATCTGCATGCCTGGAATTTATTGTTTGTCAACTTGCCATTCAAATTAAATTTGATTAGCTTAAGCCATTTTTACATATCTGTTCTGTTATGAGGTTTCTTAAGGCACAGTATGAAATTGTAAATGTATCATTATAGGTCATTACAATTTAAAAAATTAATTATTAGTTCAAGATATTAATTATTTTAAATACTTATCACATTAAATTAAATTTTTAAATGACATTATTAAATATTATGTGTACACAGGTAATTATAATACTTTGTATGTGGTTTACAATAAAAATTTTAAAAGACAAAACAATATTTAGAAAAAAAAATTAAACAGTACAAGCAGCCCTCACAATTTAACTCTGTTAATTTTAAAATCAAAGATACGTACCTAAAGCCTAGTGATGAGTTTGTTTCAGTCTTTTAATGACCTGAAGGAACAACTCGGAAAAAAAAGTATTTTTTGCATGATGAATAGAGAAGGCTATACGCATGGCAGACCAAAGGTCCATGTATACCTACTAACTTCCTCACTGCAAAAGTCAAAATCAGTCAGACAGTAATAAGATACAAGATATGTAGAGGTTAGTCTTCTGAGCATTCTTTGTTGTGTACTGATTTGATCAAAAAAGTTGAGGTCGACTTCCCTGCTTCTGAACAGGTCAGACAGTTTAGGTGTTTTGCATATAGTCAAGTGAAGAATAAAAGATTTAGCTGTGACATGAGAGCTGTTTATATAAATTGAGACAACAAGTGACAGAACTTTGGCTTATTCACCTCCATAGCTTCACTGACTTGGATTTTGCATCAATATGGCAACTCAAGAAGTAAAACTAATTACCTGGCTGAATTATGAAATGGTTTTTGACAGATGTATTGTGACTGAATTGTAAATATTAATTTAAAAGATGCTGTATTAAGCTCTTATAAGAAACACTGAAGAGTAAGAAAATGGAACATATAACACCATAAGCAGGTACATGTACAAACAAAAATATTCTTGTGAGTAAAGAAAATTTACTGTTCAATTTTTTTAAGTTTTGTATAATATAAAAATATTCTGAAGTGCACTACAGTGAACAAATATTAGGAATAAATAAAATAATCTACTACTAGAATACTTACAGTTAATACTTCACATGTGCAACATTTTGCTGAAGTGTTTTCTCCTAAAAGGAGACTACTTATTGTCCCCAACTTTTCTAAATCTAACTAAAATTGTATTTAAAGAGATTTGGACTCAAAGGTAGGATAGTCAGTTTTGGGGAAATAGCTAGCATGATTAAAATAAAGTTACTATATGTTGACATACGTACAAAAAAATTAATATTTTAATCTGTTCTATATTGAAAAATGATGGAGACAAAAATGTGCATTCAAGCAAGACATGTATAGATCAACAACACTTAGCTGATGAACTGCAAATGAGTGTCTTTTATATGGGGGACAGCAAATTGCGTAGAAAAAACAATTGACGAAATGTTTAAACTTGATCCTGCAACTTTTGATCGTAGTGACTGCAGCATTTGTGTGTGAAATCATTGTAATACTTACATATATTTGTCTACTTCAGTGAGAAAATCCTATACATTCAGACTTGGTCACAGAATTTGGATGTATTCACATGATCTGTAAGCTTTTAGATGTCATTACCTAAAATGAAACTGAACCTGTAACCTTTCCTGGCACATAACATGTCTGTTTCTATGAAAAAAAAACCTCACTGGAGTTTATATAGTTCCACGCAAGAAGAGGAATCCCCCCATTCAAATCTGCAAAGAATTCCTAAGGAATGTACCAATCCACTTAAACCAAATGTTTCAGTGATGTTCTAACAGCTTCGGGATATGATTTAAATGAGTCTTACAAAGTTATAGCTCTTTATCTGAGATTAGTTAAAAGATACAGTCTTTGAAATAGCCGACATAAAAAAAAAAACCAAACCCCAAACAACAAAGATATTGTTTGTTGAGTAGTAAGCCATGTAAGCTTGTTTCCCAAGTATATGTTTCCTATAGTATCTGTTCAGCCTACTGTCACTTATTCAGAGTTGAACTTGTAATGGTTGGCCAGCTGTAATCTCTTCTGCACCGTACCTTTAGCTCCTACCCAACTATAAAGGACAATTCATTGTATCTGCATCATTTTTTATTCACAAGACACTCATTTGTACTGTTATTTTCTACAAGTTGCCAAATTTCAAGGAGCTGTAGGACTATGAAGACTCCTATCTCTAACTCTATTTGGAATTATTAAAAATTTCACAGTAGTAAAGAGGCCAGGAACAAAAAAGGCAGAGGCAGACTTTATAAAAGCTAGCTTTAGTGGAACAAACAAACAAACAAAAGAAACAAACTCATTCCTGTTCTTTAAAAATTGATAAGTACATAGTTGATTATTAGGCATTGTAGAGAAATCATACTTTCTTCTAATTGGCTTTTTTTTTCATAAATGAAGTTAAAAAGACCAAACAATTGTAAGCTTCTTTCTTTCATTATAATTCAAAAATGAGTAAAGAAGCAATAATAAAGCTTTTGAATTTCAATCTTAAAACGTGTCATTCTACGAACAGTAGAACTAAAACTAGGCTTCACATGAATTTCAGTTATTTACCTCCTGCAGCATTCAGCCACTAACCTGCTTTCTCTCAGCTGCTTGAGAGACCCTTGTAAAACTTGGCAGAAATTGCTCAGGTACAGAAGTTTTTCATGTGAGGAGGAGGAGGAGGGGAAGTGAGTAAAACTAAGATGTAGTTACAAGCACCCAGACAGCTATAGCTTATTCCTAAGTCTCATTTAACTGAATAAATAAGAGAAACCAAAAAAATAAAACCCAAACAAAAAATTACCCTCCAAAACCCACAAGTTACAGTGACATATCTCTACCTATTATCGTAGCACGTCATGCAAAAAGTGCTAAACTACCCTGCTCCACATTGGTCAGTCTGAGTGTTATAACAGGAACTATTTCAAAGAGATGAGTCAGAATGAAGAAGAAATAATGTTTTTTTTTTTTCCGTAACTGAATTATTGATTCTTTTCCAATACGTTATTCGTTATTTTCCAATCTTGTCACAGATGAGAAAAAGCTAGGAATCTGTCTCCAGGTACATAGAAGAACAAGGAGAGCTCTATGGCTTCGTGTTTTTGCACAGAAACATGCTTTGTGTTATGTAGATTATCACGAGTTCTTCTCCAAGCCTAAGAGAGTTTGAATTAATTAAGAAATTAAAAGTTGTCTGAGAATACAGGTTCAGAGGATTAGCTGAACTGAGCATGCAACAGTTAATAATGGGGACTGTGGTTAGAACTGATGAGGAATTTTTCAGTAATCATGAACGTGCTGAAATCTTCATAAGAATGTATTGATCACAGTGGTCACATCAGCTAAATTTCCTTGGATCTAGGGTGAAATGGCTCATGAAAAAGAAAGGTTACTATTGAATAATCAGCTGTTAGGGTACTCATTAGACTGAGACTCCTTTGTTCAAGTCTCAGACTGATGATTTAGAACAGAGTTGATCTTGAAATAATAGATATTGAAGCCTGAGATAGTCAGCAAAGGTTTCCTTTGTAATCAATACAGAAGAATTGACATTTAGAAAAGTGATTTATGTTAATCTGAAATGGATATCTAAAAATATTAGATGAATCATACTCTGGAAATGTGTTTCCTTTATCATAGACTTTAGAGGACATCTTATTTTTAGAAAATGATTTTAGGGAGATAAATTTATGTTTCTAATCAATTCTTCATTGCCATCTGTCTTTTCTTCTGACCAGTCCCCTTCAAATGTACCCATTTTGAAGGCTGTGTAAGACCTCACCAACTACACATTGGTCTACTAAGTTGTACCAGTTACCTAAGTGCTCTGTCTCACCTGATTATGTTTTATATTCAAAATATAAAATACAGAGTTTCAACTTTCTGCTATGACTTTTCATGTACAGATATTAAAAGGTCTCATTTTTGCCTACACAGGAATCAAAAAATTCTTAAATTAAAAAAAAAAAATCAACATGAGGAAAATATTTTTTCACTTTGAGCTCAGTTTTGAAGGAAAACTAGAGATTAAACCAGACAATTTAAAGTTCTACTGTTTAGAGTAGAGTTCCAGAGAAAACTGGTAATTGTATATTTATATAGATTAGTGTTTCCCCCAAACAAAACATACAACTTTTTTTTTTAAATAGCACTAGTTTGGGTTTTTTTAAATATGTGTTTTAAAGTGTTTTTAATGCTATGCTTAATTCTTTTAGAAATGGCCTAGCTAAGAAGTATTTTCATATGTGTTCAGAGTAGCTGTATGTATTCTTAGGAACTGAAGAAAAAAATCACATTGTAACTGCTCAACAGCAGTAATTTGTGACCAAGGAATTACCCGGCACAGAGGGCAAAAAGAACCAACTACAGAACAAGAAAGACAATGACTCCAGATAAGAGACTGAAGTTTGTTGATGAGATAAGAAATGCTGCAGTATTTTCTTGTAATAATCATGGAATATGAGTGCTCAGGGACCCCTTTCAGTAAACAGAACTGGCTCTGGGGGATGAAGTCAACACCAGTTAAGGTGCTTGAAGTTGATGCTCACAGGTTCGCTGTTGGTGCGAGTGTGTATGAGGAATTGACTCATGATACGTCTTTGCAGAGTCCTTGCAAAACCACTTATGGAGGTAGTAGGACTCTACCCAGTGCCCATGTAAACAAAGGCAAGTGCAAGGTCCTGCACCTGGGTCGGGGTAATCCTCAATATCAATACAGACTGGGGGATGAATAGATTAGAGCAGCCCTGCAGAGAAGGACTTGGGGGTATTGGCAGATGAAAAATTGGACATGAGCCAGCAATGTGCTCTCGCAGCCCAAAAAGCCGACTGTATCCTGGACTGTATCAAAAGAAGTGTAGCCAGCAGGTCAAGGGAGATGATTCTGCCCCTCTACTCTACTCCTGTGGGACCCCACCTGGAGTACCACACCCAGCTCTGCAGTCCCCCATACAAGTCAGACATGGACTTATTGGAGCAGGTCCAGAGGAGGGCCACAAAAATTATCAGAGGGGTCTGTAGTTTTACTTTTTTTTTTTTTCTAATTAGATCAAAATAGAGATAGAAATCAAATAGTGACATTTCCGTGAATTAATTGTGGGGTGAGTTGTGGAGGGAGAACTTTCTTAGAGGCGCTGTGCATTTTCAGGACAGAACAAGTAGCTGATCAGTTTTTGGAATCCCTGATTTCATAATGTCTCCAGAAACTGTAGAAAGCACAGTGCAGATCATCTGATAATCCTTCAAAAGAGCAGAATTCCTCAGTTTTTCGTTATGGGAATTTTTTAATGCTTCTGTGCCATTAATACAAAGGATAACACAAACCAGCATAAACTTGTTCTCTACACAGACCATGAGTAATTAATGACTATCTTTTTTTTTTTTAATTTCCATATACTTGTTTTGAAACAGTCAAAATTTGGCCGGTATGTCATCTCTTGCAAGACTAACAAACACACAATATATTTCAAGTCTTAGAAAATAATCTTCTTAAAAGAAACTATCTTCTATAAAGCACTGCTTTCAAACACATTTTGTTTAAAAATTAATCATGGTTAAGAAGCGATTAGTACATGCTGGTACATTATATTAATATGTGAGAAAAAATGTAAAAGATCACCTATAATTATTTCATTTTCCTTGAATTAGTTAAAACTAATATTTCTGAACCTATTTTTTAAAGATGCACTTTTTGTTGTTTCATCAGCATGTACGACTTAAAGGTCAAAGCAAATGGAATTTAGTCTAGGTTCTGCCATAGACTTTAATTTTTCCATTAAGCACAATAAGCTTTGAATTTGGTCTGTTATCAGTAAGCAGGTTCGTTGCCCAGCAAATTTAGTCACAAAATTGTTTAAACTGAGACTTTCTTATTAAAGTATGAGTTATTATAATGCACCCTCATAGAATGTATTTGATTAGAAATTAATGAAAGAACCCATAGAGGAGAAAAAGAAAAGACTGTCTCTTGGGTTTGAAATTAATTTAATGTTTGTTTAATGAAATTAGAATTTTACCTTTCTAATAAACTCTCTCCCTTATAAAAATTGACTTAATGACTGGAATGAATATGATATTGGATTAAAGAAATGAATTTGAAGTAATCATTTCAGTCTTTTCAGTTTAACTGTTGGGTTTTTTATATATATAACAACTTTAAAGACATTTCCTGATGTATTTTCAGGATCTGATCTTAACAAATACTAGGTGATTCAATAGGTTAGTACTGTCTTTTCTAAGGATCTATGGTCTACTCTAACTTCTGTGCAATGAAAGGAAATAAAGAGTTCTCCTATTCAAAGAAAAAATGTTTAAATCTCAAATCAGGTCTGCTTGATGAATTCCTAGTATAAAAGACCTATTTACTTGATTACAAACAGCTGAAATGGCCATATGGTTGAACCATCAGCCAGGGAACAAAGTAATTGTCCCATGGATAACAATAATGTGAACAATCTTTTAAAATATTCAGCATCATATCCAAGTTTGAGGTATCCTGTCATGTCGTAATTTCTCAGTGGATTTTTCCTAGATTCTAACTTATTTGTGAACATCACCGTGTTATTGTTTTCCATAAAGTTTCTTCCATCACACAAATTCTAATTAAAAGTCAAGAGTAGTACAAGAAAACATTGTTTACAGGTTCATACAGATTGTTACTCAGTCTTATTGTTAGTAGATGTAGGTTTATTCTTACATGTCTATGCTTTTAATTGCACTTTTAATACTATCTATAATATTGAATTATAAAAAAGAATTTTCACATTCAGTGGCAATAAATAATTACCTCTGCTTAGTATTTTTTCCAAAAAAAATTTGAAAGAGAAAATTATTCCTGATATTCTTTGATTAAATAAGAAAGAATAGTCAACTTTGAATGTTCCTGTCAATGTATGCAGCTAATGTATTTAATGCAGACTGTCATGGTTCCAGCTGGGATGGAGTTAACTTTCTTGCTAGCACCTGGTGTGGGCCTATGTTTTGGATTCAGGATGAAAGTAGTGTTGATAGCACACTGGCGTTTTTAGTTGTTGCTAAGCAGACAAAACCTTTTCTGCTCCTCATACTGCCCCACCAGCGAGTAGGCTGGGAGTGTACAAGAAGTTGGGAGGGAATACAGCTGGAACACCTGACGCCGTCTGACCAAAGGGATATTCCATACCATATGATCTCATGCTCAGCATATAAAATTGGGGGAAGAAGAAGGAAGGGAGAGACATTTGGCGTTATGGCATTTTGTCTTCCCAAGAAACCATTACATGAGATGGAGCCCCGCTTTCCTGGAGATGGCTGAACACCTGCCTGCCGATGGGAAGCAGTGAACAAATTCCTTATTTTGCTTTCCCTATGCATGCAGCTTTTGCTTTTCTTATTAAACTGCCTTTATTTCAACCCACGAGTTTTCTCACTTTTACTCTTCCCATTTTCTCCTCTATCCCCATCAGGGGGAGTGAGTCAGTGGCTGTGTGGTTCTAGTTGCTGGCCTGTGATATGGGCTTTTCATTGTGGTTAAAAATGCACTGCTTGTAAAAAAAACCAAAACCCAACAACTTTATAGTTTGATTGTGTGTCTATTGCCATGTAGCTGTTTTTTATTTACAGAGAGAAGGATTTTGCTTGTTAGAGAACACATAAAAGATATTTTCTTTATTTTCTTTTTTCTCCTATCCTCAGGACAAAATATAGTTCTCTGTCATTACAGCATATTTGCATTTAAATAGCTTGACATACTTCATATCTAACCCTCAAATTTAATTAAAGTAATCTTTGATGTTAAAAAAATGTGTGAACTGGAAAACCTTTGGGAGAGAAGAAGAAAGCATATTGCTGAATGTCAAAATGTCAAGTAGATTGGAAGTTACAAGGTCTACTGAAGGTAAGCTAAAACATGGAAACTTAATCTGAAGAGATTAAAACACAACTACAGTTTAAAATATATTTAAATATGAAAATGGATTTTGATTTGAAAAAATAATACAAAACATATATCGATTTTCAAGAATAAGAAACTTGTAAAAAGGCACAATTCTGGAAGATGTAGATGTAACAGTAGATAGCAAAATAAATGTGAGTTTATTGTGCCTTTGTGGCAGAAAAGAGACCTATAGGTTTTGGAATATATATGCAGTTGTATCAGGATCTGTCTAGAATCTTTACATGGAAGTTGCTTATCAACCATTACAAATGTTATTATATCTACTAGAAAAGTAGAAACATTATGAATAATATAGAGAAAACCAACAAAGAAGAATAAATAGTTGTTAACGTCGTTAACGTGATAAGCTTAAGAGTTGCTTTTAAGGGCACTAAAAGGAGATTTATGAACATTTGAAGTTAGCCTAAAGCCACTACTTGCTTGAGATTGGGGGAGGAAAAAAAATCAAGATCACTGTGTAGAGAGTTTTTTCATCAGCTTGGCTTTTCAGACCAGAAGAAAAAGTATTTATAAATATAGTAGATTTCTATTCAGTTATTTGGTTAAAAAACAAGACAAAGTAACAAAACAAAAAGTCTCCATCCTTATTTCCTATAAATGTACATATCAGAACATGGAGGCACTCTAAAAGCCAATACTATCTTTAAAGAATGATATCTACCAAAGTAGATACTATATATTTAACATATGACCTTTACCTTCTTGTTTAAGACTGCAGTGGTTTCAGACTTAGCAGGACATTCTGAATAAAGGTTACAACAGATCATGTGAAGTTTGAAGACCATGTAAAACTACAGTTGCAAGCAAGCCCAAACAGCAATGTATTCATTCTCCACAGTCTTTACTTTCAGGGTCTTCCTAGGTGCTTTCTTTTCTGACTTTGTATGAAAGCTTATTTGCTGCCATTTTACTCAGCCAGTGTGCGGATATTAAAAGTTACTCTCAGTTTGCAAGACAGAGCACTGTGACCATAACCTCTCCTTTCAAGGAAACCTTTTAATTCTCATTCAGTTCTCTTCTTTTAACTGAGGTTGGACCTACATCAAGAAAGAATAATATCTTCATGCCCTCAAATGTAACCTCTTCATTTTTCCCTACCGCCTGTAGCATTCTATGCTTGTCTCAGGTGTACAACAAGGTCAAAATCATGGTCCCTCCTACACTGTTACTCACAAATGGCCTCGATGTGGGAGTCCTATGGCATTTCTGATCCAGATTAGGTAGTCTTTCAAGTTGGCTGACTGAACTACAGATGAAGTTTTCCATGAAAAAGATGGTGTCAGGACTTCATGTTCCCTCTGGAGATCTCAGAAGCTTAATGTCCCTCCTTTGTTGTGGGTTGTCTAAAATCTCAAGTCATCTTTTCTGTGCCAATAAGATTTTGCCTAGGGATTTATCTGCCTTGGGGTTTTTTGTTTGTTTCCCATTCTCCGGAAAGGTTTAAGTTTGAATTCAATAATAATTTAAATAAGAAATGTCTTTATCTCTAAATCCAAATACACGTGTCACTCTATATTTTTATGTAAGTATGCTTTCATTCCCTGCATACTTATTAAATATGGTGTAGGTGACTTTCTAAAACTTAAGTTTCTTCCATTTTGAAGTACAGTTCATAAATCTCAAACAAGCAGACTTAGTCTGTAGTTTGATTTGGTATATTGAGAATTCAGATGGGGTAGCTGACTAAATTGATTTTTTTTATTATTGAAGATAAGAAAACCAGATGATTCATCACATATGAATTAGTATTTGGGGGGACTGTATGACTCTCAGCTGTGCATCCAAGGCTCTGCGTTTTTCATGCACTCATTCATTCAGCTTTTTCCATATTTTTTATAAAGTATTTTTATACTGAAACAAAAACTTTAAAAACAAAATAAAAATCTTACTGAATTAGCAGAATATGCTAACATTTAACATTTTAGAGAGAAGTCACACTAAGAAAAGCAAAGCCCCACAAAATGAAATAAAACATACCTCACAACTCCTTTTCCATTGCACTTCTTGACCTTAACAGAGAGCCTGAGTCAACAGATGTAATGGATAACCATTAGATTTAAGCTATTTCAGTTAATATGTAGAAACGCAATCAAAAGATGAAGCACTTCCAAAGGAGATGTTGCTGTGATTTCTTTCTTCCTAACCCTGAGAATTACACATACAGATATATAGATATCTGTATCTGAATTTAGGTTAAAGAGTGATGGTCCAAAAGATGGTATTTGTCTCGCTTAGAAAATCATGAACAAAGGAGTCTTCTATATGTGGTAAGTCTGGAATAAAGTTTAGGGTTAAAAAGGGTGATGAAGTTGTTTCCACCTGTAAACATTTTATTTCAATTTTGTGTCCATTCATTCTGGTTTGGATGAATTATATCATTTTAAGATTAAGCTTAAAAATACCTGTGGGGCTAGAGTGGACTGAAAACCCCGCCTCCCAAATCTTCCACCTCAGTTTTACCTATTGCTAAGTAAAAAAGAGAATAATCTGATTTGTAACTGAAAAATAAGAATAAAAACCAGAAGTTCCTTAATATTTTTCCTATTCTGAGACAGTGATTTTAAAATAGTAAAATAATAAAATAAATTCAAAACCCTAATAGCTTCAAATCCTGTTCTCAGAGTTTATCATCTATACAAGTCAAAATCATAGAAATGTTTACTTGAAAAGGCATCTAGAGATGCCTTTTCCAGCATCCTTCTCAAAGCAGATTCATCATCAAGACTAAATCAGATCAGCCATGCCTTTGTCTATCTGAAGCATGAAAAATTCCATAGACATGTTTTTTCTGCAGCCTCTCTGGGCAACCTTTTACAGTGATGAACTTTTTGTCAAGTGAAAAGGTTTTTCCTGATATCTAATCTCAGCCTCCAAAACAGCAACTTCTGGCTCTTGGCCACTGCTGCCTCATCTGTCACTACTGAGAAGAATTTGTCTCTGTTATCTTTGTAACTGTCCTTCAAATAATTGTAATGACAGATCATCAGCCTCCTCTTTACCAGACTACACAAGCCCAGTTCCCTCAGCGCTGCTTCATGCTCTAGGTCTCTGACCAGCTTGGTAGCTGTTCACTGGACCGTGTCCAATTTCTCAGCATTCTTTTTGAGGTGTTTTTGTGGTGGGGCCAGATAAAATAAAACTGGACGTAGTATTTCAAATGCCCAGTGCCAAGATGAGAGGGATAATAATTTCCCTCAATCTGTTGATTCTCCTCCTCCTAATGTAGCCCACTATACACTTTGCTGTATCTGCAATGAAAATATGCTCTGGGCGTACATTTACCTTGGTGTCTGCAGTAACACTGAGGTCCTTTTCAGCAAAGCTATTATTCAACCATTTTGTTCCCAGCCTGTACTCATGCAGACGGTTCTTCTATCCAAGGTGCAGAACTTTACAGTTCTCCATGTTGAACATCAACATGTTTCTGTTGACGCAGTCCTCAAGTTTGTCAACGTCCATTCAGATTGAAGCTCTACATTTCAGCATGACAATAACACCCTTTAGTTTTAGTATCACTCAAAATCTGTGCATTCATCTTAATTAAATAATATGGGACACTATCAATTTCTGGGATACTCCAGGAGTTACTGGATGTCAAGTTATTTATTACTATCTTGTGAGACAACAGACCATGAACATGTTTGTTGCTTGGATTGTCTTTTATTTTCTAGCCAGGACATTTTTTTTGTATCAACAATATCTCTTTTATGTTCATTCATTATTAGAAAGTAGCAAGACAGTCAGATCCATAGCTTTTGGTTGGTCTCAAGAAATATCAGGTTCCTATTATCTGCTTATTAAGTTCTTATGACATTGGCAGGGCACAGCACAGGGGCACTGGAAGCGACATGGCTACCCACTGCACCCAGCAGGACAGGGGCCTCACCGTCAGGGCCTTTCCCACCACCTCCAGTGAGGGTGCAGGGCAGGCTGAGAAGGCAGCTGGGGACAGTTTCCACCCCAGGATATCAAGCATTTTCCTGTAGGGAAGACGGGAATGTTCCGAGGCCAGGCTAGGCTGTCAGTCTGTGAGTGGGTGTGAGGATCGGGCCCAGTGAGGGGAACTGGGGTCAGAGACAGCCCTGGGATGGCCTGTGTGCTGAATGAAAGTGTGGCATTAAACTCTGAATGCACCTTCCGCAGGTGGTAGGTACAGCTACAGTGTTCCCTTAAAAAAGCGTTATGTAGTATGCTTGTGGAGCTGAGTAACTGAGGTTCACGGAGTGAGCTCCGATATTAGACTGCTGACCAGCTGTAGTGGTTTTTTGCTAGTTAATTCCTTTGTCTCACTTTGAAAAACAGCTTTTTTGTTGTGTTGTTTGGGGTTTTTCCCTCCCTCCTCTCCAAAACAAACCTATTTACAGAGAGTTATTCCTAAGCAGCAGGCACATGGACTGTCTATCTTAGGTCAGGAATCAGACCTTGGCCCTCCTTTGTTTTCTAGTGTAGACATAATTATATAGACTTCCTTCTACCGTCTTGGATGTCCAGTTTAATTTGTAGACAGATAACAATGACAGCCTCTCCAGTCTGTCCAGATCACTTACCAAGGCTGAAAATTTAGTTACAGAGAGAGAGAGAGAGATTGACCCCACTATAAATCCTCTTTTGTAGACAGGTTGAGCATTTTTCAATTGTCATGTGGGGTTAACCTTTTTATTGCTTGGTTGTCTTAAAGACCTGTGGAGATAATGAATTTGTAGTTACAGGCTAAGGCACAGGTAGAAGGTGTCTTGCAGCCTAAATATACCAGACAGTTTTCTAAACTAGTAGGCACATCCAAATAGTCTATCCACTGTCTCATGTGTCAACAGGAGGCTAGTGATGCACTGGGTTAATGGTTCTTCTTTCTAGCAGTGTGATGTTCTGACTGAGACCATGAATACTGTAGAATGTGTTTCAAACTCGTTTTATACAGTGGGCTGGTTCTGATATCATAACAGGTCACATTAAGCAAAGCTAATTCAAATAAAACAAATAGTGTAAAAGTTAGTGTGAACTATAATGACCTATTTTTCGTATACAACAAAAGTGGGAAACAAATATGAAACTAAGTTGCTTTAAAAAATGTCAATCACATATGTTTCATAATTAATACTGTTGAAAATATAATCTGTGCATCCTTCTTCTGTATCAACACTACGAAAGCTTTTCATTGAACCTTTACATATTGTGTGATTAAAGTGTTTGTACATAGTATACCTTTTCCTACATATACATACCTCAGCGTAGAACCTGAAGTGCTGATGGAGTTTTAGGTAAACACTGAGGTTCACACCAAGGTCTGTCCAGAAGCAGTATTTACATGAGCATAATATTGTATGAACTCAAGTGTACTATTTCTGTGCCCAAAATTTTACAGGCCCATGGTGCTGTGGACAGGAGTCAGTTCTCAATTTTACTGATTCTTCATCATAAATGAAAAATAATATATTCTATGTCCCATTGTACAGAATAGGTACACCCAAAGATTCATGGAAATAGGGTTACGCTGATCATGTTTGATCCCAGTTTGGTGGAATCATTTCGTAACTCATCCAGTGCAAGTTTCACTCTCTGCCTTAATTATCTTTACCATGTTGCTTGTGCTGGTCTTACTAAGTGGCACTTTCATCATCTCCTTTACTAACAAGTCTTAGAATGTCCTGCTCATTCCTTGCCCACTTTCTGCCCTCAACCACACCTCTTTTTTCCTTATTTCTCTACCTGCAGTCAGTAGTGATGTGGCAGTAATAACTTCAGGCAGGATACCTCTATTCTCTGGACCAGATTTAGTACTAAGACCTTAAAGGTAACAGGACAGTAATAGACTATTACAAACTTCTACCTGTAAAGCAAGCTTTTCATAATGAGTAAATTAAATTGAATTTTGTATTTCCCTTATTTTTTTCCTTGTAGATAAGTAGACTAATAAAATATGTCACATCTATAAGCAGATTCAAACTATCAACATTAAGATGTAGTAATTACAACGGATATGGAGAAATCCACTCTAACACTATGAAGGTAAAATATTAACATATGCAATATGACAATCAAATACATAGTTCTAGTGCAAATTTGAAGAGCCTGAAGAAAATCTGTCCACCTTCAGATTAATCAGTTGTGGCAGTTTGCTGTGGTTCACTGAATAGGTATACAGTATAAAATTTTGACTCTGAATTCAGTTTTTTGTCAGATGAACTTCCATGATTATTTACTGTTTCCCTCTAGCAATGCAAAATTGTTTTCTGTGGTATTGACCTTTAAGACAAAGAAGCTTTTTTAAAGAAGAAAACTGGAAGAAAACTAAGCTGACATAAGTTATATGAACTTTAAAGGAACTAATAGGAAAAGATCCTGCTATGGATATAAAACCACATAGATTCTTCTTTCATCATTGTATTTTTATCATGATTATGTATAGGTAGACTAATGTAGTCCTCAGTGTTGTAAGGCTTAAAGGATATAGCAAGCAAATTCTGCCTTCAGAATTAATGTAGACTCTTGGGGGAAAGCAGGATTCCTCTTCTTTGACTCTTGACATTCAAATATTCAGTGTTAGGTTCATTTTTGGCCACAGCTGACCTAATCTCCCTTTATAGGCAATAGAGAGATTGGTAATCTCCCAAGGAAATTAATCTGGTTTTAGACCAGATCTTAAAATTATATCAACTGCCATATGGAGCCTTTATTTCTCCTACTGACTCTAAGAGGAGTCTAGGATAATTAGCACAAAAGTAGACCTCAGAACCCACTTGTGCTATCCACACATAAGGTCTAATTCAAGTTGAGATGCTGTAGGTTGTCTGAGATGTTCTTGGGGGCATATGAAAAAGAATGTAAGGATAATTTATGTTGTTCTGAAAGAACAGCTGGATGTGAGGTAAGATATCTAGCCATCTCAAACATTTCTAAGTGCCTATGCGTAGGCAATTGAATTAAAAGCCCCAGATTTTCAGATATCTTAAGTCAGGGCAGACGCGCACTATCCAAAGTTTAAGGATAATCAGTCTTAGGTTCTTAAAGCAATTCTTAATAAAAATACTTTTGCCTTTCATCGCAATCTGTTAATAGAACTCATTTCTCTGAGACTCATAGGGAGTGCTGACAGTGTGTTAGATCTGAAGGTGATTAGCAAAGATATTTTGTTATTTTTATAACATTACTCCATTTATATTAATATAATCAAAGCTCATAGGGGGATAGCTAGGGCTATCAAAGTCAATCATCAGACATATCTGTGCTATGTCATGTAGAAACATTAAATAATATTTGTTGTATGACTGGTGTTTCAATGATATTTAACAAATAGGAAAAGGGATTAGATTAAATTCAAAAGTAGTAGGAAAATGAAGATATTTTATTGCATTCAAGGCTGTATTCTTTTACACCGTGTTTATACATGGCACAAACAATTTTATTCTGCTTTTATGGCAATTGACCACTGTTAGAAATGTTGCTTGATTGTTTTTTTATTTCATTTGTCAAGGCTGTTATCCCTTCATAAACTATAAAAAATATTTCATCAAATTGTTTGTTATGGTTTCTCTTCTTAATGAATTGTCAGGATACACAGCTTAGCAAAGCACATCATTGTGTGTCTATATTCGATAAATAAACATAGATTCTATATCAGCCACACACTACAGTTGTGGTCATGAGCCTATCTAACTTCTTGTTTTGTCATTAAAACCCTTTACATTTTCCAGAAGAATACATTAATGCATTGTATTACTCACAGGACAATGGACTGCTTCTGATTTGCTTTTGATGTGTTAAGTATTTTCTTGGATGGAAGAAAGATTGCTCAGTGTAGAGTATAATTAATTTAGCAAAATGAATGTCTCATCCTCAGAGTCTCCATCTCCTTATATTTTGCTCTACTGATACTTAGTTTTACATGTTACTGTTTCCATTCATTTACTGTGAATTGTGTAAGACAAAGCCATATGAAATAATGTTCATAATTAAGTTATTCTATTATTTTTGTTTGAGCCAAAATGTTATCTAATACTATGATTAAAATATATATGTTAGACTGTGTTGCCTTTTCCAATAGTGATTAACATGTGCTAGCTTAATTAATTGAATTACTTCCCTAACTAATCGATACCTTATTCTAAAATCAGACTAATTTTCTTCCAGTCCACACTTCAACACCCAGTTCTTCAATTCAACATCACTATATATGGCCAAGTTTTCCATAATGTCTGCACTACAAAGGGAAAACATAACAATGCATTTGGATTTATTGCAAATATATAAGAGGAAGCTTGATGGTTTTCTTAATAAGAAATTTTACAGAAAATAGGAACACAGAAAAGCTGCTGACCTGGCCTTATTAAATCATTTTGTGTAGTAAACCATGGGATATCACACTAGCTATTTCAGACAAGGTGAGAACTGGTAAAAGAATTATGCGATGCAAGTGGTTTATGAGTTGGAGGGTATGCTGCAGACGAAGGTTACTAGAGGTATTCAAGCAAGATCAGACCCAAGACTGATTCTGTTTAATAGTTTCATACATGATTTTTTTTGGGGGAAAAAAAAGAACGTGCAAAGGAAATTTATTTGTGACACAAAGCCGAAGAGAATTGACTCTACCAAAGAGAATCTGAAGACTGGCTAGAAAGTGTGAATTTACCTTGAGGAACAGACTAATGAACATGAAGTAAAAATCAATACTACAAAATATGAGGAAGAGCAATTGGAGTTTAATAACAAAAAAATCTGCTATAAAATGAGGCCTCATTGTGGGAAGTGGGTATCTGCACAAGAACCAGTTTGAATTCAGAATTACCATAGGCACAGTTACGTATTACCAATTCAAGTCTGTCAACAAACTTCCTTCGTAATCATGCATTTTCATTTTATCCTGGGTGTAACTCAGGCTGATCCTTTAGTGTTCCTAATCTGTTTTGAAAGAATCAAACTCAGAAGCAGGTGAGGTGTACTGTGACAAACCTACTGATGCGCAGTCCTTCAAGACTATGTCAAAGTGCTCATGACAGAATAACATACTATGGTCTGAGTTTTCATCCTAGGTCATGCTCCCCCCTTGCTTACGAACAGTGGGGAAGTCTGAATCCAGTAGCCCAATGGAGATGAGGCTGGTGCAGCTCCATGTCGCCAGATCCAAGCTATAGTGAGGCTGAGCATGTGCTCTCAATAGGCACACACATGCAAATACACAGACACAGGCACACACACACACACATATACATATATATATATATAATCATAAAATCATTTAGGTTGGAAAAAACCCTTAAGATCATTGAGTCCAACCATTAACCTAACACTGCCAAAACCATCAATAAACCATGTCACTAATCACCACTTCTACATGTCTTTTAAATACCTCCAGGGATGGCGACTCAACCACTTCCCTGGGCAGCCTGTTCCAATGCTTAAAACCCCTTTCAGTGAAGAAGTTTTTTCCTAATATCCAATCTATACCTCCCCTGGTGCAACCTGAGGCCATTTCCTCTTGTCCTGTCACTTGTTGTTTGAGAAAAGAGACTGACACCTACCTTTCTACAGCCTCCTTTCAGGTAGTTGTAGAGAACAACAAGGTCTCCTCTCAGTCTCCTTTTCTCCAGACTAAACAAACCCAGTTCCCTCATCCACTTCTCATACTGGCCACCAAACTGCTTATACACAGCTGACCCCTTTTACTCATTATCTGTTTTCCCACATTTGTTGCTCACCCGAACCACTCTGATCCTTTCCTTTTCTGTTCTTTGTTCCTCATCTAAACATTGCATCATAAGTCTTTTGTAATTTTAAAATGTTCTTCCCCTACATCCCAACCAAACTCCTACCTGGTTCAGACCAATTTTCTGGAGACTGTATCTTAGCATTGACTGTACTACTGATCAATTTCACTTTTGCCTTTGGGGAGTAGGGGATAACATTATTCTTCTAGTATCTCAACCTATAATTTTAAATATTTACTTGGTTTTATATGTTGTTCTGGTAATGGAAGTTTCTTCTCATTTTGTGTTGTGCTTTTTATTTCATCATATTTCAAATCCCAGATGCCTTTATGAAATTCTAGGACCTTAAGAAACCCACACTTCATTATATTTCATCTTAATGAGTATTAGTTTACCCGTCTTCATAAATAAAGTACCCCACATTGCCTACAAAGCAGCATTTCCACATGAAAGATGGTTTTATTCATTGCATTAAATGTACCTTTCCCTGAAGAATAAAGAGGAAGAAAGATTCCTATGGTTGTTTCTTCTCACTTTTCACTCTTGCCTTTCATTTAGAAGCTAAGAAACTGGTATCCTCTAGAGTCAAGAATAATTCCCTTAGAAACTGAGATTAAATGATGGGCAAGGTATGCAGGAAAGTACTAAATAAATTGTATTCAAGTGAACGGACTAGAATGGTTACCTGCAGATTGCTTCTTAATATAATTCCAACATAACCAAAAAGCAAGATCACATGTAAAGAATTACTGTCAGTGGTGGTGGGACTGGATCACAGCATGATGGCTTCAAATAAATGTTAAATTTTGCCTGTACTTCCTGAAACAATGTACCAAAACTGCATCAAATGTTAATGGAGCTTTCCAAAATTAGTAACATAGGTTTCAACACAAATCAAATCAAATATATATGTTCAGCTTAAGTAGACACACATGAACACATAGACACACACAGTTAAAAAAACTATGTAAGTGTATAAGCATAAACACATATATGTAGAAGGCTTCCACTAAAAAACAACACCAAACCCAAACCCAAATATTGAACACAGAAGTAATGACAACAAAAAACACAGAGTGCAAATATTATAGTAGGAGGGGGGAGGCCAGTTTCAATTTACATATGCTGAAACAAACTTTTTCCAAAAACTAAGTTTGTCTTTTTGTTGAAATTGAGATATTTTAAAAGCTAATTTTGTCTAGAGTAGAGAAGCAAAACCGTTTGTTCAGTTAATGTGCTGCTGATTTTCACAAAAGATTTAATGGGGTATATATATCATGCAAAAGAAAGAAAGAAAAGTTAATGGAGCTTTGTATTTGTATTTCTCTAATTTAAGAAGGTCCTTGTTGCTTTTTGCCTGAGATATCAGTTTTGAGAATAATAAACTTTAATGAATTTATTTTCATAGAGGTGCTGAAAGACTCAATTTCTAATGTTCAGTCTAGTTAGTGTGCCTCTGTGTGTTCTGGACAATTCACTTCACTTTGAAAACATGGATGATATCCATTATGACACAGCTTAATTTTTCCTAAGAATAAGGCTCTACTCTGCAACTATTACTGTTGTTGCAACAGACAATGGCAGGATAACATTTTTGAGGACTTCATCTTGCAGTAAGCTTTTAGTACAGAAGTTCACTCCTATAGAGGCTTGGAAGGGGTAATTTATACCAACACATTCAGGACAAGAAACTGCATCTTTGCCCATGAATGTGGCATTAAACATACAAACATAAGATGTCATACATACAGCTGTAAAAAAAAGATACGAAATTCAAGCCAGAGAGTTACCTTCATCATAGAAAGAAAATGCTGGGACAGCAGGAATGTCAGTTGGAATATTCATGGCCCAACATGTATTTTTATAGTAGGGAAATAAAAACGAAAATTAAATTCTGAAGTGCAGTCAAGGAAAGTTGCATTAATTTTACACAAATATCTTCATCGTAAATAATGACTGAACTGTCCTTTCCAGGAAGAACATGGACACTGACACATCTATTTATTGTGATTACAATATGCCGTAAAGATGATTTACTCAAAAGAGAAAAAAAAAAAATTCTGAGAAAAAAAAAGAAAGGAAGGAAGAGGGAGTTTTCTGTTATAAGAAAGAGAAAGCAATTCTGAGTTTGGATCTTGTCTGCTGATCCAATGGATTAAGATGCTTCTGAATTCTTCTTGTTTGTTCATTTTTTGGTTGATTTGTCTGTTTGCTTTTACAATCCATAGAATTTATTTAATTTTCTGTATAAACTAGTAGTGTTGTTTTTAATCATTACTGAAATTGTCACCTATGATTTAGTACTATTGTTAACACTATATAATGACATATGGTTATATAATGATGACAAGGTTATGTTGGAAAGTAATACAGATACACACATATACTTTGAAACTATTTAATGGAGATCAGATACCATTTAATTTTAATTTCTATAAAATTTTGATGTCAGTAGTAAAAGACTAATAATAAAGGTGTTCATTTTACTGTTCAGGAAAAGAAATAAAAGGACTTGAACTTAACTACTCAGTTATCATAACTGGTGCCTTATTCAAATTAATGTTCTTGAAGAAGAGAGCTGAAACCGAGTTCATATCTTAGTTTACCATCCTAAACTGATTTGAAGGGGGAGTGGAGAATGACAAAGTAGCTAGTAGAAATGACTTTAATAAAAAACTTTTAATATGAAAAAATGTTTTTACATATTGTGTTCACTCACTGTTTTCTGGTGGTTCAAAAAGGTTCAGCATGGATTTGACTGTGACAGTTGCACAGTAAAATAATTTTGTTTCGATCATGAATGTTTCTGCTGTACAGTCATGTCCTTGACTTCTCCTGCTGCTATTAAAGGTCTGCACCTTACAGACAGGGTCAGACACAGTCACTGTATGAATGGAGAGGAAAAAGGGCACAAGGAATTGCCCAGGAAGGTGCTTAGCCATGACCAGTAATGTTTGTGGGAGTATGCCAACTACAGTGACTAGTGCTAATGGAACAGGAATAATTGTGTCTGTCTTCTTAGCTCTGCCAAATTCTGGCAAGAGATGGTCAAGAACTAGTGCATTCATGTTAAAGAATGCTGGCAAATGTTAATGGAATAAATACATAACATGAGTCTTCAAGATTGACTTTGAAAGGAAAAAACATTTCCAGGTGGAAATATAATACTGAGTCATACATCAGTCACTGTGATGAAAATCTATTCTATACTCACTTTATAGAAGGACAAAGTCTGCACTAAAAACAGTTCTGAAATCTCCAGTGCTTGATGTCAGTGCAACATTTATAGTATTGATAGTTGAATGTATATACTAATTTATTTATATTTTCTTAGAAGAATTGAGTTCAAATGCTATACACAGATTTATAGATCTAAGATCAGACTAGAACATTGTAATTTAATCATATCTAAACCATAAAACCCAGTTTATTTAAAATTTAGCTTTAAGCTACATCAATTAAACCGTCCTTAAAAAAGAAAGAAAAGATATTGAAAATCTAATATTACAATAAATGTTCCAGTTACAGAAAGCGTTGGGATCCTGCTGGCACCACAGACCTCACTGAGATTGTCTGGCTTCCCCGGGGCTACCCCCACCTGCCTATGGCCCAGGACCCCATGTCAGCCCTCGGGGCCATAAGCCCCTGCCCCAGCAACGCTGCAGTAGGGCCCCTCTCCAGCTTCCCAGAGCCCTGCCCTGCCCAGTCACAGGCCCTACCAAGCTGGGCCCACCCATGAGCCCACGTCCTGGCCCATCAGCCTGTCCCCATGGCTTTGCTGACCATTCTGGGGCTGTGCCCATAGCGACTTGCCAGCTCGTGCTGCACCTGATGGCAAGGTTAACTTTTTAAGTTGTATCAAAAAGTTTGTAACTTTTCCCTTTCTCCTATCTATCTGAATTCATCAACTTCCAGACACTGTGCAACCAACATGTTAATGTGCATGGCATAATATTTGTATTGTATTTTTCAGAGTACAATAGCGAAATGATCCCAGCCTTCCATTTTGTTCACACTTCATTACATAAAGAATACCTTATTATATAAGATAATAATAATATTTCACAATCTGCTGTTACGTATGTATGCATGTTTACCTATACCTACATGTAGCTTCTTGACACACAACTCATACATCAATAGAAAGAGCAAAGAAGTTTTATACAACTGGAATTCTTGTCTGACATGAATTCTTGTCAGATGGGTGGGAAGTGAAATCAAAGCATGGGTTCACCAAGCTGTACTCTAGTCTCAACATCTGAATACAAAGAATATATATATGATTTATCAAAAAACAGTACCAGGCTGTAGATGCAGTCAGTACAGTAATTTTTATATTTTTTTTTTTACATTTTATGACACCTGGAGAATCTGAATAACCTATCATGAATTCAACCCTGAAAGCATTCTAAAAAGCAAATATTTTTTTCTTTCCCCCTCCCCTCCATCTGCAATCACTCATAGTTTTTTCTAAAATTATGAACCACAAAGGGCCTCTATACACATAGTATAATAAAAAGCATGCTGTCCTTTTACAACTGGAATCTGCAGAGTGATAATGGACACAGCTGCTGAATCCTTAATACAGTGAAAACAAAGTAAAAAATATTTTTATAATTCAGCTTATTTCAAGAGCAGCATGTTCTACTGATTAATGATTTAAATTATTCTCTGTACTTAGATGTCAAAAAGGAAAAGAAAGCAAGTGTTGCATGGAAATGTTAAAGAATAAAAGGGAAAGTTTACATTCAAAATGTATGTTTAGGCTGAAATACTAGTAAAGCTTCTACCTTGTGGACCCTCAAAGTCATACTGTTGATTAAATTACAATCAGTAGATCCCTCTAAATAATCACTCAATTATCACTGTAATATCATTCAAATACCAAGAGAATGATCTGGCATATGATCTTCAGTGGTTAATTATAAGTAATTTTTAAATTGCTATAAAAGTATTAATTTTTTTTAAGACAGAAAAATGAGTGTTTGAGAGCAAAATAATCTTTATTCCATTGCTTTAGAATCTGTTCTAAATTTTACTATCCTTAAATTAAGCCTGAACATTTTCCCTGCTAAGGTCAGTGTAAAGGCCACAGTTCTGATACTGTTTCTGTGACTTAGTTTATTCATTGCAGTATGGCAGTATAATTTCAGAACTGATAGATATAATTCTTGTTTAAAAGAGCACTTCCTGATTACAGTCTAATCAGCACATTAGTTTATCTGTTCAAATAACAAATCAGCTCCAGATTAAGACTTCTAAATGAAGGTGTACTCCTGTGAAACAGGCATTTATGTTCCCATTACACTCAGTGGCGAATTAGGCAATAGACTCAAGGGAACCTATGGTGTGATACAGAGCACACTAACTTGGATACTTAGAGCTCAATTCAGTTGCCAAAATGTACGTATCTGAAGTTATTTTTCCTGCCGCAAGTCCCATCTTCTAGTACTTGGTCCAGAACAGTGCAGGTTTCCATTCAGTTGTATTCCTGAATGCCCTAGGGTGTCACACATAGCAATGGGTACCCACGTCTGGGTACCTGAAACCCCATTTTGATCTGAATAACTCTCTTGACTATGCTGAACATATTGACCAGGAGTGAAATTCTAAATAAATATGTTATTGAGTCGTTCTGAAACGGCAGAGACCTACATGAGGCTGTCAGGTACTACACAGGACATAAGGGAGATGTATGCTGTTCCAGGGTAACAGCTGGAGACAAGCTGGGATAACTTGGGGAATTTCAAACACTGGTAGTCATCTACATTTAGGCAGCAGAACTAAATCCTAGTTCTCTGCTAGGTATAATGGCAGCTTCCACACCTAGAGATCTCTTCAGTTTCCTATACAGAGGCACTTAGTTTTAAGAAGAAGACTTAAAGATAGCTAAAACATCTGCATTGTGCTGGAAGCTATTACAAAGGACATACGGAGGACCTGTGCCTTCCTGGAGTGGCAGCTGGAAGTCAGGGAGGATATCATAAGCCTTAATACTTTTAAGACTCAGTCGTCATATTTGGACAACTAAATTTGGTCCCTATCTCACGCACTGACATTAAAATTTATATATCCTAAAGATCAAATCAGTTACAATCATCTGAGACATTCTAAGGCATAAGAAACTTCCTCAGAGGACTAGCAGATACCACAGAGGACCTATGGAGAACCATGACTTTCAAGAATAAAGTGTTAAGTCCATGCAGGATAGCCTAGGACATCTCAAAGAACACTAGATGTCTAAGTATGGGCAAAAGAATCAAGTCATAAATCTCTATATCTGAATTATTATTATACATTAGTTATAAGTACATGTGGCCATCTCAAGGACATTTCAAATAAGTTAATTTAATTATAGCTTTGTGAGCCTCACTCAGTTTTAATTTGAAGGGACCCAAAGTTCATTAGCTTAGATGTGGACATGTAAAGCTGAGTGATATTAATTTTGTTTTCAGTGTGAATGAGACATCATTTGCAGAAATTATTCCACATTATAGATAATGATTTGTTTCCGTTCCTGTAGTTATTAGTTTCACTAGTAGCTCAGGGTAAGTAAACGCTACTGAGAAAAATTACCCATAAATAAAACACATGTAATAAGAATTAAGGCTGGCTATCTGTGTTACCTACGTTCTTGCAAGAAATGTGGTTTTATTTTTAATCTGAGTGGCTTTAAGGCAATGTAAGGCATCAGTGAAAAAACAGGCCTTGAAGAGTTTAAGGAAACAAAGAAACATATACTCTTCTCAGAAGGGCAACAGAGAGAGATGTTTGTGAGAAAAACAGGAGCAGCAGCTGCAGCAAAAGAATCATGGTGACTTATAATTTTAAAAGAGTAGAGGGGGAAGTTATAAAATAATAAGAAATGCATGGAAACACAGGGGAATCAGCACTGAATGACAAGGAGCATGGACTAGATACTGCCATGTCTGAGTCAAAATTTTAAGAGCTGTATTTGGGGAGAGCAACTAGGTAGCTAAAGCCATATAAGAGGAGGCTTTGAAGATTTAATAGCAGAAACAAGTGTTAATGAACTGTATAGATGGCTTTTAATTTTTCTTCTGATTTTCCTTTGTCATAGAGGCTTTATGCAACTTAATTGTAAAATAGTAGACTTTTCAATCTATAATGCTCTTCTGCATCAATATACAATTTAACTTCTTATTTTACATTATTTTTATAACTTCAGTTCTCCTGGTGAATTTGCCTGGGTTTGTTTATTTCTTTAATATTATTTCTGATAAAAGTTCTTATAGAAAATATTTACTAAGTTAAATGCTTAGTTGGCTCTAATTACTTCAACAATACTTACTTTAAAAAATGTTACAAAGTGGCATTTGAATTTTTTTTCAAAGACAGAGTATTTAATTTTTATAAATTGTGTTTCTTTCAAAAGATTTTGAAAGAATCTGTTGGTCTTTTTCTGAATTTTGTGATGGTGCATGGGGAACTCAGCTGGATCATTTTTTAAGAGAACTTTAAGAATGGTGTGGAGTAGAAATATGTTTTAAGTAGCAGAAGTCAACAGAAGTAAAGGTTTGGCTATTCCTTCAAGGATCAGTTATAGTGGGACAATCATTGTGAATTGATAGAAAATACAGTTTATAGAGCAGATGGTCTGAAAACATCAAGGATCCAGGACTGAGAGGAGGAAAATCTTAATTTTTTTTCAGAATTGCTAGCCCTTTTTTTTTTGTTTTTACTCTTCTGTTGAATTCATACACAAACCAAAGCAACTTATATGTGAACCAATAGATATGTTTTCTGTATATCAATTAATCTACTTAGAAAACTAGGTTCACAATGACACTCCAGAAATGTGCATATATCACTCGAAGTCATCTGTCTTTCAGTCATTCCAAAGCTATGCACTGTTAGCAAAGTCATTCTACAGGAATTTTATGCAAAAAATCATAGAAGTTATTTTTAAGCTTTCATCTTCAGTTTCAGTCCAAGCAAGTCAAGTCATTGCATGAATGAGACATTGAGCCTGAGGTGATGCAGGGTGAGCACAGTGCTACTGCAGTGCAACGCCATGCTACCGTGCACAGCAGTTTGGAGCAGCTTGGAGTACCGTTCCGTCAGCTTGGACATAGTGTCAGATTTATACAATCCCATGACTTCCACCCTGGAGACAATTTGTTTAACAAATGTCAAGACCGCATCTGTCTGAAGACACATCCTAACAGCCAGCTTAGTAATACTGCCCAAGCATCAGTCAAAACCTCCTGCTATCTGAGAAGCAAGAATCTCTAAATCAGAAACTTCTTCTTCAGGTATGATGACTGGAAAATAATTCAAATCTGGTACCAGAAGCAAAATAGACTGAAAATCTCCTATTTATTTTAGTGTCAGGGGTTCTTAGAAATCCTACCCATATAGTGCTGGAGGTTATCAAAACATACGTGCCTCCAGAGTCCCTGCACACATCTCTCCATCCAGACTGTGGAACAGGGACTGGGAACTCTCCACATTTTTGTCAGAGAACCAGTTTCTATCCCAGTAGAGGCTGCAATGGAATGAGCCTAACAATTCCAAAGTTATTTGTTGCCTGCTGGTTTTTTTCATCTTGGTATTGTTTTCTTAGTTTTCAGGTTATTTATTCACTGAGTAGCCCAAAGGGGATTAGAAAATGGGCACTAGGTAGATGATCATGTTTTCTTAGGTTTCCAGTGACTGAAGAGCTCTATCTCTTTGACAGAAGTACAGTAAATTGCATAAGGATATTTTAATAGAAGGAGTTTAAAATGCAAAAATATCAAGATAAAAAAATACAGAAAATTCTTCCTTTCATTCTCAATAAATATTTATTCAGGGAAAACCAAAAAGACCAAACCAGCAAACCCCTCCTCCTCCACATACTTGAAATATGTTTCTTTCATATTTCCTTGTATCAGATTATCTGTATAAAGAATAACTTAATTACAGTCTGTTCTGATAGATTGTTCACCCACAGTGAGCAACTGACTAAAACCCCCCAGGGATCAACAGCATTGTAGTGATTGTCTAGTTTCAGTCAGTTGGTAAGAGGGAAGAAAAAATCTCAAAAAGACTGGTTTTTTTCAAGGATTTACTTTATTCTATTGATTATGAGAAGGCATTTTTATTCGATATGTTAGTTTGCTCTTTCAGTTTGTTTCAGGAATTAATTACTTAAAAGACTTTTCAATTTATTTTATACTACCATTATTTGGTGTGAATAAAAATCTATCTATCTAACTATGTTTATTGCAGTACAAGTGAAATGAAAGCTCTTTTAGCCATTTTGAATTTGTTTTCCAGCTATATAGTAACAGGACATTTTGCAGTCTACCAGGAGACAATCTGCTCATATTTCCGATAAATGAACAATGTGATCTTTAAGATCTCCTGGGTTACCATGGATACCAACACATATTCTGTCTAACACTAAGTCACAAGATGTACTTACACTGTTTCTGAATTAAAAATCAGTTTTCAGAATTGTTAAACATGATAGAACTATAGAGTTTGGTTTTGGGGGTTTTTTTGTGGTTTTTTTGTGTTGTGGGTTTTTGTTTTTTTTTTCCCAGAAAAGGCATAGTAATACTAAAGGTAGAAAAAAAATTGATACTCACCAGTAGTCATTTACAACTTGACATCTTCATCAGCTGAGCTTTCTTCCTTAGTTGCTGAGTGATAATGATTTCATTTTATGCAATTTTACTTTGAACTACTAAAGGTTACTATGGAAACCTCTACTCTTTTCCTCTCTTCACATTCTTTGAACAGGTAGTAAGTCTCACTATGTGGGGGAAGTGGCACATCCACTGAGACGTTACTTGAAAATCAGCTCCAAATTGCTTTTACCATTCATGAGGCAATGTTAAACTAAGATTTGCCAGACAGTCTGGTAGAAGAAAAGAATATTTTTGGGGCGGGGGGCGGGGGGGGGAAGTTTACCTAAATCTTTTAATACCTGCCAAAACCCTATTTTTTGACTTACTGAAGTTTCATCTTTACTTCATTATCATGTTTTTTAGTTACTACAAAGTTTTCCAAGATGGAATATAAATGATGCCAGCAGTAATCAACATAATAAAAATGATGCAGGTGATATACCCACACAGTTGCTCTTGTTTTCAGCTTTTGATTAGTTTTTCAACCCTGTATCTGACTTATCTTGGAATTGCAATAACCCTTTTTTTCCCCCTGTCTGAATCATACTAGCAATTTATTGTCAATCTACAAGTAATGGATGTCATTAGCCAGCTCTTCTTTTATCACCTCCAATTTACTTCTAACATTATCATTAGTTTCTATTCCAGAATTCATGATGTCTAATCAGAACCTACAAGTGGGTTCCTAACTTATGTTAATCTAAACCTCAGTTCACTATTTAGAATTTTAAAACATTTAATTTCAGATCAGTCTTTACCTTTGGCCATCAAATAATATATTTCTTCATATATTGTAATCCCATACTGTCCTCCAGTCTCCAAGAAAGCAAGCCAAGGATCTGTGACTCTTGTTTATTGACATTTCTTTTTAATCACGTAGCAAAATAATAATAATAAAAATAAAATCTATAGCTCTTCTTGTCATTGACTTTTCTGGGTTTTATCATTTATTTGGGTTTGATTGGAAAACTTCCAATATCGAAATTAAACAACACTCAGAAATAATGCCAATAACAAATCTTTGACAATCATTTCTATAAGGCTTTTGACTGCCAAAATTTAATTTAGTATTTTTGGAAGAGACATCAGTAAAGACTTTACTTCACTTTTTAATTTGCATTCAAAGTGGAATTGAAGGACAGAAGAGACCAGAGCCTCCTTTGCCAAGAGCAGATGTCACATTATTCATCTCCCAAAGTTGCTCAGGCAATATCCAACTGTAAATCATTTTGTTCTGCTACATCAAAGACTTATCCTTCTTCACCGCCATCAACCAACACTGCATTCAAGTACATGTATCTTACATAGTCTGTTCATTCTGCCTAGTAAGCCTGGACAAATGTATATTTTTTGTTAATATTTAAATGATAAGTTTTTTGCATGGAAATTCAGATTCAGGGAAGCTTTTATGAGACATGAAAATGTCAGACACTTTTAGCTCCACTTTTTATTTCACTTTTATTGAAATTACAATGACAAAATCAATATAAAATGTTATCTTCCAGATTTAAGTGACGGTTTCTATTCTTTCTTTTTCAGCTGCCAGAAAACAATAACCTGATATGTAGGCATGTAAAAATGCTCTTTCTGTACCATTTTTCCCCTTACTTTTGTCATTAGTACTTTTTTGTTGTTGGTTTGCTGTTTAAAAAGTATCTATATATCATCATTTAAAACTTTTTAACCAAAACCAGAGGAACGGTCCCTTTTTTTTTTTTCATATCCCAAATCAATTTTGATATGGCATTTACTCTCAGAAGTGAACAAAAGTAACTACATGCCAAACTGATTAATATTTTGATAAACACACTGCATCACATCAATACAATTGATATTACTTTTAAATGAACAGCCTTGTATGAGCTCTCTGCTACATCAAGTTTTTAGACTTTTGGTTATTTACTATAAACCATAATGACCAACTTGATTATTTAAAGGAAGCTAGTAATTTCAGTCTCTGTGTTAAAGGACTATATGTTTCTCAACATAGATTAGGCTTAAGGAAGCAAGAGAGATAAAACAGCATTGTTAACATGTTCAAAGGTTTCCAGTTGTTCTTTTAGAACAGATAACAGCAAATTCACTTATGAATTTAAGAAGTATCATTATATGAAGAATAACATGCTATTACATACTATTTATTATAATAATACTAACACTGAAAGCAATAAATAATCAGTGGACTTGGCAGTGGCAGTGTTAGATTTAGGGTTGGACTCAATGATCTTAAAGGGCTTTTCGAACCTAAATGATTCTATGATTCCAGGACTCTATGAAATAATAAATTTATTTTACTAAATATTATTTATTATCAAGCATTTTTCCTTATTAGAAAACAAATTATGTAAAATCCATGGGCTTTTTTCCCCCACTTGTATGTTTCTGTAGTCGTATGCAAAACAATTTACTCAAAAAATAGTTCTAAGGAACCTGAAAAAAAGACTTTCAGTCATTAAAAGTTTGTATTTTGGTTTTAAAATTTTATTTAACTGCTTTTAGTCCTTATCCCACTCCAAAATAATTAATTTCCACATATTGGAATGCTGTCTGAATGTGCATAGTATCGCGTACATTAATCTGTACAGAATTAAAGCTGAGGAAGAAGATCGAACTGTGGGAAGTGCACACAGACAAGAAAAATCACAGGAGAAAATCATAATAAGATCGGACCTTCATTAAACCGGGGATTTATGTGCCAAATTCCTAGATGGTAATCTTGTCATAGGGTGTTTCTAATCAATATCTTTCTATGTGTTTGATGATAAATGACAGTGAATTATTATAGCCAATACTACCTCTATTCAGTACCTATCTAGTCAATATTAATAGGTGCTGTAACAGGTAGTCCATACTACCTACAATATCTACCTGTATGCCTGAAGGTTGGTAGTAACTTTGATCATCAGGAGATGAGAGTTTATGATGTAGCTGCTCTCCACATTTTCCATATCATGTTTCCAGTCAGGTCGCTCACCTGTTCTGGCTCATGTTAACTAGGAGAACTCAAACTGGGGGAGGGTAGATTTAGAATAAATATTAGGAAGAAATATTTTACTCTGAGGGTGGTGAGGCACTGAAACAGGTTGCCCAGGGATGTTGTGGAGGCCCCATCCCTGGAAGTGTTCAAAGCCAGGTTGGATGAGCCTTTCAGCAATCTGGTGTAGTGGGAGGTGTCCTTGCCCATGGCAAGGGGCTTGGAACTAGATGATCTTTAAGATCCCTTCCAACCTAAACCATTCTATGATTCTATGAACTCTGTCACCAGCAAATGTCGGGCAATGGTGGCAGAAGTTCTACAGCTTCTGCTGCTGTCAGGACTGGGTTACAAGGAATGAAGAGTTATAGAGAAGGAAAAAATGACAAATGCTATAGGTCTAGCATATTGGTTAGCATCCAATATAGCAACCCACAATTGGGAATGACAGACCTAGAAGTCTTAGGCTAGCTTTGTATTTTAAATTAGAGTGCAACTACCGGTAGTAAGGGAATAAGATCAAGATCATATCTATTACATCTTAAGTGTGGATCAGCACCCAATAATAAATACTTTTTTTTGCCAGTCATGGCAATAAGTATCCAAAGTATATGTGAACGTCTTTGTTTTCAGTCATCCTTAGTTTAAAGTAGCTGGAGTGAACATGTGAAGACTCAAAAAAACTTCTCCTTTTGGCTTATTGGGGGGGGGTGGGGGGGAGGGAAAGAATGAGATTCAGGAGTTCCACTGCAGTAAGCACTTATACTAAGGTGTTCGCTTTGTTTCCCCCCCCCCCCCCCCCCCCTATTATGCAGTTGAATTTTACAGTCATGTTGTCTGATTCCTGATAATTATGAAAGGAAAAGTATAGGTCTACCTGGAAAAGTCCATGTGATCTTCAGGTACCATTTTTTCTAAAAGCATCCCATTATGTAGGTTAGATACAGTTATTTTTATTACTCTTGACAAGTCTGGTATTTTTCATCATTAGTACACCTTTTGCTATAAGGATATCGATCCTAAAAACACTTACTTTCAGGCTCCCTTCACTTGTTATTTAACTTCACAGTGTGTTTGAGGTCGCTAGTTCTGACATTAGATAAAACAATGACTGTGCTAATTCACTGCCATTATCATCAAGCAAAATTTACTTTGAAAGCAATTGCTTTTCCCAGCTAGTTAATCTTTAGTTGGACATAATGACTGTAGTTGTGGATGTAAATTCTTAATGTCTACCTTGAACAGTCTGTAACAGACTTTACAGATGTCCTTACAGTGATGGCTGAGATAGAAATTTATGAGATAGATGGCATTATGGATGGCAATTTGTAGAGTATGTTGGTCTTTAATGAGAATTTGATTAAGGAACACAGCAAACTGGTGCTGCACATTCTTTCTGAACTGTTTACCTCCTGTGGCAATGTTTCAGTAAAGAAGGCAAGCTGATAGAAGATCTCCTGTAGTTCAGCGGCAATCAATACAGGAAGAGAACAGCTCAAGACAAATTTGAAAGCATTGACAGAGGGTTGAAGGAATTAGAAATCACAGAAACAGATGGAGGAGGGTGAAAACAAAACAAAATGAAAAAGCTTTAAACTCTAATTACAAAGAAATGAAAGATCAGTATGATTACAGGCAAATTTTACTCACGTACTTTAGTTCAACCTGACTCGACACATTATGAATGACATTTATTCAACTCTCTGCTGTCTTTTCAACCACAAAATTCATGTAATTCTGCTACAGTTATTGATATTCTTCCTGTTTCAGTATTGCAGACACAGTCATTAAATTACTCCTTGGAAATGGTGAAATGCTGCTTCACAAATATGCGCAAGTGGAGGCTTTCTCAGAGGTTAGAAGTTGCAATACAAGCTATCCAGGATGTATGGGTACCTGCTTTGTTTGTCATCCTTGTGGGTAGATCTTTGCCTTAACAACTTTATACCAATCCGTGCTAGGTATACCCAATGGGTGTTCACCTTTTCACTTTCTTCCCAGCTAAAATTTTGCAAAAGGGATAACTGAGCTCCAAGTGACTTGTTTCAAAGTCAAGTAGATTGTATGGCATTCAGCCACAGAAACAAGCTTACATATTTGAGCAACTAGATTATACATCACTTCTGTCTAACCTTTCTAATGCAAACACCAAAACCCCCAAATTATCTCAGGCTGATAAACCATCCAAAAGTACTGAATTTGTAATACCCTTGGTAGGCAGTTATTCTTCATTCTTAAAATATTAATTCAGCTAAGCTATCCTACATAAGCTAGATAAGAAAATAAAAAGAATGTTGCCATTGTGAAGGGTAATTTTATGCACAAAAGCTTAAACTTTATCACAATCCTTTCCTAATCATTTTGAAAAAATGTAGCAAAGCTGGTCTTCCCAGGCAAGGAATAACATAATTACAAAAATTGGATAAATTATTATGATAATAGGTTTCTGACAATGCCAACTTTCTTTTTCTTTTCTTTTCTTTTCTTTTCTTTTCTTTTCTTTTCTTTTCTTTTCTTTTCTTTTCTTTTCTTTTCTTTTCTTTTCTTTTCTTTTCTTTTCTCTTGTTGCTAATACATGTTCTGCTTTTCAGGAGTATTTCTTAGTAATTAGAGGAAAGTTCTAAAGGGTTTTGGTTTTTTGGATGGTTTGTTTTTCTGAATGACATATATAATATATATCAAGCCATCACCACAATGATCTTTTTATGTTTGTCTTGTATTATTCAGACACATACAAAATTAAAGTTATTTTGTCATGCTACCTGAAGTTAAAAATGATGCACTACCTTCTAGGAAATCTAAAAAAAGACATCTATTTTTTGCAATTGTCTTTTCCAGGATTTTCTGTGCAGGAAGTGTACTAGTCAACTGATAATGTAAGATAAAAAATGAGGGTCAGCTATACTATTTTCATCCATAACATATTTAAAGAAATTTGAATGGTTCTTGGGGCAATTTCCCTATTCAAAGTTGCGTAATGTATGTAACCCTTTTACAACCTCCACTATAACTTTTTTTGGCCCTTAGAAATTTGACTGTTTCTGTTGTAAGGATCCAAAACCTTGCACTGATATGGCACAGCTGCGTAATCTTGGCCCAGACCTCCAATAAAATTGCTAAGCTGTGAGAAAGGGCTGTGAAAATATCTATAGAGGCATAAGAAACATAAAAGTACAGGTGAATATAGAATCTTGGGGGGAACATGCATCAAACACAGCATAAACAGTGGGTAAAGAGAGGTGATCATCTCGCCGTATACAGCATTGGTGTGGCCTCACCTTGAGTACCGTGTGAAGTTCTGGGACCCACAATTTAAGGATGTTCAGGGCCTTGAATGTGTCCAGACGAGGGCAACAAGGCTGATGAAAGGCCTGTAAGGAATGTCCTATGAGGAGCAGCTAAGGACTTTGGTCTTGTCTAGTTTGGAGAAAAGGAGGCTGAGGGGCGACCTCATTGCTCTCTACAGCTTCCTGAGGAGAAGTGGAGAGGGAAACACTGATCTCTTCTCCATGCTGTCCAGTGACAGGATGTGTAGGGATGGTTCAAAGCTGCATCAGGGTAGGTTCAGACTTGATATTAGGAAATATTTCTTTACCAAGAGGATGGTCAAACACTGGAACAGGCTTCCTAGAGAGGTGCTTGATGCCCCAAGCCTGTCAATGTTTAAGAGGCATCTGAATAATGCCCTTAATAATTTGCTTTAACTTTTTTTCAGCCTTGAATTGGTCAGGCATTTGAACTAGATGATCATTGTAAGTCCCTTCCAACTGAAATAATCTATTCTGTTTTCTTGTATTCTAAGTAAAAACTTAAGGATTCAATAGGAAAAATATCACTTTTGAAAGGTGTGAAATTCTGAATGAAAAACATGGAGTCGTCATTCCATTGTTAGTCAAGTCATTGGTTGATCAGTCATCAGCTATTGTTTCTTGTGTCACCAGTGTCAACATACTTAATTGCTAATGGTGATTTAACAACAATGAGGATGTTTCCAGGGAGCAGCAGAGGCTGACTCTTCTCTCCTGACTGACATCTGCCTTCCCATCAGTAATACTTCCAGTATTGTCTTGGAGGTGCTTGGACCATGACTGCTTACATCATCTCATGAAATACTAGTTATTTTTCACGTGTGTTGAAAAATAAATAATAGCTTTATTTTTTTTAGGCTGTATATATTTTTGGAGAGTCTCTGTGCACAGTCAAAGATATCTGAACAAAGTGACTCAAACAGGGTCAGGATCATAGGATACAAGAAACGGTCATGTCTTTAAAATGTGCAACTTCAAAGAGGATCCAAGTCTGGTCGTTTTTTGGTTTAGTTTTCTTACGTGTTGGGTTTTTTGGGGGAGTTAGATTGAGTCACAATAACGAGCATGATATCTCAGTGACAAATGCTGTAATTTCATGAAATGAAATGACTTTCAGCGTTGCAAAGAGGTTCCTGACTCTCCTTACACACTTTATCCTTACCACTGTTGCTTGTTTCACCATTATCTCAGTGTAACTCTTTGCAGGAGTGTAGTATAGACTTGATTTAGAATCTCAAAATCATAGAGTAATTTGGGCTGGAAGGGACATCTAAAGGTCACATAGTCCAACGTTCCCTGCAATTGGCAGGGAACACTTTCAGCCAGATCAGGTTGCGCAAAGCCCTGTCTAACCTGAACTTCAGTGCTTCAAAGGATGGGGTATGTACCACCTCTCTGGAAAACCTGTTCTAGCGTTTCCCCACTCTCATTGTAAAATATTTCTTCCTTATATCTAGTCTAATTCTTCCCTCTTTTAGTTTAAAGACATTACCTCTTTTAGTGGGCCATCCCTCTTTTAGTTTAAAGCCATTACCCCTTGTCCTATCACAACAGGCCCTGTTAAAAAGTTTGTTCCCATCTTTCCTGTAGGCCACCTTTAAGTATTGGAAGGCTGCTATAAGGTCTGCCTGGAGCCTTCTCTTCTCCAGGCTGAACAAACACAACTCTCTCAGCCTGTCCTCATAGCAGAGGTGCTCCAGCCCTCTGATCATTTTTGTGGCCCTCCTCTGGACCTGCTTTAACAGGTCCATGTCTTTCCTGTGTGGGGGACTCCAGAGCTAGATGCAGTACTCTAGGTGGGGTCTCACCAGAGCAGAGCAGAGGGCCAGAATCACATCCCTTGACCTGTTGGACATGCTTCTTTTGATGCAGCCCAGGATATGGTTGGCCTTCTGGGCTGTGAGTGCAGATTGCTGGCTCATGTCCAGCTTTTCATCCACCAGTACCCCCAAAGTCCTTCATGGCAGGGCGAGGGGAAGGGACAGAAAGAATTTATGAAGGAACAGACTAAAAATAACCCTGTGTTTGGAGTGTTATCTTCAGCTCATTTAATGTTGACATGCATTTACACAGTATATATATACACACTGTGTATATATACTGATGTATATATACTATATGTACAGTATATATACCATATACTATGTATAGTATATATGCTGATGTAATAGTTGCTACAAGAAGGGTCTGCATGAGGTCTCTGCTAGTCTCATTCCTTCGTTTGCTGGTAAGCATCTGAACCTGTGACTAGGAATCTAAAGAAGCAGACAGTGGTTTTGAAGAGATCTTTGCCCATTTAGTGTCAAAGTGTTAATGCTGGCACAGGAGAGGGAGCAGGATGCAGGGGTTAAGCAGGGAGGGAAGGGAAGGTGAAAGTGACTCAGCAACCACTAGGCGTTAAACAAGTTTAGTTGCCAAAAGAGACCTAAAGCTTAAGGATCCAGATATAAAGCATCATTTTGCAAACACTTTGAGCAGCATAACTGAGATTTTAGAGAATGAGGACACAAAAGGAGAACAAGGGATCAGAACTGTAGGCAGAGGAAGAATTTCTTAGTCCAAACCAAAACAGCATCCCATGAACATATGGCCACAGGAAACAGAGTTTGAAGCATTCATTTAGGATTCCTACTGGTTTCAGCTGGACTACACAGATATCTCTGTATTTGATAGTCAAAGTAAAGTTTCAAAACTCAGATCTGTTATATATAAAGCCATTTAAGACTAAATCTGGTCAAAAGTCTCCAAATTATAGATTTATTGTGCAATTTTTCACATTTTCAATCTATACTTGAGATTCTTGAATGAAAATATGCACATAATAATGAAGTTGGTTTTAAAGCAGGCAGACTGAATTGGCATTAAGCCAACCTACAACTTCATTGCATTACACTTTTGAGTTCTATTTTCTGTAGTTTAAATAAGAATACCTTGTTAGTGGTATGACATATACTGCACATAAAAATCATTTGTGGGAGGGTAAGCAACAAACACTACATTTTGGAACACAAAGTAGGGCAATTTATAAGAACTAAAGTTACATAAAAGCACTGGCAAAGCTACAACAATTTAGATCTAGCTTCCTAGGCTTACTCTGATTGTACCATTTTAATTTCTTCCTCCTATCCCATATTTTTTGAATTTTGAATTCCAGTTTCAATGATACCTTACAGCAGATGTGAGATCACAAAGATGAATCAGTTTGTATACATTTTGTATAATATTGGTGACAATGTAGGCAAGACTTGTATATGTGTAAATATATGTGGAGGTAGAAGCTTATAAAAATTCAAATTTTATTAATTCTGAATTATTAAGTGATACACTAACAGAATATATATATATATTTGAAATTCAGCATTGACAGTTTCTAGAGTCAGAGAGATGACTACAGAAACCATAAAAGTGTGAAAACAAAAGAGAATCAAAATTTGGTCAGAAAGAGCTTTCCCTTCTTAATTAACTTAGAAATTTGGAAGCTTTCAAATGCCACTAAATGTCCTTTCTAGTTCCTTTATTTTTAAAAGTTCTTAGAATGTTTTAAGGTCTTGACTTTTAAGGGATTTTAAAACCTCTATGGAGGCTCACATGGACATTTGCAAAGTGAGTTATAGAGGCCTTTTTGTGCACCTTGTGGCTTAGGTGAGCCTTTATCAATCAAAAGTTTTCCTCAGAAGTTGAAAATTGTATTTACCATAGGGACATTCTCATAACAGAATGTAGTGCGTATGTCACAGAAGAGTTCCTAGTTACCCTTGGAGTTGCAAAGATGATCTTTAGAAAAAGGAGTCTGATTTCCTGCTATAGCATCTGTAGTCTAGTTTTGCAGAGAATCTCTGTTTTAAAAGCAAAATGAAGCAGATGTTTTAGAGGCCCATTGTCCTGTGGCAACTTACCCAGATAGTATAATATCAAACAAGTTCTTCTGGATTTTCAATTTCACTTTTGTGTTTTGGTTTTTTTTAAAGTACTGCCAGTTCTTTCCATCTTATGAAAAAGAATAGGTCTGAAGTCTGCCTTCAGTTTCCAGAAGGCAATTTAGCAAACAATTTTTATCTTTTTGAACAAACACTAAGAACTATCAAAGGCTTTTGTTCCTGAGAACAAAAACGACACAAGTGGAAGACTGTCAGATATTTTTGAAGAAAGTTTTCAACTCTTACTTTAAATACTTCAGCATAAATGACTGAACCCAGTGCCTCTCTTTTTCCTTTAAAAGATGTTGACCTTAATTATCTCCATCCAGACTTACAGTATTGTAAGTGTAAAAAACAAATAATTCAAAGAAAGGGAAATTGAAATTTTTGCATTTGTTGGCTATGGGCAGACAGTCTAGAGAAGAATATTATTTATGAGGAATTCATATGTAAAGTGAAACTACTCCAGTTAATCTAAACAGCTACAGATAAAGTCAAGATGGTGAGACAGTTAGAAAGACAGCTCTTAAATCTTAGTATCAGTTCATAAGGAAACTTCACTTGGAAATCCAAAAACATCCAATGAAAAAGTAGTAATAATTAAAACAAAAAAGGGTCATCTTCATCCCGTGTTACATTCTCTCAGTATGCTTGCTAGTAGTACTATATCTTGCAAAAATATACATTCTCATTTCTTTTTAACATTCTTGCACTAAGTATATAGCGGTAAAGAAGAGTGGTAGAAAGAGTGGTATATAGTGGTAAAGAGGAAATAAGCGTCAAAGCAAAGTATTTTGGAAATAACTTCACAGCAGTTATAAAGTAATGTTCAATAGCTATCATTTTTGTCACTTTTGTACATACTTTATTAACCTCACTATTACGTTTGTTCTATACAACTGCCTTAAGTCTGAACAGAGTGCTTGAAATAATCTATCATGCAGCAAGAGTTCTTTTACTTTTCCCTAAGACGTCCATAGCATGGTTTAATATTTCATTCAAAAAAATACAAAACATATAATTCATCTTGCAAAGCAAAACACTTGAAAGTAGAGAAAAAAAGAAATTCAGAATGCTTGTGGAATATGGTAAACGTCGTCTATGGCTCTTTGCACATAGTTCCACAAAAGTGAATTCAAACCGCAATCATACTGTTGTATCCTGTTTCTAGCTTCCTCACATCTCCTGTTCTTTGAATGGCTGAATTTTGCTTAGTAGGAGGTTTTAAAAAACTGTTCCCCTATTCAAGATCACACCTATTTCCCTAGAGAAAAAAAAAGTAGTCTGTTTTAATAGACAGATCTAGATTATGAAAATTTCCCTTTACTTCTCCTTAACCTCTCTCCATCAGTCCTACAAAGCTCCCGTGGGCATTTTTAAGTTTTGAGACAGAAATGGAGTCATAAAAAAAATTCAAATGTTTCAGTAAGGTTTTGGTTGTATTCTGCAGTAGTCTCACAAGTGTAATGCAGGAGTTCCCTTTTTCTGTCCTTTGAAAATGACTCCCAAAGGAAACACGCTGGATCTACTCCTCATCCTCTGAATAGTTTCATGTGCAGGTTTCCAAGTCATTCTAAACATTGCCTTTAAACCACTCAGTGTTTTCAAGACATTTTTGCTTCATATAGGTGAAATAGGACAAGACTTAAATAAACATTTGATATTGCTTCATTCCTTATCATTAAGGTGTCATATCAGCAAAAACCAAGCCTCATGAAGAACTCATTTTTGTTCTGGTAAAGACTGCTGTGTACTATCATCCTTTGCTGTCTGTAAGCTTAGGACATAAAGTTTTCAAAACATAAGAAATCTAGTCCCTTGGCAACCTTTTCCTTACCAAAAAAAAAAAAAAAAAAAAAAAAAAAAAAAAAGAAGGCAAACCAAAACTGAACTTAAAATAACTTATCCTGAATTCAAAAGAAACCTGGAGCAGAGGAAAATTCTTGTTCCCTTTCAGCTATAACAAAATAAGGAAGATTAACAAAGAGTAAAATAGAGCCAAATGCACACTAGAACATTATATGCCAGTGTATTAACTTTCAAACCTTTGACATTTATTTTATGAGGTAAACTTTCTCCTTAAAATGTTGAAATTTAACTGCCTGTGGAACACAGGTTAAATCTAGCTGTTAAAATTAGCTGATAAGCAGTTTGACGAGAAATCTGATATCCCTCTCCTTCACAAGATTTTTCTGTTATATTGATTTTTTTTTCTTTGTTATAATAAAGATTCATCACAGTTATAAATAACAGCTCACAGTTCTCTTTACTTACCACATAAAAATATTCCATATTTGGAAAGGAATTATACTGAAAGAGCTGCTCAAATGTTAATAACAGGTTTTTGCCAGCGTATGTCAATGTGCTGAAAGGAAACATTTCTTGAGATATCATTGTAGTTACAGAATGCAGACATTGCTGTGATGGAAACATACCTTATTTGTCCCTCTCAGCCCCTCCAGTTACACAGGTGCCCAGTATGTGGATGTCAGAAGACATCCTGTGTTTCTGGCATGAGGAACCTCAAAAGTCACAGCATCAGCATGGCTAGGGAGCTATGAACCCAGTTGCAGAAGAGATCAACAGCTTCACTGTAGGACAATCAGTAGATTCAGGAGGTGAAATCCCCAAGGTATCCCTATCTAAAGAAATCAGTCCAAATGGGCTTTGAAAATCCCACAACCACTGTGTGAATTTATGAGTTTTCCTGTTCTGTGTCAATGAACAGAAGTACTAAAACTGATATATATCACTTCAAATTCATTCAGCCATTGCAAAACGCACATAGTGTGTTTCATTCCAGAAATAATATGTATCAGTATTTTCAACAATACAGGCTTTCTGGTTTTTGTGATTTTGGGTGAAGAAGACCATTGGTCTGAATTAAAATTTCATATTGAAATCCAAGTTTTGAAATGGAAAAAGAACTACAAACCCTAAGTTTCAACTTTTTATACTGGCAATAATTATACCAGAGGATAGAGTAAATAGACAAGAAGAGAGGGAAAACCTGGTTTAAATTTCCATTTCTCAGACTCCCTTCCGAACATCTATCATTGAGTCAGTGGGTAAAGTTAAAATTTTTACAGAGGTATCTAAAAGAACTACTCTCAGATTAGCTTTCATACTTCAGGCAAGTTTCAGTAGTTGTATAACTGTTCATTTGGCTTAAGAGATATATGAGCTGAACGAAACTTAGTTTAATTTACAGCAAAAAAGATCAATTCTAAGTTCAGTTGTCTCACATTTACTGCGGGCTATAAACATGCTAAACACAGAGGCTCATTTAAAGAATACAGACTTATGAAATAGCTAAGAAATTTGATCAACTCTCTGAGTCCTGGAGGTAATGAGGTATTTTAGAGCACAGACAAAAAACACTTCATATTTTATAAAGTAAAATATTTGTCTTACAAAATAAATGTATTTTTGTATAAAGTAAATATCTTTGCTTCAGGAAGGACTTGTCTATATGATCCTGCCCATGTATGAGACTCTATTCTTTATTTTTACTGATTATGCGAATAGTTTCTGTTAATATTTCAGGGTTTATTCCATCATGCTAGCTAAACAAGTGAACTGTGACAGCACATTTTCTGTCTAGAAAGTGTCTCCGAGCCAAAATTATCTGTCTCGACTCTCTATGATTTATGGATATTGAATCACGTGAAAGTTTCCTTTTATCTGCACAGAACACCCTACTCAAAAAAGCTGAACACTTTAACTATTGCATATTACTCAGCATCTATGTGCACACAGCCAGCTGGCTCTTACCACTAGATACACAGAAAGAAAGCTTCTTCATTTTGCGTTCGTGATTGTGGGATCATATCCCAAACTCCTTAGCTAGTCTTTCGGCCTTTAGTAAGCTGGAGGCTGTAACAGAATACCAGCTGGAAATGGGACCCAGGATTAAAGCCTCAGAAATTCCTACCTGGCACCACTTTCAAGCCGCTATAGCAACAAATAACAGTGCTCCCTGGTAGGACGCTGTTTTTGCAAATAAGCAGCAGCTTGTATGCAGCAGCTTGCTGCCAGCCAGCTCCAGTTGGCTGAATAGTTTGTGCAGCTGTTTTCACAACAGCATCAGCAGTTATCCCACCCCAGCTGCACCAGGAGGAAATGACAGCAACTTAAATCAACTTAAATCAGCTGCTGCTGAAGGGTCTTGGTTGTGTTTTACTTGGTAAAGCACCACTGATAGGCTCATAAAATAATTATCAACATGTTTTCTGGAATCTTCCTTAGCTGAGGCAGACTAGGAAATAGGGCAAAAATAAATATCTAGAAATACAAGGATGAAAATTTTGCCTAGTAAATGTAGTTATTGGATCCTCTAAATGTATTTATTGGGAGTAACCTGACATGCATGAAAGATTTGTAGTCATACCAGCATGGGTGGCTAGCTGTACTGATTTTGGCTGGCATAGCATTAAACTTCTTCATAGTTGCTTTTATGGTGCTAGGCTTTGGATTTGTGATGAAAACTGCGTTGATAAGACAGGGGGTGTTTTAGCTGTTGCTGAGCAGTGCTTACACAGAGTCAAGCCCTTTTCTGCTTCTCACACTGCCCCACCAGTGAGTAGCCTGGGGGTGCACAAGAAGTTGTGAGGGGACACAGCTGGGACAGCTGACCCCAACTGACCAAAGGGACATGCCATACCATATGAAGTTGTGCTCTGTATATGAAGCTGGAGGAAGAAAGAGGAAGGATGTTTGGAGTTGTGGTGTTTGTTTTCCTGAGTAACAATTATGCATGACAGAGCCCTGCTTTCCTGGAGATGGTTTAACACCTGTCTGCTGATGGGAAGTAGTGAATGAATTCCTTATTTTGCTTTGATTGCGTGCTCAGCTTTTGCTTTGCATATTAAACTGTCTTTATTTCAACCCATGAGTTTTCTCACTTTTACCCTTCTGATGCTCTCCCCTATCCCACTGTGGCAGGGAGTGAGTGAGAGGTTGTGTCAGGCTGAGCTGCTGGCCTGTGTTAAACCACGACACTAGCTTTTTACCCAGTAGAAGTTATGGTAGTGGCTTGTTAACCACAGAGGAAGAAACAAGATCAAAGTCAGAGTCTTATCCTTTTTTTTTTTTTTTCTTCTCCTTTCCTCCCCCTTTCCCCACCCCCCTTCCCCCCCCTCCTCTTTCTGGGTAAGGGTGCTTGCTGGTTAAGGGTTGCTTACTGGTTTGCTCAAGAATAAAGATTGCTGAAATAATAACAAAGGAATGGCAATAAGACAAGATATTCCAATGGAGGTTTAAGGGAGCTTGTAAAAATATATTTTATATCTTAATGACATCAGATAGAGACACAGAATACAAATATTGTGGAAAAATTTATGAAAAAAGTATATAGAAATGTTGAGGACCTTGTTCTTGAAAACTTTCTTTTATAGACTTCTGGCTTTACTATTCCTGTAGGCAGTGTTAAAAAAGCATTAAGAACCCTGAACTAGTTCTGTCTTGTTGCATTGTTTTGTTTCATGATGGAAGAAAATTTTTTCGTGTTAAATAATAAAAGACTAATTCAATTTTTAGTCTGTTCTTATAACTGTAAAACACTTATGATTTACTTCAACATTTTTAGTGTCACAGACAAATTATCTAGAAATAAATCAATTTTGCCTACAAAAGCATCAATCTCCTGCTATCATCTTTTTCTAGGAACTGCACATTCTACTCTTAGGTATTTTTAGAAATTACTCCAATGTCATCTATCCTGAAGAAGAATACTGAACTGCACCACAGGTCCAAAGAAAGCATGTTTATTTCTTGAAGGTCTGTCTTTCTATTCTGTGTAGGAACATCCCAGGAAGTATTTAGCAGTACATAATCAATATTCCTCATTAATTCTGGAAGAGAAGAGTGTCCTTCCCCTGCTTTTGATTACAACCTGTTCAGGAGAATTTTGTAATACTTTACTTGTTTGTCCATAGTCCTTAACAAAAACATTCTTCAAAAATGTCCATAAACATAGGAAATCTAGAGAGTTGGGACTTCAGGACGTTTATAAAGTTTCAATATTTATATTCTAGCCTTTCAAAAATATGTGCTTGTATATATATAAGATCATTATGAACACATACGATGCAGTCTTGTGCTGCCTGCTTATAGCACATTGACAAATAGCATGGAATATATTTATTGAGCATTGGAAAAGTAATAAATAAATCTGTGTTTTTGCAGAATAAGCTTCAAAGTTTAAATTATATTCCAGTTCGATCTAATGCTAATATTCATCCATTATTAGAATTTTGTTTCATAACATACGGCATCTCTTGTACCAAGGTAAATACTGTAGGTGCAGAGGGGTTGTTTTTGCTAACAGTAGTTAGAATACATACTTCCATGCAATGGTTTTGGTCTTGTTTTATTTCTGCCTCTTCTTAATTGGTAAATTTATTTATATTTGCAAGGAATTATTTTAATACATACATACAGCTATTATAATAATGATTTAAAAATGTGTTTTTGTACAGTAATATAGTATTCTAAGTACAAGATACTAATAGGTGAACAGATTGTGAAGCCTGAAGTGACCAACAGGATCATTTTGTCTAAGCTATATATACCATAAAAGTCCCTGAAATCAAGCCCTGGTTGAACAAAAAAGAATTGTCAAAGAAAACAATAATTCCCGAAGAAATTTTGGTGATCCTTCCCAGTTAATTATGAAGTATCTCAACCACAATATGATGAGTGAACAATTGGCTGAAGGATCAGGCTGGCCGAATTTTAAGGCCAGTTCTCATCAACATTTTTATTGACAACCTGGACAAAGGAGTCCAGTGTACACAAAGTAAGTTTGCCAACAATACTAAATTAGGAGGAGATGTTGATTCCACTGTTATTAGAGTTCAGTCCTCCATGTAGGCACTTAAAACTGTTAAAAGTTACCCACTAACCTTTTTTAACCAGGAATCAAACTGAAGTCTTTGAGCCTTTCCCTGTATTCAGTTTATGCTTTAAATCCAGGAATGACGTGATGCATTGGAAAGTCAAGAAAGAAGTGTTAGCTTTTCTCATGATGAAATAAATTACATGATGTGATTTACTTGGGTGTATTTAATTCCAAGTTCTGTCAAGAAAGCTTTCTCTCTTTGCTTTCTGTCCTTAAGCAAGAAATAGAAGTCAGCAATCAAGAATTTTGACTGAAAGACAATATAGGTAAGTAAAATGAGGAGAAAGAGATGAAACCTTTCCTCATCTGAGCAGATTTGGGTTTTCAGGTTTTTTTGATAGTTTTTTGACACACGCACCTCAATATTCCAGAAGAGGGAAAACACAGGAAAAAAAAATTGTTTTCAATATCTGTGCTTATAATGAAATAGAAGCTGTAAATGTGGTGTACCTTACATTCTGATCTCTCTGGTCTCTCCCCATTCACAGAACACTTTGGAGCTTGCTTGTGAACTGTCTGTGCTAATGTGGTGCGTGCCTTCAGGCACTCAAAGTCAGCTCTGCTCTGGAAGCCACATACTGACCTTGCTAGAGGTCTCCAGTAGTTCTGCAGACACAAAACAGGTAAAGCTGGTCATGAATAAGGCCAGTTCATCCTCAGCAGGGAATATACTTGCAGCACACTAACTCAAAGATTCACAGGAGGAAAAACAATAGGGAAAAACTACTTACAGAAGAAGGAACTGTATCTCTGTAGATAACTCAAGTGAGATAACAGGCTGTAATGTTAAAATACCAGATATTTGGTATCAGTAAAAAGTATCGTTATTAACAACAGTCCCATAATACATTAATGGATTCTAGCCTAACTTTGTTATCATGTATTTGGATTTTTGATGGCATACTAAAATATTCTATTAAAAGATTACGGATATGAATCCACGTTAATCAAAAGCAAGAAATTCAAAGACCTCCTTAACTCAGCATTTCTGAGCAACTGTACTACTGAATTAATTCATCTAGAATTGTAAGAATGCAAGATCATGGGATAGATTGTGCAGCTTTTCTAATTTATCTCAGGTATTTTTACCTAATTCCATGAATGGCAATGGGAAGTTTATGGTTAAACAATTCCTTCCTCACATTTGTGTATACGAAGGACATGTTATAAGCAGTTGTCCAGTTGTACACTGATGGAACAGGAACACGTTAAAAGACTTACTTTTTTAAAGGATAGAGGGAAGTTGTGTATTATTGCTGTTTTCTTTCCCAGATGCTAGGGAGTCTGACTGGTAGATAAAGGAGTCTCCATGGCTGTGATTTTATTTACTCTCTTTTCCTTAGAGCAAGAGTACAGGTTATCCATTGTTTTCCTGATGAGAGATGTCTTTAAAAGTTGTGAGTAGATATGTTGTGATATTGATGACCTGACAACTTCAAGGCCATCATCGTGTGCCATTTTATCTTCCTTTTTCTGCTGTCCTTTTCGTGCCCCTGCATGCATGCAGTCTGCCATTCTCTGTCCATACCTATTTTAATATTTCTATTGCAAATGTCTACAATTTAAATTATGGGATATTTTGGTATTTGTAACGCTCCCCTGGCTGTGACAACTATGTAGTTGAGTTCTTAGGTTACATCCAGACTAGTAACCTACACAAGACCAAGACAAGGAGTCATGCAAACTCTTAAATAATAACATCCCTTAGCTTCATTTTCACCCATGCCAGTTAACTCAAAGACAAAACCTGAGCACTGTCCAGAGAAAAGCATGGCCTAGAGACTTTCCCAATAAGAAGGCGGCCACCCTGTTTTGGAGGAGAACCTATATGTACTATATAGATGCCAGCTGTGCCATAAATTTTGTCCTCATGTCTGAAGAACACTTATGGCTCATGTCTATGTACTACCACAGCCTTAAGTTTTATTCTAAGATTAAGTACAGCCCAACACTCGGGTTTTTCTTTTCATAAGAGTGCTCTACCACCAAATGCCTGTGAAATATGATCTTCTGCTTCGTAAGACACCCAGTTCAGAAACAATGCTTGGTAGTGAGAATTCAAAACAAGTGGAAGTATTTAGTTTTTCCTATCATTTCTATGTACTAAAGAAATAAATCTGGAATCAACTTCCCTCTCTTCCAGCGTATCCTTGAAATACTCAGATTATGGTTTATGAATTGTTACTCTATGTAACAGGTAATATTATTTGGTGTACCCCATTTCTCCAGGGATATGTAGCTACAGGAATATTTTATATACAGTCTTGATGTAATCCTGAATGAATATAAGGAATTGTACCGCAGTGAACACTGCATCTCAATAGTTTTTTCATTTACTTTTATTTTGCCCTATACATTTGCTTAGCGATAATCCATGACAACCAACCTTAAGACTTTGATTACCTGCTTGAATATGATAGAGAAGCTTTACTGAAATAGATGTTGATGTTGTTAAGGGAATTGCTTAGCATTTAAATCTGTATTGTTTAATTATTTAAAATTAAAGAAATTTGACTGTAGATGCTGGGTGCTGAAAACAGAGACAATACTGACTGACTGACTATTATTGATAGCTATCTGTGCTTAGTTAGGAACTCTTCATATAGTGAGCAAAAAAACTTGTGTAAGGTATTTTGATAAAGGTCTTTGAGATGTTGTCATACAGGGCACTGCATCAGTAGTGAGAAGTTCACAAAACGTGTTTATCCTCAAAGCCACTGCAGCAGCCCTTATCAGAGGTAGTCCATTGATATAAATTACAGCAACTGTAGAACTGACTCCAGAAGGGACAGGTAAAAATCACAGCTAGGGGCTAGTATACAAAAAAGAATCAGTGATCATACAGTTTTGAACATGTTTTGATAAATGTTTCTTTACAGTTGGTTGACACCCATTCACAGATGTTATTGTATGAGGAAAAGCTTCAGCAGAACTCTGAAAGTTCTGTGAAAGACACTGTAAAACTGTAGTAGAAGACAAATGTTAAGAACCATTAAAAAATGCCCTTTTTTGACCCCCTTATCCCCCACTTCATATCACAACTTGGAACCTGGACTGAAAACAGACAGCAAGTTTCTGTGGCAAAAGTTAACATGACAGGGAATTGAGTAGTAAAGTGTTTGGACATATCAATGGACTATCTTTTTGATGGCTGAACACATATAGTCATATTGCATAGTTTCTGGTGCACTGTATAGTACTAAAAAGAAATCAGCATTAATGATTATTTCAAATTACAAATAGCTGCTATTCAAGATTTTATGTAAAATTTTCCATATATGCTGTCTCTTTAATTTTATTTTCTTGCTTTATATAACATTTTTAAATTTTCCTGTATAAATCAGGTACTGACATTTGAGACATGCTGTCATGTAATAAACCATATTGTACTGTATCACTTTTAGTTACACATTTTTCAAAAAACATGAGGTCTTATCTTTCAGCTGGTATAAATCATTCTATGTCTACCAGCTGCAAATCTGATCCAGGGTGTGAATATTTAAATTTTTAATGTTAGAAATGTTGTCTTGTTAAGCAAATATAAAGAAGACTAGATAAGATTTTTAGCCTTGTAAGTAAAAGTAACTATATGATTTGAAAAACATGTTTTTGAAATCCTTTGGGAAACTGGAACATGAGATCTACATCTTACCATTGACTTTTTGGAATTTAGATATTTGGTTTTCATTGTACTATTTCACGAAATACCTAATATTAAGGCATAGATTAGGTGGCCAGAAATTCACTGTATAGAATAGAAATTCTGAGCTGTAAACCTTAGAAAAATATAATTTTGGAATTCCTGGAAAAGGACATTGTAAGTTATTATATATCTAATAATATATGTACAATATAAATAATTTTAAGTATATAGAATATATACTTAAAATTTCTTTTAATATAAAATAAGAATGGGAGAAAAGCTAGTTCTATTATGACCATCCTGTCTGATACATATATATCTCTCTCTCTCCTGCTCAGGGACCAGGGAAGGAGGCAGAGGAGCTGGGATTGAAGTAATTAAGTTGAACCTAGGAAAAGGAGGAAGGTGCAGGGAAGGTGTTCTTAGTTTTGCCTTTGTTTCTCACTGTCCAAAAATATTTCAATTGGGAAAAAATTAAATTCATTTCCCCTGAGTCGACTCTGCTTTGCCCATGATGGCAGCTGATAAGTGATCTTTCTGTCCTTATCTTGACCCATGAGCTTTCTCATCTTATTTTCTTCCCCTGTCTTGTTGGGGAGGGAGAGTGAGAGAGTGACTGGGTGGATATCTGGCAGCCAGACACAGTCAATCCACTACAACTTAACAAAAAACAGTTACGCAAAGTAAACTATAAATATACTATATTTTAAAAATACATTATATAAACAGTAAACAAATTTATGCTCTAATAGGAACAATATTACTCACAATAATTAGTGCATATTTGAATACAGGAAAATACTAATAAGATTTTCTAAAAGAAATAATACATCTTTTTAAAATAAACTTGATAATAATCAAATTAAAAATCAGAAAATCATGTATTTTACATACAAATTACTGATTAATAGGAGAAAAAGAGAGGTAGCATTTCAGAAGCAGATGAATCTTTAAGTAAAACTTTATTTCAAAGTGCAAATACTATTTTTTTCTCCTTCTCTTCCCCCTTTCCCCTTCCCCTCTCCTTTTCCCCTTCCCCTCTTCTCCTTTTCCCCTTCCCCTCTTCTCCTTTTCCCCTTCCCCTTTTCTCCTTTTCTCCTTTTCCCCTTCCCCTTTTCTCCTTTTCCCCTTCCCTTCCCCTTTTCTCCTTCCCTTCCCCCTGTCCCCTTTCCTTCAATACATTATTGATACTTTTATGGCAGTTGTTCAAGAGATAGAATTAATGTAATTTTAATGCAATACCACTTCAGCACTCCTTTTCTTTTACTAATAATTTAGATTTAAGTTATCTATTTAAAAAAAAAAAGGAATTCTTTAAAGATCTATTTTTCTTCAATATACTTGAACAGTTCTCGTTAGCGTTGACAGTGAAAGTAACAGAGAAACGTATTAGTCTTAAATATCCAGGAGTGAACATCTCCAAGTTTTTATATAAGATGGTCTTGAGTGAGTTGTCCAGGGCTTGTTCTTGCATGAATGTTTTGCTGCCTTAACCAGTTTAATTGCTGTAGTTCATCTATACTGTCATTTTAACACCACCATGACCAGAGATCAGTACTTTGAACTTTTCTTTCTATTTCATATGTGTTCTATCTTTTGCATCAGACTTCACTATGTCCCTATGTAAATTCATAAATTATACTAAGATGTACAGAAATGGAATTTACTACCAGTGGTGCAAGGTCCTACACATGGGTCAGGGCAATCCCCAATATCAGTACAGACTGGGGGATGAATGGATAGAAAGCAGCCCAGTGGAGAATGAAGTGGGGATTGTAGAATCATAGAATGGTTTAGGTTGGAAGTGACCTTAAAGATCATCTAGTTCTAACCCCCTTGCCATGGGCAAAGACACATCCCACTAGACCAGGTTGCTCAAAGCCTCATCCAACCTAGCCTTGAACACTTCCAGGCATGGGGCCTCCACAACTTCCTTGGGCAACCTGTTCCAGTGTCTCACCACTCCCAGAGTGAAAAATTTCTTCTGAATATCTCTTCTAAATCTATCCTCTTTCAGTTTGAAGCCATTAGCCCTCATCCTATCATTACATGCTCTTGTAAAAAGTCTCTCTCCAGATTTCTGGTAGGCCCCTTTCAGATACTGGAAGGCTGCAATAAGGTCTCCCCAGAACCTTCTCTTCTCCAGGTTGAACAACCCCAACTTTCTCAGCCTGTCCTCATAGGAGAGGTGCTCTAACCCTCATCATCTTCGTGGCCCTCCTCTGGACCTGCTCCAACAGGTCCATGTACCTCAGCCTTCTCTGTGTCCTGGGTGACCAGGTCTTCTATTTCCTTCTTGAGTGGGCCCACATTTTTCCTAGTCCTCCTTTTGTCCCTGATATACCTATAGAAGGCTTTCTTGTTGCCCTGACACCCCTGGCCAGATTTAACTCTATCTGGGCTTTACCTTTCCTAACCTGATCCCTGGCTGCTCAGACAATTTCTCTGTAATCCTCCCAGGTGACCTGGCCTTGCTTCCACCCTCTGTAGATTTCTCTTTTGAGTTTGAGTTTCTCCAGGATCTCCTTGTTCATCCATGCAGGCCTCCTGGCATTTTTGCCTGACTTCATCTTTGTTGGGATGCATCACTCCTGAGTTTGGTGGAGGTGGTCCATGAATATTAGCTAGCTTTCTTGGGCCCCTCTTCCTTCCAGGGCTTTATCCCACTGTATTCCATCAAGCAGATCCCTAAGAGGCCAAAGTATGCTCTCCAGAAGTCCAGGGTAGCAAGCTTACTGCGTGCCCTCCTCACTGACGTAAGGATCTCAAACTCCACCATCTCATGATCACTGCAGCCAAGGCTGTCCTTGAGCTTCACACTCCCCACCAGTCCCTCCTTGTTGGTGAGAACAAGGTCCAGCATGGCACCTCTGCTCATTGGCTCCTCTATCACTTGCAGAAGGAAGTTATCATCAATGCATTCCAGGAACCTCCTGGGTTACTTATGGCCTGCTATGTTGTCTTTCTAACAGATATCATTGTGGTTGAAGTCCCCCATGAGGACCAGGGCTTGTGAACGTGAGGCTGCTCCTATCTGCCTATAGAGGGCCTCATCTGCTCGGTCTTCCTGGTCATGTGGCCTGTAGCAGACTCCCACTGTAATCTGTGGATACTGGTGGGTGAAAAACTGCACACGAGGCATGGGTGCTTGCAGCCCAAAAAGCAAATTGTATCTCTGGGTACATAAAAAGAAGCATGGCCAACAGGTTAAGGGAGGTGATTCTGCCCCTCTATTCTACTCTGGTGAGACCCCACCTGGAATACTGCATCCAGCTCTGAGGTCCCCCATACAAGACATGAATCTGTTAGCGTGGGTCCAGAGGAGGGTCACAGAAATGATCAAAGGGCTGAAACATCTCTCTTATGAAGAAAGGCTGAGAAAGTTGGGGTTATTGAGCCTGGAGAAGAGAAGGTGCTGGGGAGACCTTATTGTGACCCTTAAAGGAGGTTATTAAGAAAGATGAGGACAGAATTATTAATAGGTCCTGTAGGGACAGGACAAGGGGCAATGGTTCTATACTGAAAGCGCATATATTTTGATTGGACATAAGGAAGACATTTTTTCATGATGGGGGTGGTGAGACACTGGAACAGGTTTCTCAGAGGTGAATGCTCCATTGTTGGATGTGTTCAAGGTCAGGTTGGATGGGGCTTCGAGCAATCTGATCTAGTGAAAGATGTCCCTGGTCATGGCAGGGGGTTGAACAAATGATCTTCAAAGATCAATTCCATCCCAAACCATTCCATTACTATGATTCTATGACTCTAATTTCAGGAAAACATCTCAAAATAATTCTTAATTTATTATATGTATCAAATTAATTAGCTTCAAAATTTATTCTAGTTGGGATATAATTAGACAGTAATGTGCACATGTATTTCTGGTGGTTAGGAAACAGTCTTCCTAAATTAAGGATCTAAAGTCCTGATGGCCAATGAAAGGAATAGAAAGCTTTAGGGGGAATAGAAAACTCTGGAGGAAACTTTGACTTGCTAAATGTTTGTGGCTACACTCTTTTTAATCTCTGATTGAGTAGTTAATGTCCTGAAAAGCCTTGAAGGTCAATATTTGAGAAAGATGTTAAAAGTTAGGATCTTAATAACTTATAACTTGATAACTTGAGTAAAGATTGATAAACAGGAAAGTAAGTAGGGCTGTGAACACAGCTGAGTGTACCAAGAAGGTACAGATGAAAAAAGAGTGGCCAGACTTGCTACTCTGTCTGTGTACAAAGTAGGTGGAAAGCCCTTAAGATAGCAACATTCTCACTCAAACATTTTGGACTTTATAACTGTTGGAGCTTATGATGCCAGTTGTTTCTCCATGCAACATTCTGAAAGCTGTAATGCTTAACAGCTGAACTAGACTTTTACGATCCTGGCTTATGCCTGCAGTTAGGCTACACAAGGGCAGAGTGAAGAATCCAGGCTGAATCAAATGCCCATTCATATCCCACCTACATGAACACCGATACTGTGAGCGCACCAAGCATTTCCAAACAGGATTACAGTTCAAAAGCATGTACTTGGTCCAACTCTGGAACAAGTTAAGATATCTGTACTTATTGAAGAAGCCCATTGACTTCAACAAATTTTGCTTTATGCCCTGTTATGTAACCTTAGGCTTGCTTTAAATACATTTAATGATCACAGATGAAACAATTAATTTGGACTCTTGGTATCTGTAGATGGATAAGCAGTTACACACTCTTTAGTGTAGCTAATTCATTAAACACACTGCAAGGCAATAATTTTGATTTGAATGATGCTGAATAGTGTCTGATAATTAACTAAAAGTTCCTTTATTAAAATACCCTTCAGGTATACTTTAATTTTCTAAAATGAGCCTGAAAAATTATTCTGGATAAGAACGTGGTAAAAAAAAAATAAATTAAAAAAAATCATCCTTCTTGCTTTTTTAATGAACTCTAACTCAACTGACTTAAAATTAATTTGTTTTCATTTTAAGACTGCATAGTAAAATAACAGGCAAAGATTCTTGCCCACTGTATATCTCCTCAGCCATAAAATAAGAAAGTTGAGTACATGCTGAGAAGGAAGAGCTGTGGAATTTTACAGTGAATAACCGAAGACCTTTCTCTGTCAAGTCAAAGATCTCTCTAATGAAGATACTTCTGAGTCCTCTGGTAAGAGCTGGTAGTATTAAATGTCTTTAATTATGGCCAATGCCATGTGAGAGAAAAGTTAAACCAAGTTTGTTACGTATTTAGTGTAAGGACATTGAACTTCATGTTTTGTCCTCTTACTGGATGAAGAAAAAGAGGAGAGGTTCGGCTGCTGTGGTATTCAGGACTTACAGTCTTAGGCTGACACAACACTGCAGTTTTGCTGCTTTTCAAGAAACATTTTATTTAGTGGAATTATTTCAATGATGGCACAATGTATGATGCAACAGCAGCAGATGCACTGAAGCAATACCATAATCTAGAGTGTTTCTCTACTCCTGGAACAAAGTACTCTGTTCAATTGTTCAAGTCATGGCTATGTTTGACCTTATTTAAATGCACAAAAAGTCAGTAGAATCTAGTTCTTAGCCTGCACAAAAAGCCAAATTCTCACCAATTTTGTCAGGATGTAAAGTATCTCCAGAGGATATTTTAACTTGAATTTTGGATTGAATTCTGGACATACCCATTTTCACTTTCAATGACAGCACAGCTTATAGTGACAAGAAGACTCATGTCATTTAACTTTCATAATCTTGGAAAGAAAGGTGTTTAACCTGGTGCTTAAATTCCCTCAATAGCCAAAAGAAGAAACAAAGCTCTTCTTTTTCAGAGAAAGTTTCCTTTCCAGATGCATTCTATGATAGGACTGAGTGATGAGATAATAGATAAGGGAAAATCTGCATATGTGTATGAATATATACATGGTTCGGCAAAGAATGCAGTAATGAAAACAAGAAACTTCACTGGGATTCTCTAAACATATACCTTATATTAGTTAAAACTGCATTACCTTCATTGGAAAGCTGCACTTAAAATAATTAACTGAAAAACTTTTTTTTTTTTTTTTTTTTTAATCCACGTTAATCAGTCCTAACAACTGATCAGGAAATATGTATTGGAAACATGTAAAAAGTTTATGATGACTATCAACATTTCACTGCTACTTGTCATTTTTATATGCCTCACTTTTGTGTACATTAGAATAGTAGCAGCGTTAGCAGAAATGAAAATATGTTCAAATGACTTCTGAACTCTAAAGGTGCCATTGGCTAATATCTGAGGGTATAAATACAGACACCTCTTCCTACAGTCAAAAGCAGTGCCATATAAAGTACAAGATCAGTTTTGTGAGCTGGATTACAGCCAAAACTTAGCACTATCAGTTTATAACTTGTATATCTATGATGCTCTGTGCTCAATCAAATTGTGTAATATATTTATACTCAGGCTAATATAGCTTTGAAATTATAATACTTCTCGGTACAAAGCTAAACATGATAAAATAAATGATCTAATACCTACCAAAATTTTTTTTTGCCATAATAAAAGGTCTGTATGATTTCCATGGTGTAACACTCTATGATTCGAATGGCAAAAAAAGTCTTTGCATTTGACTAAATGTGTCATCTGAACAATCTACGAAAACATCTGTGTGATTTCTTTTGGATATAAATTATGCTTCTAGGCGAGGTTTTGATTAACAGAAACAAAATAATTTAATAACAACAATTATAATACTATGCAATTGGAGGATAACAGAAAGAATATCCTCAGTGATCTAGAATCTCATTCAGCAGAAGTAACAGAGGAAGAGAAAGTTTCATGGATGTCTAATCAATTACAGGAAGGATATATGTAAATGTAAAGTTTGATCCTAGGATATATCTCTGAAAATATGCGTAGTAAAAGTATAAATTTCAGTATATAAAGCTCTGATAGAATGATATGTGCTTTGTTTTGATTATCTTCGTTTAACCAGAACAAATTTAAATTTGAAAGACGTAAAGGGGAGTTGCAGATATAAATAAAGACAGTTTAATATAAACAAATAAAAACACTTCAGAAAGACAAAATTAATCATTAACCTCAAGTCCAATGCCAGCAAAAAAAAAAAGAACAGGTATAAAAGATCTGTAAATAAATTTAGGCTAAAAATTTAGAAAGGATTCCAATCAGCAGAACAATGAGAGCCTGAAAAAGTTTTCCTGTTAAATAAACGAGGATGGAAAAAAAAAGCCCTGTTTTAAAAATAAGTTTTCTGAATCTCTGAAAATGAATGTGAGGTAATAACCTGTCCTCAGTGACCCTGAAAACTCCTTTGAGTTAGAATTCATTCTTCAGTAACTACAGCTGTGCTTCCTATCTGCAATTTGTTGTACTTCAGGATCACCAAAACTTTCACAATAATGAATTCAAGGTAAAAATAATTTTAAAAAGAACAGAAAATGTTATTTTTATCCTGCTAGACTCATTGGAGTTGTCAGAAGTTGTTTTTAACACGAATAGCTCAATGAGGATTTTAAAATGTATTCTGGGGTTTTTTTTCCCATTCATAGTATTATTTATAACTAACTTTTTGCTGGTTGCATCTATTAATTGAACTTTTTTTTAGCTCAGCAAATAATAGGGCCAACAGTTGGATCAAGAATGTAGGCTCAGTAATTTATTCATTTAAGTCAGTTGAAAAACTTATATTGCTTTCTGTAATAAAAAACTAGTGAGCATACAGGAAAAAAATGGAGATTTATAGAGAAGTAGAAGACAATAATATCTGACACAAATAAAAATACTTTAAAGAATGAAAGAAAAAGAAGTGAATAATCTACCAAATAATTAATTGCAAATAATTAATTATTCCAAAAATACATTAAGAAAATCTGCTGTTCGGTTGGAGTATTTCAGTAATACATATATGAACTGCTTGAACTTGACTATGAATTAAAAATAAAATTCCAAGGAAATCTTTCATGAAATAATAGCCTATTCATGCAGAAAAGCAAGAATCACATGTCAACTAAGATTACAGAATCTGATCTCAGTTCCCAGTCTTGATTGGCTTCCTGTCAGATTACCTTAATCGAAGTTTAAGTTCATCCCATCTAACTTTTAGTACTTGAAATATTTCAGAACACAAAGCTTTCTCTGTATGTAATGGAGACCTTCTAACAGAGTAATTTAGGCATTACTTGGTCATGAAGGTATCCCTCATCAGGACAGGAAGAATTTTATTTTCTGTAGCAGGAAAATCTACCACAGAAGACCATCCTCTCATCTGGTACTTGTCAGTGTCACTTTAATGTAACAAGTAATGCAGAAATAACACTTTGCATCTAGATTCTATCCACCTCTGATCGTGCATCTAATCAAAAGAGTAGAAAGGCATCAATAAAATACTTCTTACAGTGTTTCTTATTCCCCCAATTTACCTAACTTTTGTTCTTCTACATTCACACAGTTTCCAGAGTGGTTCAACATGGTACCGTCAATTTTATTGTAAAGGATTGTCAAGGTGCAGAGGAAGAAAATGAATCCAAGGAAACCTGTATTCAGAAAAGCACCTGACCATCTTGGCACAACTGAATCCACTAGCTTAATATTGTGAGAGGAACTCTACAGAATTTTACCATTTAACAGAGAGGGAGTCAGGAGGGAGGGAGGGAGGAAAAAAACCCACAAGTTCACCCAGATGTGTATTAAGGCATGATGACAATAGCAGATCAGCAGAGCACTGAAGACTCCTGTCAAGGTGAAAAGACTTCCATCATTAACAGAGTTAATGCATAAGTATTTGTATACCTTATTGTCATTTCTTCAGAAACTGTATGAGTATACTCTGGAGGCTGCAGAATATGCAATCTTAAAACATGTTGTTATAGCTTGACATAGGGGGAACAGTATGGAAAAAAACCCATTCAATTTACTTATTTAAGTACTCCATTGGAAAAAGAAAAAAAAATTAAGTACTCTTTTGAAGAAAAAAGTAGAAAATAGGAAACACACTCTCTTAAGGAAAACCTGTTCTTTAAATACTGATCTGGTGAAATACTTTCAATTATCAAGACAGAGATCACAAATGATGTAAGTCCAATAGAAAACCAATTTGCTCCATTACCAAGAATGTGGGTTTTATTTTCCCTTGTCTTCTTTACTTTTAATTAAACCAAAAATACCTATTTAAGCTGTGTTTGGCTTGTTATTCATTCACTCCATGAAATATAATACAAAGGAAGCATGACATGACAGCCAGTGTTGTAATTAATCACCTTTTTTGACTGACTGTATTTATTCAGGTAAGCAGTGGTCTGGCTTGGTTTCCTGGGAGTGTTTTGTTTTGTTTTGGCTTTGTGTGGGTTTTAGGGGTTTGGTTTTGTTTTCTTTTATTGGATACACAAATCCCTGTTTAAGCCAAATACACTTTTTTTAAAGAAGATTATTTGAATAAATAAAATTAAGTGGGATTTTTTTGTTCGTTAACCCATTTCTTGCATTTGCTTGAGATATGCAGCAAGTCGAGACATTTAAAGGTGCTTACGGGATGTAATCGACCAGAGCTATTATACAAAAGGACTTGAATGCCTCTATATAGAATGGCAAATCTCAGAAAGCCACTCAGTTTCAGCCTCTTGTCTCTGTAACTCCAAATACTAACACTACTGTAAAACCTAATCTGGATGTTAATTTGCCACGCCACAGCACACAAGTCACAATGCTTAACTGATGAAAACTGTATCAACTACAGAAAAATCTAATCATCCTGCACTCATTTCATTGTCTATGAGCTTAACAGGCTATTTTCAAGTGCAGTTCTTTTGACTCTTCATGGTTACCTACATCATGATGAGATGACGTGTGCCCTGGAAGTTCCTTTTCTCCCCACTAAGAAAAGAATGGGTACAAGGAAGGGTCATGAGTTGATTAAGGAAGAGCACTAGTTTGCATAGAAAGAAGTTAGTATAGAAAAATGGATTAATCTTTCAATGTCAAATGTATAATAAGTGGTAGAAACTCAAAAATCAGTGCTATGGTTGGGTCAGGAAACTCTGAACAGAGTAGTGTTAAATGAAGTGTATGGCAATTATCTATTCTGGTATTCTTCACAGAGAAAATAAACTCTCATTCTCTTCACATAATGGGGAGAAAGGATGCAATTGATTTATTGCCAATTGTCATCTTGTCTGGTAAATGTATGTTCTATATATATATATAGTTATTTTATTTCCTGCACTTGTTCTTTTCATTTTCTTTGCTTTTTTTTAGTTCAGTCTGATTTGTCTCAGTCACTGACTATCTAAGCAGATACAGGATAGGATAGGATAGGATAGGATAGGATAGGATAGGATAGGATAGAATAGAATAGAATAGAATAGAATAGAATAGAATAGAATAGAATAGAATAGAATAGAATATTTCAGTTGGAAGGGACCTACAATGATCATCTAGTTCAACTGCCTGACTAATTCAGAGCTGAACAAAAGTTAAAGGAAATTATTAAGGACATTATTCAGATGCCTCTTAACACTGGCAGGCTTGGGGCATGAACCACCTCTCTTGGAAGCCTGTTCCAATGTTTGACCACCCTCTCGATAAAGAAATATTTCCTAATATCAAGTCTGAACCCACTCTGATGCAGCTTTGAACCATTCCCACACGTCCTATCACTGGGCAGCATGGAGAAGAGATCAGTGTTTCCCTCTCCACTTCCCCTCCTCAGGAAGCTGTAGAGAGCAATGAGGTCGCCCCTCAGCCTCCTTTTCTCCAAACTAGACAAGCCCAAAGTCCGTAGCTACTCCTCATAGGACATTCCTTACAGGCCTTTCATCAGCCTTGTTGCCTTCCTCTGGACACATTCAAGACCCTGAACATCCTTCTTAAATTGTGGGGCCCAGAACTTCACACGGTACTCAAGGTGAGGTCACACCAATGCTGTATACGGCGAGATGATCACCTCTTTTTACCCACTGGTTATGCTGTCCTTGATACACTCCAGGATGTGGTTTGTCCTTGGCTGCCAGGGCTATTGAGCTTGCTGTCAACCAGCACCCTCAGATACCTCTCTGCAGGGCTGCTTTCCAGCCACTCCTCTCCCAATTTATACTTGTGCCCAGTGTTACTCCATCCTAGGTGCAGAATCTGGCATTTGGACTTGTTAAATTTCATCCCATTTATCATTGTCCAACCCCTCTACAAGGCCTCTCGTTCCTCAAGAGAGTGAACAGCACCTCCCAGTTTGGTATTGTCCTCAAACTTGCTAATGGAGCATTCAACTGCTGCATCCAGATCATTGATAAATATGTTGAACAGAACCAGCCCTAGGATTGAGCCCTGAGGAACACCGCTGGTGATCCACTGATATTCCCCTCAAGAAGCTAAATTTGGAACTTGCTTGTGGTAATAAAAACCCAACAGAAACATGTAAAACAACAAGTATTAACATATCGATTATTTTAAAACTAAGCATTATTTGTTAAGATCTGATAGAGTAGGGTCTTTTCCTCCTATTAACCTTTCAGTCAAGGACTTTATTAGATTATGTCATGTAGATATTGATTTCTTGGTCAGTTACTTACCAATTCTTTTTTCCCCCAGGGCTAGTGAGTTTTTTTAGATGGGTTCTTTTTTGACCTGGTGAAATTTATTTGAAGGAGTTGAACCCCTTCTCTCTAGCTAACACATTATATATGTCAGTGCTCTTATAGTGCCTCACTCCTATTCATGTTTATAGTATCACTTACTTTCTGCAGTGAGTCTGTTTTAAAGTCAGTCTTTCCTTTTATCTTTTCTAAGCTTGGATGTAGTTAGTATCTTCAAGGACCTTATCTTCATTCCCTCTGCTCTTACTGTCTCCTGTTCAGGTCGATTACTTTTTCTTTCTTTCTTTTTCTTTCTCTAGTTTTTTAAAGTCTGTGTCCTCTAGAGACCAGGAGAGATACCCATACTGAATTTTTGAACTTTGCTTCTTCTAAATTGAGTGACTTTTATCTGTAAGCTTCAAAGATTTCTTTTTATTTGAAACAGATTGTATAGATATAGGCTCCACCAGAGGTCCATTCCATGCAGCTTGCAACTGTCTAAGAGGCATGGGGAGATGAAGGGAGCAATAACCACCTTTGTACTCTACCCACCAAGCAGCAGGTGAGCAGTGTCAGCCGAGTGTTTCAGTCAGCAATGATTCTTGCCTGCTCCTCTCACCCTCACCCATTAGCATTCAAAATCTTTTCCTTATCACTCATTATGTTACTATCCCTTTCCTCATAGCCAGCCAATGTGAAACATCAATGTAAGAAGTCTTCCTCAAGTGCCTTTTCACAGCAATCACAGACTACGTACAGGACCAGGTGTTCCAGCACCAGCACTTCTACCCAAGCAGGCTACTTTGGACCTTGGGGAGAGAAAGACAAGAACCAGGGCAGGGGAATACGGAGGTGAAGCCAGCAATTACCTGTGAGCTGAGCTGTGTTTAAGTGCCTCATGCAAGCTTATACTGCACTCTTAGGTAACTTTATAGAAAGACTTTTAGGAATCCATTCTCTGCAATTCTCAGGGTAGAAATGCCTAGAGACTAGGAAAGCATAGGAAAATAACTTTTTCATTAGGTTAGTAATGAAATAGCTGGACTGAAGGTGTTGAAAATTAAGATTTTGGATATACAGTCGAAGTATCACTGGTGTCGTATCTTTCTGCCTAGAGATTGTCGCCAGATGTGTTGATCCGTTGGGGCTTCTCAGCCCTGTGTGAACATACATGCTCCTTAGGGTGTGCTGTGTCTATGCTTCAATCAGTGCTTTGAAGGTGTGTTTGAATCACCAGAGCTGCTGCTGAAGGTGACTTAGTGCTAATCTATGACTTAGTGGATAATCTATAGGCCTTGAATGCTTTTTTCTTTTTATTGCTGTAAATCATTTCTCAGCATAGAACTTCATTTGTCCTTTTCCAGTCTCCCTTCCACGATCAAGCTGATTCCTGGGATAGCACAATATCTTAATTCCATTCCACTGTCAGAAATTAACAAATCTGCATTTTACAGTTCCAGGAAGATATGGTAGTGAAACAGTAAGAAGCAAAGATGCATTCTAATTAGACATTTGATTTATCTTCAGTCAAGTACATGAAGTTAAATAATGTGATGTGTATATTTCCCTATTGCAATTTCTTACAACAGTTCCTTGAGCTTCTTTGAGTTAATATCCTCTGAGACCTTAGCAGACCTTAGCTAGAGACAGTATGAGTAGATTTGAATGAGCACATAAACAAAATGAAGAACTAAAATAATTATAATCCATGACCTAAAGGTTATATAACCAGGACATAAAAGCATTGCATCCAAATCAATTATTCTTATTTCTAAGCAGGAATAATCAATTCAGGTACAACAGTGTGTTGATGTTTTGTCTAAACTGGGATACCTGGGAGAACTTATTACATACAGGCCCACACTCTGGATAAATATCTTTTTAAGTCTTACTTCCTTGTATTCCACCATGACCCTTCTCTCCTCATACACATATCAAAAAAATGTGGACAGTGGGCAGGGAATAAAAGAAAATTTTGACTAACAAATGTATTTGAGTAGAAAGATGCAATTCCCAGTACTGATGACTAAAATTATTATTTCCTCCATAATAATTGTCTCAGTGGCCTTCACCTCATCATTCTGTTACTTGTGGACCCCAGGAGAGACGTTCATGTAACATGTAACATGTTCAAATAATTCATGTCTTCATTCTAAGACAGATACACTTAAACCTGTTTGAATTTGGACAAAAATATGTGATTGTCTGAAAAATTCTTACGTATCCCAAGCTAACATACTCCTACTTTTAATTAATTTATTAGCTCAGGTTAAGGTCAACAGTACTGACTTTACCCAAGACAGAGCAACATATCTCAATAAAAGAACCCCGCGGGAAAACACAGGTGCTGAATTCCTCAAAAGCCAAGCTACTTATTTTTTAGCTGTTAGATGACTCATCTTAGCCTAAGGAAAGCTCTATAATGGATCAGGTGAACTGTGTCCAGAAAGTGCCTATTCCTATTAATTGATAAAAGGGACCCAGGCTGACTATCTTAAACATAGCTATCTACAATCAAGACGTCAAACAAGTAAGGTCAATCTCATCTACAGAGTAAAAAGAATTACTTGTTTTCTCCATTTTCTGTGAATTTTACATATAATTTTAATGATAATATTTTTTAATATCTGAAATAATTAAGATTTTCTTGTCATAAATATTTTGTTGCAGTAATACATTAGAAGAAAAATAAATGCTAAACAAATATGCATGTACATCCCATCCTTGTTATATACGTGTGTGCTTATAACCTAGTTTTTAAGTCAATAAAGAGAAATGGGGCAGTTGGTTTTCAGCTCTTGTCTTTTGGTAATAAAGCTAAATAAAAATGTGTCTTGGGGAAAGCTGTGCTGCATTAGGTTAACCTGTAATGTTTTATAAGATGCATAATTTATTTATATTTTATTACTTTCCAGATTGCAATTAAGAATTATGTCTCTGCCCACAATAACTGATAGCCCCCTAAAGTAATGATCTAAACTATAGCTCCTCTCAAAAACAGGAACCCATTTTGCAGTTCTAACAGTAAATTAAATATGGCTTTGGTACAGCTTTGATAGTAGTCTTCAGTAATTCCCTGCTATGATTTAGGTCATCTTTGTAGCTGTTTTTTATTTACAGAGTGGACAATAGCTCAAGGAAGTAATTAGAAATGTGCAATAAAGGGAACCAAAACCTTGTCCATATCGTCATTCCTATTCTGATAAATCATGCTGGTATATGGAAAGGTTTGGTCTAATCTCTACATTAAAATGATCATCATGTGTGTAACAACATTCAGCTTGGGTCCAGAATCTGCTTTATATGCTACAGGTGTCGCTAAATACATTAGGTTCAGAGAGTTCCTGATCTGCTTGTTAAGTTTTGGGGACTGAAACGTGTCCATATTGCTTATGCAGGCACATCTCTTAGAGTGGACTATTTTCATCACAGCACTTGTTTCTGGGTTGCACACTGAGCTCCTGACTTTCTGTGTCTTAATTACCACTTCTGTGAGTTGTTCATTCAGGAGTATTTAAATAATGTGAAGCTGTCACAGCCCAGCTGAGTGCTGTTTTTATAAAACAACATTGAAGGTATGTGGTTCATGTCTTGGAAGTATCATACGGGCAGGAGGGTGCGAAGTCTGCTGGAATAGTGCTGGAGGACTGTGGAAAGCAGGTAAAAACATTGCCTTCTGGGAACAGTTCCTGGAATAAAGTATCCCCGGAATCACACAAACTGGACATTTTCTTGGAGAGAACTAACTACGGTGAGACAAAAATGAAAGACAGAGCAATCTAAAAATTAAACATTGTGTATATTCACGTAATTCAATTTTCGATACTGCTCCTCTGTCCTATCTTATCAAGGCATGCCTTTAAAGTCTGAACAATACCTTCAAGTCAGTATTAACTGATATGTACAGAAACCTAATCAGTTTTCTTACAGTTCTGAAATTGTTTCTGTGAAATTTTGATTTTTTGCATAATTAGCTTATTAGCTTTCCTATAAATATTGCTTTTCAGGAAAACTGGCTTCAAGACCTGCCATCATATGATGTATGTCATAACTCATCTAAAGTACAGTTTTGCTCAATGGACTATAGTTCTAAAGGAAATCCACAAATTTTTCTAATGCTTATCCAAAGAAAAAATAAAAAAGCTTATGAATTATGTAAATGGCACTTCATTAACATGACTACAAAACAGAACAACATATTTTATACTTATATGAGACTATTCTGAGATTAATCATCCTTTCTTTATGGTATCGAAGTCCAGATAAAATTTAACTACTGACTTAGGATGAGAAAGAAAGATGTATACTAAGAATCAGGCAATTTTTGTTGGCATAAGTGTTTGAAAGCACATTCATAATGGAACTTGGGTTTCACACCTCTATCACTATTTCTGAGAGGAAAACGTAAAGTATGAGTGGCTGGGTAGATGAGGGGACAGCAGTGAACATTGTCTACTTCAGCGTCAGCAAGGCTTTTGACATTGTCTCCCGTAACATCCTCATAGGCAAGATTAGGAAGGGAGGGTTAGGTGAGTGGACAGTGAGGTGGATTGAGAACTGGCTGAATGGCAGAGCTCAGAGGGTTGTGATCAGCGGTGCAGAGTCTAGTTGGAGGCCTGTAGCTAGCGTGTTCCCCAGGGGTCAGTACTGGTTCCAGTCTTGTTCAGCATATTCATCAACATACCTGGATGAGGGGACAGAGTGTACCCTCGGCAAGCTTGCTGGGAGGACTGGCTGACACACCAGAAGGCTGTGTTGCCATAGAGCAAGACTTGGACAAGCTAGAGAGTTGGGCATAGACTAACCTAATGAAGGTCAGGGTCCTGCACCTAGGAAGGAATAACCGCATGAACCAGTACAGATTAGGGGCTGACCTGCTGGAAAGCAGCTCTGCAGAGAGAAACCTGGGAGTCCTGGTAGACAAGTTGACCATGAGCCAGCAATGTGTCCTTGTGGCCATGAGGGTCAATGGTATCCTGGGGTGCATTAAAAAGAGCATATCCAGCAGGTCGAGGGAGGTCATTCTCCCTCTCTACTCTGCCCTAGTGAGGCCACATCTGGAGTACTGTGTCTGGTTCTGGGCTCCCCAGTTCAGGAAAGACAAGGAACTACTGGAGAGAGTCCAGCAGAGGGCTACAAAGATGATCAGAGGACTGGAGCATCTCTCTTATGAGGAAAGGCTGAGCGACTTGGGTCTGTTTAGCCTGGAGAAGAGAAGACTGAGAGGGGATCTCATTGATGCTTACAAATATCTAAAGGGTGGATGTCAAGAGGATGGGGCCAGACTCTTTTCAGTGGTGCCCAGCAACAGGACAAGAGGCAATGGGCACAAACTGGAATGCAGGAAATTCCATCTGAACGTAAGGAAAAAATTCTTTACTTTGAGGGTGACAGAGCATTGAAACAGGCTACCCAGAGAGGTTGTCTTCTAATACTGAAGAATCTGAAAACATTTAATTCTGAACCAGACATATTGTAAGATTCCATTTGCTCTTAGCTTAAACCTCAACAACAGTGTTTTCCTTTACGACTATTTAAAAGGTTATCTATAAAATCAAAGGTGGGGAAGAAGCTTAGATTCTGCTGAACTGAAAAGTTAAGCAAGCAACATATTGATCAAACAGGGCAGATCAAGGTCAAAAGTTGTTTGTTTAGCATATTTTTTTCTGATAGCTGATGAGAAGGCAGGAGGAAATAATAACTCATAAGCTCATGAGCATACTCAAAATCAAAGGTAATGGGTAAAGAAACTCTGGAATTAACCAAGAAAAAATGTTTTGAATGAAGAATTAGGACTATTCTTTGTTTGTCTGATTTTTCACTTGAAGATAGGTATTTTCTATAAAACTGGCTGGTCTTAGCATACTATGGTTGGCTACCAGGAAAATTCATAATTTTAACTGTATAAAATGCTTCATAAGTTTATACTGAGTATTTAGCAAGTATGTATCTTATTAATACAGTGCTAAAGATTAGAATAACATACCATATACATACAGAGAGATATTGTGGGTTATGAATAGTTTGTGTAATTTATTAAAAGGAAATTAAAATTAAAAATATCATTTCAAATGTATGTTGTTCTTGTTTGCTCTAAAAAACCATCTGGTACACTCATATTATCTGAGGACCATAGTACTTTTATAAGGGTTGTTTAAATCAGTGGGACTAGACACAGACTGCAGTCTTTTTACATATGTGTACATACAGAGCTCGCTGAAAAATTTGTCGTTGCAGAAAGTGACAATTGAACAATCACCATGCTGAGACCTTTAATCAGTCATAATTGTTACAAAAACTTCATTTGGCAGGATGCCTCTTTCTTACCATCTTGCCTCCAGTATTTTGAGCCATAAGTGCACTTCGAGGAAGTATAACAGAACTCACGAGTATGGACACATGTTACCACACAATTATTCTGATAAATGGCACAATTCTTGAGAGAATTGTGTTTCTAAATTCACGTAAGTCTTGTCAAGTGTGAGCTTGAAGTGTAATTTACATATTACTGGAGAGAATTACTTGATGATAAATACAAAGAGTCACAACAGCTTTAAACAGAAATTTAACTTGTAATTAAGAATTATAAGAATTAAATGCAATGCTTGACAGCGTTTATTTAAATAATTAGAATCTTCTAGGTAAATTGCGTATTACAGGAAATGTGATTACTCTTACAAAAGTCTGAATTCTGCTGAAAACCAGTGGTATCTTTTGGTTGTATTTTGACCACAAGAAGCAATGGACAAGAATCTTTGGGTACTTATCAGGCCATGTCTGATTCAGAGTCACTATCATAATGATGTGACTGGTTCTGACTCCTGTGCCTCAAGATCTTCATACAACAAAGAGAACTTAGAAAGGAAATTTGAGCTTCTTTAGTTCTTTTTGTTCTAGTAAATCCATGCTTCAGAGCTCAAGCGAGAGTATGATCAGATCCAGGCTGTTTAGCACAGAGGTTACACTCTTGCATTTGTGGGAGAATAATTGGATTTTGAAACTTTTGGAAACTCTGGATACCTGCAAGTAGACGAGCTGACTTACTCTCTTAACACCTAACATCCACAGCAGATCAGATTGTCTCCTCTCCAGTACTTTCTAACCCTTTGTGTTACTCTAAACTTACCTGAGATATTTAAGGCAAGGTGTTAAATATTACTGAAATACAGTGACTAATTATATCTTCCAGAAAAAGGAAAACCTTATATTGTACTGTATGGACATTCTGGGACAGGTGGGGAGAAGAGGGTGAGGAACCCGGTATATTTCCCAGTGAAGCTGGGTTGCTGTGCAATCAAGAACACAAAAGAAGAATCCTGGGGACCAAAAAAATTAGGTGAAAATAAATATTACTTTAGTTAGTGGCTACAGAGCTCAACTAGAAAGGAGAAAAAAATAGGGGATTGCAGTGTCTCCATGGGTTGTTTCTGTCTGTCCAAAGATAGGCTAATATGAAATCTGCAAACAAGCTGTTGAGAAATCAAATGGACAAGTTGGCTAGGAGTCATCTACATGCCTAGTTTTGTCCTAATTGCCATTAAAAAATCATTCCCTCACTTAGAATGTTTTTGAGACTCATGCGCTTCATGAGGGTTTGGAATCTACTTTTAGCTTTTCCTGGTTAAGTACCTAATGGTTAGGTTACTATGCAAAAAGCAGCTACTACTAACTTCTCTTTCTTGATCTCTTCTCTTTTCATGATATATTTAAATGCAATTCAGCTTGAGTAAGTGGGTAGAACTGCCTAAAATGTACCTCTGATTCTCAGAGGTTGAGAGGTCCTCTTAAGCAAGAGACGAGACTTCTTGCACTTCGCAATTTTCACTCAGCTGTACGGGTGTACGTGGAGAGTCTCTGAATATCTGACCTGTGTATCTTGAGAAGGTCCTTGACTAGAGGCCTATTGGAAGCCATTTCTACGGCTCCACTAGAGCTTGAAATCCAAACTTCATACTGAGGAACAGAATTAAAATGGTTTTAGTGGATTAATCTCACTTGAGTAGATGTGTGTAATATAGACACATACCTCTAATAATCACTTTAAAATTCTTTTCAGTTGAATAGAGATAAAAAGGTACTTTGAGAGAAAACAAGAAGTAAACGTCCATTTTAAGAATAAATGAATCAAACCTCAGAATTACCTTTGTCATGGTTTGGGCTGGGCTGGGCACTAAATGACTGACAGATGTTCTCTTTAACTTTGTTAGTTGACCTTGGTTGTTACAGAAATAACTATAAGCAAGAGACTCTCTGCATCCCATTCTTTGGTATTAACTATACACATGAGACATTATCTGCTAGAAGCAGACACTGCCATTAATTTCAGTCAGTTTGAAGAGGCTTAACTGAAAAGTGAAATTGCTGAAAACAAAACTGGTTCTGTTCTACCTCAAACCAGGACAACCTTCAGTTACAATAAATGGTGACATGGATATCCACATTATCTATACACATCTAAAGTTACGGAAAATTAAACTTAGCCATTGCACCTTGACCTTAATTTTTATTTACATTCTTTTAAAGGGCATAGATTTTACTGTTACTGACATGAAGGGAAATGCATTTCTTTAATTGTTATCTCCTTTATAAGAGCACAGTTCCATTTTTTTTGCAAAATCAATACTGATTTTCTCTAATAAAATGATAATTTTTCATGCATTGGTGTTCTTATATCTTTTTCTTTTTTTTCTTTATACCAATTTTATAAAGAAATTGCTTAATCTGAGAGAAATACAAATAAATACCACCAGGAGGGAACCTGTTATTGGCTAAATTGGAAGTTAGAGCTCAAGGTAAGCTATTTATTTTGGAATGCAGGCCACATAAAAAAGCATAAATGTGTTAATTTTTTCAGCTCATTTTCTTGCAAGCAGTGTATTTTTTTGATAAAACTTCTCATTATAATAATTCTGTATGATTTTCTATATCCCAAGGGGAAAAAACTTTAGTGTGCTCAACTATGGAGATATATACATGTATAAGAGAAAACTAAATGAAAATGTGGACAATATAGATCCAAAAAGGAAGATGTGGAGGTGGCATAAATATTATCTCAAACAAACAATTAAAATAATAATAAAATTAAAATGTTTGATAAATTATTATGTATTTCTTTGGTGATATTTCCTTTATCTACTTCAGATGCATTACATTCCTTTATCAATGTTTTTAGGTAATGCAAATTAATGACAAAATAAGAGCAAAAAAAATCTTTATAAAACAACCAGAAGTTTGCATGATTTTGAAAATTTAACATAATTTCAAATAATCTCAAATACTTTTTGAGTTGTCTTGATACTCGAAGAGGTGGTAGCATTTTTAAAACTGTAAGTTTTAACAAGGAATTTTGAAGTTATATTTAAAGATTTGTTGAATATCATCGAACATTGATACGTGACTTTCTACACAATACTGACATCTTAAATCATGTTAGTAAGTGTTAACTGCCTGTAGGTTGTCACAATTTTCATAGTATGGGAGGGCTGTAGAGCTGCCCCTGGTACGTCTGTGAATTTTCAGTGAAGTGTGCCAACCTTTAAGATGACTTGATGACATTTTCTTTAAAAATTACTTGAGATTCTAGATAATGTTATTGCAGATTGGAGTACTTGAAAATAATTTCTCAGACAAGCAAACTATTCTACATCTTCTATTCCCAAATCTTGTGAAGCTTTTCTATCCCAAGACACCCTTGCTTTTATTGTAGAATAATAGCTTTCTTTAAAATCACAGGATCACAGACAAGTTGAAGTTGGAAGGGATTTCTGGAAGTCATCTTGTCCAACCATGCTGCACAAGTAGGGCCACTAAGAGTCAGTTGTCCGGGATAGTGTCTAGACAGCTTTTGACTATCTCCCAGAATGGAGACTCAACAACCTCCCTGGGCTACTTATTCCAGTGCTCAGTCACCTTCACAGAAAAAAATGAGTGTTTCTTGATGTTCAGAGGGAACCTCTTGTGTTTCAATTTGTGCCCATTGCCTCTGTTCCTGCCACTGGGCATCACAGAAAGGGCCTGGCTCTGTCCTCTCTGCAGCCTCCCTTCAGGTATTTGTGCACATGAGTAACAATCCCCCTGAGCCTTCTCTTCTCCAGGCTGCAAACCCAGCACTCTCAGCCTTTTCACATACATGAGGTCTCGCTAGTACTGAGGCAAAGGAGGCATTCAGTACCTCGGTCTTCTCCATGTCTTGTGTAAACAAATCCCCATCTCGTGGAGCAATGGCCCCACATTTTCCCGAGTCTTCCTTTTGTTGCCTCTGCACTTGTAGAAGCCGTTCTTGCTATCTGTGACATCGCTGGCCAGATAAAATACCAGTTAGGCTTTAGCTTTCCTAACTTCATTCCTGGATGCTTAGGCAATGTTTCTGTATTCCTCCCAGGTTACCCATCTTTGCTTCTACCCTCTGTATGCTTGCTTTTTGTGTTTGAGTTTGGCCAGGAGGCCCTTTTTCATCCATACAGGTCTCCTGGCATTTTTGCCTGACTTCTCATTGAGATAGAGGTCTGTTGAGCTTGGAGGATCTGATCCTTGAATTTTAACCAGCTTTCTTGGGCCCCTCTTCCCTCTAGGGACTCATCCCACAGGACTTTTCTGAACAGATCTTTGATGAGGCCAGTCTGCTCTCCTGAAGTCCAGGGTTGCGGGCTTGCTGTTCACCCTCCTCCCTGACCTCAGGATCCTGAACTCCACCACCTCATGGTCACTGCAGCCAAGACTGCATTTGATCTTCACATTTACAATGAGCCTCTCACTGGCGAGTATGAGGTCCAGAAATGCACCTCTCCTCATTGGCTCCTCTATCACTTGTCGGAGGAATTTATCACCAATGCACTCCAGGAATCTCCTCAATTGTTTATGCCTGACTGTCTTGTCCCTCCAACAGTTATCGGGGTGGTTGAAGTCCCCCATGAGGACCAGGACCTTCCAGTCTGAGGCTGTTCCTATCTGTTTGTAAAGGGCCTCATCCACTTGTTCTTCCTGGTTGGGTGGCCTATAGCAGACATCCACTATAATGCCACCTTTGTATGTCCTCTCCTTAATCCTAAACCAGAAGCTTTTCAGCAGGTCCTCTTTCATCCTCAGGCAAAATCCCCAGCCAAAATTCTGTAGGAAAAAAAAAAAATGTTCCCCCTTTGTATTGTTTTGGCCTCATTTTCCAAGGAAAGGTGACTTACAGAATCACACAGCCAGTTCTCTCTAGATAACTCTTGAACCCATCATCTAATTTCAGTCAAAGCTGAAAGAAGTCAAGATTTCAAAGACAGGAATTCCCAACAAGTTTAATAAAGATTAGCATCTAGGTAGAAAGAAAAGACAAAGATTGTGGAAAGCCTACATGGTAAACACGGCAGTTAATCATCATATGAGTATTTGGAGTTAATCAGACCACATATATCTGAGAATCAGCCTAGGACATGCTGCTTCTTTTCTGACTCGTGCTCAGGAATGTCAGAGAAGTGAGGTATTGTGTTGAGGGAGAATCTGCAAGGAAAATGAAAAAGCAGGACCAGTCACAGGGATTTGGAAAAATGCTGAGAATGTTGCAGACTGACAATGGACTACAGGAATTATGACACAAAATAATGGGAAATGCTCCATGCTTTCATTAGTTTCTCTGGTTATTAAATAAAACATTTGTTTTCATTTCTAGTTTCTCCAGTTATGAATTCTGGATGATTTAATCTGATGGAAAAAACTTGATTGACAATCTCGATAATCAAAGTCATTAACAAAGGTTACACAAGACTGAGACTGTCCGAGTTTCAGCCTTTCCTCTTTCCAATGAGCTTAAGATATGATCTGAGGAAACACTGCAGGAGGTGAGAAGTCAATTTGTGCTTTCATCCTGTGGAAATTTGTTTCTGTGCTGTGATTACACAGATTGGCTTATGTTACTCTTGACAGTAGGTTTTTATCATACACGCTTCTTCATCAGAAACTGGAATGAGACTGGCAGCTCATTTTGCATAAACCACCGAACAATCTGGAAAATGTTTCCTAACCAGGGATGCGTCTGAACAAATGACATATAGCTTGAAATAAATGTCACTTGTTTGTCATCTAAGCTGCATTATTCCTGCTGAAGGTCCTTTTCATTATTAGCAAGATTCTATTTCCAGTGATTTGGGTAAGCAGTGAATAAACAAGTTAAATACCTGAGTGCATTGAAGTATTAAGACAGTACACAAAATCCTATCTCTACTGAAACCAATAAACTATTTTTGGTCAAATTTTCAAACAAGCTAAAAGCAAGTCATTTGGTATCTTTAAAAGGGATTCCTGAAATCCCAAAATGAAAACCAAATGTGCTTATACTCACAAAAGAGAAAGATAAGAGTTTTTCGTGTTACATATGATTTTTGGGTTTTTTTTTTGTTATTCTATTTCATGAAAATGTATAAAATAATAAGTGACATAAAAAAAACTCTTCAGTGAATATAAAAACTGTAAATTTCTCCCTTCGCATTTAATGCACAAATGTTTCCTGTGGATTTGTAACTTATTTTAAAACCAGTGGTAAACAATTACTGTAAAAAATAAAAACCATGTTGCTCACTTTTTGTAAATGTCTATAAATAATCAGACTAAACCATTAATATTGGGAATCTCAAAGTGTTGTGTCCTAAAATCTTAAATCAAAATGTCAGGTGTATTTTAGAGTTTCTATCCACAACTAAATCATATATATTCTGTTTAATTAGTTGATGAATTTACCAGTTGTGCTCCCTACCAACTGAGATATGGAACATAACATAAGCTGGAAAGTATTGGTGTATTATGAACTAAGGTTTATAATATTGCACATAAAATAATACATACTTATCTCTATGCATATCCACACATATATTCATATAAGCCCATTCCTCAATATATTTTTTAAAATTATTTTACTCATTCCCCTCATTTAACAGCCAGTACAAGCTCTTTTCTTTCAGTAAGGGCTGTGTGGAGCTGATGGGCCAGCATGAACTCACCCACAGCTGAAGTCTTGAGGAAGGTAGACTAGATCCTTGCAAGTTACTCTGCTCTTGCCGGGTCAGGTGGTAGCACTGTTGCTGGATCAGGAGGTAGAAGCTCTGAGACATCTACTTTAGTGTGTGTGGATAGTATCTGTATACTCTTGACACTTTGCTGTCAGATGCTTACTTTTTTCTTTTTTCCACTTTCTGGATCATTCCAGGTCCCTGCTGCCTCAGAAAATGTAAAGCTGACTGCACAGTAATCCCATTGTATTGATCTGTTCCATGAACAGGTCAAGTATAGAAAATTTATCAGCCTTGATATCAGCTAGCTCTGCTGAACTCTTTGGAAGACACCGCTGGGCACCTAGCCTCAGAATAAAACTCCACACTTTACCCTAAATGCTAGGAAACAGCTGTCTGCCTTTGAATTGCTGCCTTCTCCATGAAGTGAAAAAGGAAAGGGAGATGACAAATCCCAGTATCACAAAATTTTTATTGCTTACCTTCTGGTGCCTTCCTGCCTAGCATATAGGTTTCCTGAGAATACATTTTATATATGGATCTAATTTCACTTATAAATTGCATAATTTTTTTTTTTTTTTTACATTTCTAAAGGGCAGAACCAAAATGTTTCAGAGTTGAACTGGTAGGCATTTATGTATCTTACTGAATTAAATTGTTTCGACATACCAGTTTTAAAAACTAATTACAAATATAAAAATTGTCTGAGAATTTGAAAGTATTACCACTTTTAGCTTGGAAAATAGCCAGACTTTGGATTCTTTTTGGACTGTTGCAATTAGGAGAAGAAGTTAATGATGGGGTCATGTATTTATTTGACACAGTTGTTTTCATTCACTAAAAATAAATAAAGTGCTGCTTCTCTGAGAACAGGAGTAAACAAATTTTAGGAGACAAGTTCCTTTTTCACATCCTCAAGGGGTTTTCAGGCAGAAGCTGACCTAAAACCTCCTCTCTGGGTTCCTTTCAGGGCAACACATATTCTCCTTCTCCCAGCTGTGTTCAGACTGTCTTGTTCTATTTTTCACTACCACTTTCACTCACAACATGCACAAGAGCACCCATACATTGCTACTCAGCAATATCCAGTGGGGAAAAAAATAATAATAATCAGCACAACTTTAATTACTGAATTGATTTACATTTTTTTTTCAGTAATTATATGTTTCTCTTTTGGTTTGGGGGCCACCTATTTTTTCTTTCAATTAATCTGAAAAAAAGGTAATTACTAACCTTAAGAGCTTCATGAGTTTTGCTTCCAAAGTACGTATTAGTGCATTCATAAATGGAGAATAGAGGCTAAATAAACAGCAGTCTTGTTTCCTACTTGCTTCCTTTCTGAATTTCATGCTTCTAATAGAGAAAAAGTGATGTGCTATTTTTAGACTTGTAAACCGTCAGCTGTATGTTAGCTTATAGATTCCTGATCACCTACTGCCAGCTTTTGTTCTGCCTTATGACTGTATTTTATTTACATTTAAAATAAGAATTAAAAAGGAAGAAAAGGTATAATACCAAATGAGTCAAACCAGGATTCTCCAGCTTTACTTTTAATTAATAATCTGCCTTTAGCATGGTTGGCACATAATGCAATCTTAAATATAGTGACAAAAATGAGCTATACATTATCAGAGCTTCAGGAAAGAGTTTTCTATTAGTTTATTATCCCATTAACAGGATGCACAAATGGGACACCCAATTTAGTAATGGCTCATTAACTCTTTTCCATGTTAATAATATTATGAAAAAAGGGACTTAGAATACAAAATCTTTTAATCATATTGGACGGCTACAGAAGGAAAAAACCCCTTCATTCTGACAACGATATTTTTTTAGTAGGGATGGGGCTATTCTATAAGCAGTGATCTGTGCCAGGCCTGTGACAGTAGCGGTAATTACCTCCATCCAGTTGTGCTGGGAATGAAGCTGTCATTTGTCTCCATTATGGCTGAACATTGAAGCTGCCTAACACTTTATTCAGCAAATGAAATGCTTTAACATCTGACTGTGAAATGCTACTGGAAAAAAAAAGAAAAAAAAGAGCATAAAGGAAGTTATTACACAAAACGAAGATAAGAAACAATGCCTACTCTTCATAAAACATATTCTATCATAATTAATTCTCTTTGTTAGAAAAATCAGGGATTCACACAATAGACAGATACTGGTACATGAGTAGTCTCTACTCGTGTTTGTGTTGATTATTATTTACAATCTGTCTTCAATATGATATATGAATATAATCTATGTCACACTATTTTCTTCATACATATTCTCCATCCTTGTTTGTGATGGAGAAGCCATTGATGCAAACTGCTTGTTGGATACAGACCAATCACAATTTTACTTTCTGTTATTTTGAATAATTATCTACTCATACTAGTATGAAGTAAGGATGGGGCTACAGTAGTGATAGATTGGAAGCTCATTTCTGAAAAAAATCTTTTAAGAAGTATGAACTTTTCCCGTTCATTAAACCTAAAAAGATATTATGTTGCCATCTTTGTACATACATGTACCACCTTAAGTACTGAGTAGGAGTACACCCATGAATCTTGGTTCTGTGTCTATTGGTTTCAGTGGAAGGATTTTCATTTTTTTTCAGCAGCTATTGGATAAATCTCCTGGTGAGAAACTGACTTACCACATACAAAGGAGAACTCAATACTAACTGCAGTAATTGTTATTTCAGAGACATACACATTGTAAGGGAAAGTTGAAATTAATCCCTTGTGGAATTATTCATTATCCTAACTCTTTCAGTGCCTACCGTATGATGGCTAGTATGAGTAGTTAGATCATAATAACATGTCTACAGGCTAGCTTGGAAAAGTGTATCCTATGTACATCCTATAAATTTTTTTCATCCTGCTGGGACATGAATGGACAACAATTTTTCTGCTATCTATCTCCTTTATTGTTATATTTTTTACAGTTAACCCTCTATTATCTGGCTGAATGAGGAAGTTGACTGGCTGAGAAAGAAAAACAAACAAAAAATCCCAAAGAACATACTTACTACCATGAAACAAAGGTAAAAAATAAGTAATAAAAGAATTCACAATTCAGTGACATTATTAAGTCCCATCTGAAAATTGGTCAGTTTGCCCTCAGATTACCAAGAGTTGACTGTAATTTTGGGAATTCATATTCAGAATAAAACTACAGGCCTTCTTTGTCTTTGTAAAGTGTACAAGTTAATACTGGCATTGCTTAAATCAAGAAATAATTATGAGAAATCATTAACAAAGATAGCATAACAATTCATATAATTAACAAAAATATCAACCTCAAAATTTTAACAGCTGTGGAAGGATTTTTTTTCCCATTATTATTATTTTAGCACAATTGCAAGATATCATGAAAGGTGGAATTCATCTGAGCCTTCCTCAGGAGGTATCCTTTACAGCCAAACAGGTTGCTCATTCCAGTGATCTACTCCAGAACTAAGGCTAGAGGACAGTAATCACCCCCCTACAGCTACGTTTCTCTTCATGTGTACTAAATAGTAACAAGTAACTCAAATGTAGATGTCCAATTTTTTAACGTTCCACGCTAGTAGAGAGGAATTCCTCCTGGAGGGATTCAGTTTTCATAGATAACCAGGAACTTTGTTTCAAACAGGCAGGTGTGCACATGAATAAACTCTACAGTTCTACAGTCAATTCTGTTTTCTCACCTAATTAGAATGTATCAAAATATCTCATAACTGACCTCATATCCTGTCATATGTGAGATTCTGGAAGATGCATAAACAACCTCTATGAAGTTTTCCTTTACAAAAGCATTCCTGCAAGTTCTTAAGTACTTCATTACTTTAAAGTATCTCATACTTCCTAGCTGTGAAAAGTATCTTTCAGCAGTACTGTCTCATATACAAAAATAAACAATTCATTTCTTTGCAGATGAAGCTGTGAGACTTTGTGGTATGCCTTTCTTAGAACACACTGACATCAGAGCATTTATTTCAGTCTGTGACTTTATATGTTTAGAGTAGCATCAGTGGAAATAAAAGACATCTTTTTCTTTTCAAAAATATAGTCACTTTGAAAAAAGTGCACCAACGCATTCTAATGAGAGTTCAACTTACAATGAATTCTGTCTTTTTTATGTCCATTTCCTTTGTGCTGATCTGACCTTACTACTTCTGCTCTTTCTTAATCTGAGTTATAACATAAAGTTGAGATCCGGTTCAACTAAATTTAGGCACGTAGATAAATGCCATAGATAAGAGGTGATGACCTTCCTCTGAAACTTTATTCATTTTGACAGAAGAATTGAGGTGCTTCAAAGATCTTTTACTTGGACCCTAAAATAGGAGAAGGTTAGGTACTGAAATTTAGTCTTTCTGGAACCTGGATAATGAGGTGAAGTCTCTGTGCTCAAAGAACAATTAAGACTGGCCTTGCTATCTCTTGTGCAGGCCGAGGGAGTGGAGACTCACCTGGCCAGCACGGGATGCAGATCAGGAGGGAGCCCTGTGGAGGCAGGACAGCCCTGCTTTTGTCAGTGAAGACAAGATAACAGGAACTTGGGTAGTTCTTTGTTTCCTCGAAAGGCTATCATGCCCAGTGACTGACCTCTGCCTCATTACCTGTGAAACGCATATTAAAGTTGACACCCCTACATATGCTAATGAAGATTATAGAGATCATGCTAAACATATATGACTATAGCACTCGTCTCTCCACCCAACTCATACTATACGTCACCTAGGGGAGGGAAACCTTATAATTTTGGGGATAAAAAGATGGAGAAAATGACTGTTAAATTGGGAGAGAAGAACCTTGATACCTGACGGACCAGTCGATGAGCTGCATTCTCTTCCTCCACCCCAGGCAGGGACGCCTTCTGGGTAAGCGCTGCGCCTTTCACCCTCTGGTGAATGTTACCCCCGGGTTGTTGTATTGCTAGCAATATTAACCTTAATTAGTAGTGCTATTGTAGTCAGTGAATTTACCAACAGCAATCTTGAATCTGTTCTGTCACTTTCAATAAAATAACTAATTTCGATTTTTGTGAATCTGACTCAGTGAAAGTCCTGGGACTCTGACAGACAAATAACGGAACTACATTCCTTTTAACATGATAGTCCTCAATTCCAATTGTGTTAAATTCTCTTATATATGTATGTACAGGCACAAACAATTTGTATCTTTAAGGCTGTGCGTTAAAATTAGTCACCTAACTTTTCCTATTTCCCTGTTTGGTTTGGTTTTCTTGTCCTGTTTTGTTTTTATGTCACCTATAAAAAAAGCAATGCTCTGGACCTTTCCCTAAGTACTTATACTGAAATGTTTCTATGTCTCTTCAAGCATAAGGCAGAAGAATTTTTTATTAATATATTTTTAAATAACATCATGGCCTAGTTCTGAAAAAAATGCCAAACAGTTCTCTAGGCATTATCATTCACAATAGGACAATTGAAATTCTTCTCGTTATATGAACCATTCTAGCTGTTTTTAAAATTCACTTCTAAATCTTCACTTCTAGATCCTCATGTTCTGACTGTGCCAGAAACCACGCTGTATTGTTCAATTTTATTGTTTCTTGAACAGTATTATTCCACAAGATTCCTTCTTATCATCTTGAACAACGGTGCAAATATTTCCCAGTTTGCACTGGAAATTCTTCAACTAATATATCTTGAAAGTCTTTATACATCATTTCATGTTGGTGGCATATAGTCATTCAATAATGAGGTAAAATGTATTTTTGTCTTGCTCTGACATTTCAAATCGTGATTTCCTGGTTTACCAAGACAAGCTTATTATTTTCTAAAAGACTGTCATTTCACTTTGTAATATTAAATTTAATTTCATTCCTATCATCAGTCCTGCATCTCCAAAACAGGTTAACTAATGAATTATAAACCGCTAAGTAAAATGTTATTGGCTGTATCTTGTTCCTGTTGGGAGACAAAAAAAATAAATTCAATTTACTCAAATAATACATAATTAATTGTGTTTCATATGACATTGTTGAATATCATGTGATATTTTTCAGGTGATTTGCTAAGATCCTCCACTTTCCACCCTTCTTCTTGAGCAAAACTAGAAACATCAGCTGTAGTGTGCTGAGGTGGAAAGGGAAGATATGCACAACACAGCATAGAAAAGACAGATGCTAAAAAAGCTCTGTGTTTCAGTTTTAACTGTATCATCATTGGCAATGAACTGTAATAACCGAGTGATTTCAAATAGAAATAATAGTATTATTTTGATTAGACTAGTATTAATTCTTTAAATAGATTTTTAGGACAGTAATTAGACTACCAATAAAATCTTGACTTTGTATATAAAGTTGTTTTTACTGTAACCGACTTAAAAAATACGGTGTTCTGGTATCTTGCTTTTGAGAACTGCCTATTAAAGTAAGAAGAAACATGACTTGCTGATTCATATTCTCTTAAACTATGCATATTCCATTTTATCTAGATTTTAAACATGAAATTAAAAAAAATAAAATCACTTGCCCACCTAAATAAAGTATATCTAAAAATATTTTCTCAGTATTAAAAAGCGTGTAAATCTTCCCTTTGTTTATTTTTGTTTCAATTTATCTGAGATACATGTTAAAGGAATATTGGAATTTATTCAAGCTCTTGCTATTTTTTTTTCTTTCTTCCACAATGTGATTAGAAAAACTGAAATTGTGACACCATCTTCATTTCCAAAAAGCTGTAACCCATCAAAACAAAGTTCATAGGTAGCCAGTGTCAGCTCACAACTTTCATACTGAGTCGTTCCTTAAGGGGAAAAATTGAAATTGAACATTGTTGCAGTGAATGTATGTTGAAAATATTTTATTAGATCTGTAAAAATTATGCATACAAATACAAATTATGGATGAATACACATGACACTGAATTGAATTGACTTTCTGCATCATCATATTCAGTCCCCATTTACCTTTGTGCACTGTAGTATATATTCCTGTCACACAGTCTCATTATGGAACCAGATAAGGATATCTTAATTCAATAAACTCATGCCGATTTACACTTGCTGTGGATCTGGCTCAAACAATTTTGAAAAGACTCATTTTTTAGCAGCTTTATGGCATGAGTCTTGCAAAGAGTTTCACATTACATACTTTATGGCAGAAACACTTATGTTTCCCAGTACTCAATTTTACTTTGAGTTAACACAAAGCTTTGTAAAAAAACATTACACTTTTGCTCAGCTCACTACCTAGCCAAAGAAGCTTAACAGGTTGAATTGCTATAGCAAGTTGGAATTACATTGCAGAAATTTTATCCATGTTTTGATATAATGCCATAGAAAGAACTATTTCCATACCCAGGTGTTCTCTTCCTGGGGTGTTCACGCTCATTCTTGATACTATGAAATGCAAAAGAATAGTATCCTATAGACAGAGCTTCCTCTGATTAATAATAAAAAAAAAAGTATTCTGCCTTTTTTTATGAGGCATTCCATACAGGCCTTTAGTGAATTAATTATTTCATTTAATGTCATGTTGCATACGTAGATGTCTGGGATAATGAAGAGATGTGTATGCAAATCTATGTCACAACTTTAAAGCAACTGACATGTTTTGATTTAGAATATGTAAAGCATTACAGAAAGATGTATAAATGAGGTGAAATTAGTAGCTAATAATTCTGTGGGGCCAAAACTACATCTGCTAAATTGGAAGCACAGTTTGCTTTCAACAGGGAGAAGGATGTTGATTCTTTCTAGACAAGCTGATGAATGATATATAGGAACTAAAATTTTTTAGTTTGGTCAAGGTAAAACTGTTGGGAAATATACGAGAAAATATTAGCATGGAAATTAAAGAAGAGACTGAAAGATAGATGATTGAATTTAATCCTGAAATCCTTGTAATTCAGGAATATAACCTGGAATTATTTTCAAGGTTTTGAAGCTGCAAATCTAGATTTCTATTCCCACAATATTTATTGAAGATTTTGTTACATTCATTGTATGAAAATGGTAGAATAGCAGTGAAGTAATAGCTACAGACTGTACGATTCTCATGTCCAGAATTTTCTCAGTATTAATAGGTTTGTGCCTTTGCCCAGTCAGTTGAATATCAGCTGTGCTGTACTTGTATGTGCGTACACGTAAGTTTAAGCTCTCTGCAATTGGTCTGGCTGAAAAATAGCTGCAGAAAAATGGCTGGGGAAAAAAAAAAAGCATTTAAATTTGCAAGTCCAAGCACAAGTACAAAAGACTGAAATTAACTACTAGGGGACTCAGCTCTGACATATGCATTCTTACAAAACTGTACTTTATTATTAATATGATTTTACACAGGGCTATAACATAGCTTTATAGAGATGAAAAATGCAAGTACTTAAGAAGTAAATCATGAGAGATTTCTGTTTCATCTCATTATGTCTTCATGAATTACTTCACTCTGTTGCTAAGCAGGTTGAAAACATGCTTTATTTCAGTTTGCTTTTCCCTTATACAAGTAGAAGAAAAATATTTTTTTTAAAAATCAAAATAGTTTATAATTACAGCTTAGTAAAACTTCATGCCCTTTCAGCTTTCAGTATTCTTAGAATGACTGTCATTATAAAGTATTGTCTTTATTTCTGTTTAATACTGATTTTGGTAAGCAAAGACATACTTTGTCAGAGACAAATGGAAATGGCACTAAGAAAAAAGAAAGATAGTTGTTTTTTTTTTCCTCAGGATCCCTTATGTTTCACAGTAATAATATTAAACATTGAGGAGCACAACACATTTAGCTATATTTCTGGCATGAAAGGCTACAGACAGTAATTACCACTAATAATCTCTGCAAAGCTTTATTACCAGTGCAAATATACAAGTATGCAGGAATGCTGCAGCAAGGTCAGCTCTGCACATGGCTGAGAGGGAGAGCCGGTTGTCAGTTTTAATCACAGTTAAGCCCATACAGCCTTCAGAAATAGTAGGAATCTCAGTTTCTCTAGACCTTGCATAAAAATGTGCTATTGGATGGCTTTTCGTATGAGAGGTAAATTCAGTTATAGCTTTGGGCCAAAATTCTGGGTGTGGTAACTTGCCTTGGTGACACATCCGCTCATTAATTATGGATACTTCTAGAAGTGTGCTTCATCTCTGCTCTCCAGCTGATAGTTTGCTCTGGTAAATCCTAGTGATGCTACATGAACAACTAAATAAAGTCCTGGATGTAGTAAGTACTTCTTTATTTCTTCTTAGTCGATAGGTTACTATACATACAAATAACTAGGAGAGTGTTTTCCACTCAGCTCAAAAGTGTGCTTTGAGAGATTGTCAAGAGACAAAACCTGGCATAGTTTAGATAAAATCAACAATTTTCACAGTTGATTTTCACTCACATTCCTCTTTTTGATTTTCTGCCTGCACTACTTTATCTTCTTTAATTTTTGATAGTCTGGGTTTATGTATTTTTTGTAGATTATTGAAAGATTTTAGGCAATATTCAATGTTTATACCTACTTGAGAAAAAGAGAGCCCAGGTAACTTATTTTGACAAGAAAACAGTCGGGTTTTGTCATAAAAGCTTAATGTTACCTGGAAAATCAACATTCTTAGTAATTTGCTACATTCTTACATTCCTTAAATGACCTTGTGAAACTGTAACAAAGGTAATAGATTACAATTTTGTCTTTCTAATCATAACGAGAAATCTTCTCATTCAATTTTAATAAACAATACTTAGAAAATAAACAAACAAAAAATAGGAATATATATTTATTAATGTATTTTTAAAAGTATTCCGCTTAGAATTTTTCTGTGTAGTGTTTCAACAATCTACAGAGAAAACATGTTATGTTATACTAATGCAGACATGCTTAAGAATTTCCTGCTTCCCCATCTTAATATCTCTTTACTCCTAAATTTAGTTATTAAGTTAAAGTCTTTTTTTTAAAAGCAAATTGTTGACAAGAATTTTAACAAGAATTTCAAGAGGACCTTGTTACTTTTTTTCTTTTAAATCCAGTCTTTTTTTCCCCAATATTTAACAACATCGTTACCTCTTGCTATGTGGAGCTACATATATCTTTGCCCTTTTGATGGCCACAAACTTAAATAAAATGCTTAGAGATTGTTCCTAACTTTGACTTCACAGCGTTACAAACTACTTATATATTGTTGTTATACAGTGTACATACCATACAGTGTTGCTAACACTATTTTAGTATGCTTCTATTTGGGCTTAGGGCAAGCCAGCATTATGTCCTGATTAGTGCATTCCTACTTTACGGATGTTACAAGACTCTGCTTTCACTAAAATATGTTACTGAAAACATTGTAATGGTGTTTAAAAAATGATACTTGATCTAAATAGTAGTAATGAAACTACCTTGGTGTTACAATTTTGAAATACACATTCTAAAGTCAAATCATTTTTTAATGACTGTCAAAAAGCATGAATGTGTCATTTTATCATTATAGCGATTGAATTTCGTCTTTCATTTATATAGTTGTGAAGCTGCAAGTCGCTGTATTATATACAAAGTTTTTGTCAGCAGCTAAATCCAAGCAAACTAGGGGAGTTTCTACCTTAAGAGATATAGGACTTACTGGGGATGACTTACATCCCTGGGGATGCAGGGAAAGACAATTTTGGAATAAAGCAGAGAGTCTGGAGATAGTACACCAATTTTTATGGAATGGTGGAGGGATCAAGACCAACCAGGAAAGAACAAGCTTGGGAATAGGGGGATAAAAGGGAGAGATCACATATTAGCAGAAGCTGGTCATTATACTTGTCAGAATGAGTGCCAGTATGATCACCAAAGTCTGCCTTGCATTCTTACTAAATCCTATTTCTAACTGTCTTCTGTGTGAATGTTCTCCCTATTTTGAGCCTCTGTGTGTGAACACCACGTTGGACCAGCCAATAAAAGTAGGACAAAAGCTCTGGGTGCCAGCTGCTGGTGAATGTACCTGCCTACGTGTGAGACTAGGAGGGAACTTTAAGCTGGTGCTCTTCTTGCATTTGGAATAAAGATCACACAAGGGAATGGGAGAAAAAAAGGTGGGGAAGAACAACTGAAGTACAGTTCAGTAGACAACAAATATTTTCCTTTGACTTCCTAGGAATTTTTGCTGGGAAAATACCTGTCTGAGTCTAAATTCTGAATGCTTTCATATTCCATAAAATAAATAAATATCTTGCAAGGATTGAAATGGCTTCCGGTGGCTAAATACCTTTTGTTGAATAAGAAAAACACATTTCAACCTAATAATATCTGGACTCTTTCTATAAATAATATTCAATGGAGTACTGATAATGCTGAAGTTAACTGCAATTCCTATCAACTTCAACTGTGTTAGAATTTCCCTTCAGGTCTCCTCAGTTCAGAAAATAATTCTTCTAATATTCCCATTGAGGAAGGCTCAAATGTTTATATGAAAGTCTGGTTAAAGAAGTAAGAATTTATACATGAAAAGAATCTGTTGTTTCTGGGTCAGCTAATTGCGTCAAATCTCTGTATTTATACCATGGATCACAGAATTACAGAAGGGCTGAGGTTGGGAGGGACCTCTGGAGGTCTTCTGGCCCAACCCTGCCCTGCTCAAGCAGAGCCAGTTGCCTAGGTCTGTGTCCAGGCAGTTTTTGAATGTTTCCAAGGATGAAAACTCCACAACCTCCCTGGACAGCCTGTGCCACTGCTCAGTCACCCTCACAGTAGAAAATTATTTCCTGACATTTTTTACTGTGAGGATGACAGGAACAGGCTGCATTTAGGGGTTATAATGTATACACGTTATAGATGTAGAGGTTATATATACTACAGAGGTAGAAGTAACCTGTATATAGATGTACAGGTTATAGTGTACATATAAAAGCTGCATATGTGTCATATCAATGCACAATTTAAACAAATGCCTTGTTTTAATTACAGACACTGCAGTATGTTAAAAAATACATTGTTTGCAATAATAACATTGACATTGAGATTTTCTGAACTAAAAACCAAATACACTTTCATACACTGTTTTCTTTTTACCAGTCTTCTCTAAGCGAAAGTAGATTTTACCACTGGTGATACAATATAAATACACTGATTTTTTTTTTTTTTTAGAGTAAAAAAAGTTATCAAAATGGTGACAGCTACAAGTATGAAACTGTTATAGTCTACATCCAAATACAATGAGAGCCAAGTGGCTATAAAGCCTACACTTCACTTAGTTACTAATGTTTTGGAAAAGAACTAGTTTCAGAGAGTCCATCAGACATAACTATGTCGTTCTTTTCCATTAGGCAGACCAAAAGATTATTATTCAGTATTAAAATACTGTTGATCAAACACCTTTAGAGTTTCAAACAACTCTATTTTTGCTATAAGCTTATACTGTCTCAAAACTGTCTCAAATATTTAGCCAACTAAAAATTTTAAATCCCTTTCTGAAATGAAACATAAACTTCATCCTGTCATCTATAATTTTAAATTGAATTTTAATGATTTTAATGATCAATATGAACATAAAATAGTACTGCTGATTTCTTTGCCTACTAATGATATTATTCCAAAAACAGACTTTTAAATTTCTTTTTATTTGTTTTGTGGGGTTTTTTGTTGTTTTTTTTTTCCTTTTTCTTTTGTCTTAAATATAAAGGGAGTTGAGATTTGCTTTTCTGAGTGTAAAATCAAACTGAACTTTTAGAAACAAGATTGATTCAAGACTTCAATATATTACTTTCCCCAAATGTAACATATATACAGTTATGTGTAATTTAAAACCCGTGTGAAGGTGTAAGCGTGTCTGTGTGTGCTCCAGTAAAAATCACTACAGAATACAATTTCATCTCTAGCTAGGAAAATGTGTACTGTAAAATGAAAAGACTGTTGGCAGTCTGTGGAGAACAAATAGCTAATTTGCTCTAACCTACATCTCTCTGAATGAATAAAATATGCTTATTCAATTACTCATAATGCTGATAAAGGATATGTATACGATTTTTGTGTGTGTATGTGTGCGTATGTCCATATATATACAGTTATATATTCATAGTACTTTTGATTAGGTGTCATAGAAGATTCTTGATTACTGAAAAGTGAAAGGAAAACCTGATAGACTTCACACACAAATTTAGAAGAAAAAAACCCACAACCCACCCAACAGACAAACAAACAAAAAAACAAACCAAAATTGAACGATGAGTTTAGACTTGGCATTAAAATAAATTACTAGTGGACTGTGCCTGAGGGATTGAAGTTTTCATGTTAAATGATAAATTCAGTTGTTCATGACTCTGATGCTTGCTTATTTTTTAGGACTCAATGCTTCTCAGATATTGCAGTATGATATATGCTTCGCAAAGTATCTTAAACTTTTCTGCATTTAAAGGACGTATCTTGGGGAAAAATGTGTTATCTTTATAATTGTAAAATGTATGCCTCTGGGCAAAGTTTAAAGGAATGCTAATCATGAACAAAAAGTTAGTTTTCTACCTACCTATTTTCTGATTATTTTATATACATTGTATAATAACATTTATACAATTATACATTGTATAATAACAATTCACTATTTCATTGTGAAATTAATTTGGTACAAAAAATAACTAAATCAGAACCAGTCTTTTAAGAATATGAAAACTTTTTCCCAGCAAAAATGGGATGTTGATCCTTGTGGAGTTTTGTTGAGAAAACTCTTAGGTGTATATTACCTTTCATGAAATCAGGCTTAATTTGCTTACCAGATCTGGTATGCAGAAAGAATCTTTTCTCAATCAGGTTAGCAGGGACTGAATACTTTTCTGTGTTTTCCCCTAAAGCTTGTAGCCTAGTAGCATTTCCAAGATTATCTGACATTTTCACTTAGTAAATTCTCCATTATTGATGACAACAGTTTCTCTTGTTTTATTCTGATGGTAGTCTGTAGTTTTAAGTCTTCTACTAAAGCTCTGAAGCCTTCTGGAGGGTGGGTGTGCTCATGTTTCATCAGTGGGGCAGTATGAATCTGTTGCCAGAAGTGGGGAAGAGGTGGAGTTACCAGATACAATTTGTAAATATTTGTGAGGGTCGTTGAGAAATATGGTTTAGTGCACACTCAGTTACCCTGCTGGCTCAAACCTGTGTGGCTGGGAGCTATACAGTATGTTGTAGAGTACCATATACATTCTTAGCCCTCAGCTTTACCATCAAGTATTCCACAAGAATAAGCTATTGTTTTTAAAATAAGTTTTAAGTTCTGTAATAGTTAGAAACAACAAAAATTATTTGTGTTAAAACAATGCAAATTCAAATAACTAAATATTTTCCAATTAATCGATGAATTATAATGATATACCTTTAAAATTCTTTCTTAAGGAAGATCTAAGCTTGTTCTGCCAAAAAGTGTAAAAACAAATAGGAGATGGCACATTCATCTCCTAATTCCCATTATTTTAAATACAGGGATTTTTACTGTATTATATGAATGAAAATAAATTGTTTTGATAGTATCTAAAAAAATACTCTACTTCACTGAAGTCTTCTAGAATGTGAAGTCAAACATGTGAATTATTTCAACAAAAGCAATTCAAATCAATCCCCTAATCTATCCCCTATCTATCAAGAGGTGAGAGAAATTTAAGTCTAGATATTAATTTCTTATCTCTATAATGAGATAGATGAACAAATATTTAATTGAAATTTTTATGAGAAAGTCTTATGCCCAGATCTGCATTTCAAGTTCCTTTCCAAACAGAAATTAGACATGAATATAATACGTTATTGTAAAATAGAAATGGCTATATGACCTTTGAGTTTTCTAAGAACTCTCCTAATTGTTTAGGTGTGATACTTTCTCATTACTCTTACCTTATACTGAGACTGTAAGACTCACAGTGTCTTTCATATGAGTTGTACACAATAGAAAAGACCAAAACTGAAGCATAATAAAAATTAAGGTGAAGACCCAATAAAACAGCATGCTTTCAAGTCTTACTCTGATGACCTACATTCTTGCCTTTTCATGTTTCAATAATTGGAAAGTTCAACATAATTTGAACTTAATCAGCAAATATTTATACTGCTTTATAAAGGAATTAAAAGTTTACTTCAGTTATTGGAGGTGGCTTTACCTAACAAAGTTCTAACTCCACACAATGAAACTTTATAGGTTTGCTCAAAATGCAAGATTTTAGGGGGACAGCATCTAACATCAATCCAGTTTTTAAATTCATTTCTAAAAGATTACATTTGAGAGATATTTTGTATAATATTATGAACAAACCTTACATTTCTCCTCCTTGTAGCTTACAATCTTTCACCTCTCTGTCTCCCCACCTGCAGCTCTAAATAACTTAAAAGAGGGCTTGTGACTTCTATCAACAAGATGAGGTCTTTTTATCCTTTAGCATGTTTTCAGAGAGGAGTGAATTGTTCTAGGGAAGGCATTTGGGACAGACATGCCTGGCTGGACACTTAAGCACAAAGAGGAAATGATGGCTGGGAAGTAGTGGTGGGCTCCCTTTTGAAAGACCTGTTATCTTTAGAGGTTTGCTGAATCTTCTGGACCTAGGACACTGCAGACAGCTTGCCAAAGTTTGTCCAGCACTGCAACTACCACTCGTTGCAACAAGTATAACGCTAAGGAAGATTTCGAGCAGATCAAATGTAATCAGAGGTCTTTGTGGGACAGTATGAGGGAAACTGGGGCTTGCTGGTATATTGTTTTTAAAACAACCAGAAGAAATTTCTTGATCATAGAATCTGACTCTTACGAGGGATTCTAACAACTCCAGATTTCATAGAGGGGGCACATGGTGGGCACAAATAAGGCAGGCGCTTTCCAGTGCCTGTGAGACAAATATGTTATACATGTACTGGATGGACCAAAAAGAGAAGGTACTTCACCGAGTCTGCTAATCACAAAGGAAAAACAAGTGGCCAAGGATTTGGTAGTCAATGGCAGCCTTGGCTTCTGTGACCATGAGAGAGTAGTTTAACATCCTGAGGAATGCCAAAGGTAGACCAAAGACCCTGGGCTGCAAGAGGATGGATGGATACCGGTTTGCTCAGGACCTGAAAAGCTCCTTTCCTTGAGAGGTTGCTCTGGAGGCCAGTGGAGCCCATAAGAACTGGCCTGTCTTCAAGGACAGCCTCCTCAATGCACAAGAACAGCCCATCCTTAATGCAAGAAAACAAGCAACAATAGGAAAAGGTCAGCTTGGCCCAGCAGGGAGTGCCTGACTCAGCCTAAAGGCAAAAAAGAAAGTGCATGGGAGGTGGAAAAGGGACAGATTACTGAGGAGAAGTATAAACATAACACATGATCATACACAGGGTGAATTAGGAAGACCAAAGTTCAGCTGGAGTTGAAACTGGTGAAGGGTGTGAAAGGAAATGGGAAGGACTTGAGCAGGACCAGAGGCAGTGAAAGCAAGCCAAGGAGAATACCGACCCTCTGACAAATGGGAAAGGAAAGTTTGTAATGGAGGATATGGAGAAAGCTGAGGTACCAAAGTCCTTCTTTTCCTCACCTTTTACCAGCCTGGTCTGCAGTCTCAGGTTTCCATGTTGAGTTGCCAAGCTTGTAGGAGAGTAATACCCTCCTAACACAGGCTTGAATTAGAAACTACTCAAGAAAGCTGGAAATAACACAAGTTCACAGTCCCTGAAAGAATGCATCCAAGACTCCTGAAAGAGCTGCTTAATATCATTATGAGGCAGCCCTCTCCCATTCTGCAAATGTAATTGCAACTGCAGAAGGGTCCTGATGACTGGGGAAAGACAAATGCCATTTCTGTATTAAAAACAGACAAGAAGAAGATTTTTGGGGAGCTACAGCCTCCCTGCAGTCTTTGGGAAGCTCACAGAGCAAATACACCTGAAGGCTATATTGTGGCATGTGAAGAACAGGAAGGCAACTAGGAACACAGGCATGTATTTACAAAAGGGGAACTCTGTGTGACAAACCAAACTGTTCTGTATGAAGAGATGATGGATGCACTGGCTGAGGGTGGAACAGTGGATGTCATTTACTTTCACTTTAGCAAGGCTTTTGATACAGTCTCCTGTAGCTAATGGAAACATTATGAAATGCAACAAAGGCAAACGCAAAATGCTGCATCTCTGGCAGAATAATTTATTTTCAGTCCAGTCTGGGGACTAATTGGCTAGGTAGCAGTTCTGCAGAAAAGGAGCTGGGGATCTTGGTTAACAGCTAGTTGACTGAAAGTCAGTAGTGTGCCCATGCAGCACATCCCATACTGCTTTAGTGAAAGTATAGCCAGCATGTCAAGGGAATAGGTTATTCCCCTCTATGTGTCATTTCTGAGACCACACCTCGAGGATAGTTTTCGGTTCCCAAGTACACAAAAAAGATATTGATGTACTGACGTAGATACAGAGGTGAATCTCCAAGGTGACCAGGACTAGAGCCCATTATGGGTAAGGAAAGGCTGAGAGAGCCGAGTTCATTCTTAAAAAAAAAGGTGGCTAGTGGGAGGTATCTTTTGCTGTCTTCGACTACGTAATGGAATACTATAGAGAAGAAAAAGCAGGACTTTCCTTGGAGTGATAGGACAAGAGGCAAAAGTCGCAATACAGCAAATTTTTTAGAAGAGTGTGGTTAAACATCAGAAGAGGCTGATAGAATCTCCACCCTTGAAGATATTTACAGCTAAAACTAGACATGACCCTGGAGGACCTATCTCACTTCAGTGCTACATCTGACTTCAAAGTCGGCTCTGGTTTGGGAGAGTGTTTGGTCCAGCTCACCTCCAGGGGTCTCTTCTAAATTAAACTATTTTATGGTTCTATGTCTCATCTTCCCAGGCCAATTCTTTTCAAGATAAATTTACTAAATAATAATTCCCTATTGTACAAATATAATTCTTCCCAGGCTAGATTCTTGCCTGAATAAAAATATGTCTGGTATCTGAACACATACTTTTTAAATGTTTTGTAATTTTTGCATGCTTCATGTTCAAAATAAAAATGCTGTTAATGGTCAGTTCTATATACCAACAAACAAATTCAGTTCTTTTGTGTGATACTGCTTTGCATAATCTGTCTTGTTCCCTGCAAGTAATTTTCCCCTTGCTACTTCTTTTTATAAATCACTGACTATGAGTAGCTATGTGACAGTTGGTAAAAATGGGGAAGATGTTGCTGTGGAAATTGGATAGCATTAAGCAGTGAATTTTCAGCCACAGTATCTTTCAGTATTTTATGTTTGAAATATAGTTGCAACATCCCTCAGGGACAATCTGGGATTATTACGAAGTAGTTAAGCAAAACAGACCAGAACATGAGTTGGTTACAATGGTGGGGTAAAAATAAATAAGTAAAAATACATACACTAAAATACAATAGAATTTATGAGAATATTTTCCTCATTTTTTTCAGTCATGAATTATTTAGGAGCATAGTGACTGAATTAAACATGAAACATTTACCAATAGTTCCATTAGAAAGATGCTGAATGGAAAAAAAAAGTATTAAGAAACAACGTTGAGTACATAAAGCTGAACTTCTTATCAATAATCAAGATTCACTTTAATGCATCAGAGGTTCCCCTTGATTAAAAACTTCTATCATACATGAAAGGAAAATGTAGGCACAATGGAAAATGTTGGATTGCATCAACAAGGGCATCACCAGCAGAGATAAAGAAGTCATTATCCCACTCTACTCAGTGCTTGTCAGACCACACCTGGAACACTGTCTTCAGTTTTGGTCCCTGCTATACAAAAAAGATGTGGACAGGCTGGAGAGGGTCCAGAGAAGGGCCACCAAGACGATCAAAGGACTGGGAAGCCTGCCAGATGAGGAAAGGCTGTGAGAACTGTTTTTTTTTCAGCCTTGAGAAAAGAAGGTTTAGGGGAGACCTTATCACCATGTTCCAGTATTTAAAGGGTGGCTACAAGGAAGATGGAGACTTCCTTTTTAGAAGGAGTGACATGGAAAAGATGAGGGGTAATAGGTACAAGTTACTCCTGGGGAAATTCTGATTGAACACAACAGGAAAATTTTTGACAATGAGAACAATCAGCCACTGGAGTAATCTTGCCAGGGACGCGGTGAATTCGCCATCATTGGAGACTTTTAAGATTCAGCAGGACAGGGTGCTGGGCCATCTTGTCTAGACCATGCTTTTGCCAAGAAAGGTTGGATCAGATGATCCTTGAGATCCTTTTCAGCCAGGTATTCTATGTTTCTATGATTCTATAAATAACAAAGAAGCATATTAGCACACTAGAAGACATAACAGCAGCGTAGATTATTGCTAACAGTTTTGTCTTTTTACTGAGTTTTGCTCCTTCATGTCAACAGTAGAATATTAGACCTCTATCTTCTAACAAGAAGCTTTGAGGCTTAAGTCTCATGATGTCCATCTTCCTTCCTTCCTTTGGCTGACAATTGCTTGACAGACAGCTGAGTTTGCTTAGAAGGAGTCTGTATGACTAACGTTGGAAATAGAGTACATGCAATAAAGACTTGTTAATTTTTCCTCTTGTACAAGCATCCACTATAAGAGAAAGAGTGCATAACATACTCCCCCCCCGCCTTTTTTTCTTTTTTATTTGATAAGTTTATCATGGTTTTTCTTTCTTCTTCTAAGAGCAGGTCTGCTGTTTTTCTTTAGAATTTGGGAATGTAAATTTTACGTGCGATCATTCACACTACAATACCATCCACTCCCTAGGATGTATGTATAATGAGTGAAAATCTTTCTTTGTCACAGGTATTGAAATGTGAACTTTCTAATTAGAATGAAGTAAAAAAAACATTTTAATCTCTGACTACTTAAAGTGATGTCCTTATGAAAGGCAAGAAATAAAAATGAAAAAATACAGTGAGTAAAGGACTTCGTAGATCAGACTTGGGGGGGAAAAGAAAAGCCTCTATTGAAATTTTTGAGGGAATGGCTACTTGGGAACATTTTATTGACAGAGCAATGTCTGACTTGAAAAATAAAGTCTCAAAAATCCTAGTCTTTTTGAATTTATTTTTTTAATTAGAGTTATTTGAAATTAGGTTTAGGCTTCAAATAAAGAATATATTTGAATAATATAAAAGTAAACAGGTACATATTTGTTTACATAGTCTGAAATGTTAACTCAATCATCATGACGTTACCCTTTAGAGAATTTGAAAAAAGAAAAAAAATGGTTTGAAGATAAAAATATGAAACCAGTTCTATAGCATTTTATTAATAAGAAATGCAGGTGTTACTGTGCTTTTGCTTGAAAAAAAGAAACAAACCGCAAACTAAAACAAACAAACAAAAAAATAAAAAACCCCACAGCCTTTTGCTTTTCTCCCTTTGCTTCCCATTTCCGCATCACTAAGTAAGATTGCTACACATTACTAGAAAAAATGGTTTCCTGATTAATATCCCTCTTTATATTTTTTATATAAATATTCATATTTCAGATTTGAAGTGGGTATTTTTCTGAAGTGTCATAGTTCTTAGTAAGTTTTTGGAAACAGTGAAGGATATTTGTCTCTCAGAGGTATCTGTTCAGTTTCCAGAAGTCATACCTCACAAAATAATTAGAAGCTCTATGGGATTCTTTTTAATACCTATGGAATAAGTATTATTTTCTAGTTTAAAATGTGAATTGAGCTTTATTTTCTTTGATTAAAAATGAGAACATCTGTGACAGGATGTTTTCTTAGAGTTAAATTACTTTATTAAAAAAAAAAAAAAAGAAAAATTGTTCAGTATCTTTCTTTACACTTCCTTAAGTTTTAACTTTATGAATCCATTTTTCATACCACTATTACACATTAGTCTTCTTCTTCCTTTTGTAATTATTTTCTTTTTTTCTCTGCTTTTTACATTACTTTTAATAGCTACATTCTTTCAAACTAATATAATGATTAGAGTAAATTAGCATTTTCTAGATCCTTCTAAATTCCAGACCAGTGTTCTAATATGGATGGCTCATATCACCTCAGTAGGAAAATCCTTCCTTAGACTACCCAGGCTATTTCTTTCTTCACTTTCTTGGTTTATCATAGCTCTACTGCAATGTGAAAACTTACATGTAAACAACTGATATGGTAGACTCCAGATACTACAAAGTCGTGTACATTGTAGCCAGCCTCACTGCATTTGGAAGATAGAATGTGCACACAGACTTTTCTTCCGAAGAGAATGATAGTCTTATTCCTTCTTGCTAAAAAGAATGGTGGAAAGTGTTGGGAAAAAATATCTGGGTATCAACTATTGAAGCATGAATGTGGTTATTTCATTTGTTATAAACCACTAATCCTCTCAATAGATACATACTTTCTTCAAAAAAAATTCAGTCATGCTCAAGGTCTTTGTTAGTTATAAGGCAGTAACAAGAAGCCTAAAAATCTTTAAGGTAAATTTAGACAGAAATTAGTTTTTCACTGGAAATTAATAAACCACATAAATTTATGTGATCCTTTTCACAACACTTCAGTCTTTAGGCTTTCCCACTCATAAATAGGTCTCAATAAACACGGCTTCACACAAATGCCGTCTCCTTGCTGTATTCAATTGCTGTCTGTCTCTCAAGCACGCATTTATATGTGCGTATGTGCCAATTGGTATTGTCACTGCTAAGCATCACATCAGGGAAAGTGTTGGCAGCAGCAAAATCATGACTGAAATAGAAAGTGAAAAAAGGGTTTAATAAATTCATTTTAGCAGCTGTGAATCATTCTGTTCCTTATATTCAGACTTGTTCCACAGCTAGTCACAGCACAACCAGGGATGAAATTATTTTCTGGGTACATATTTAATGGAAGGTAGGTAAGATTTTTGTAATGGAAACAGCTATATTGGACTATAGTGTTGGTACTTTCCTTTTTGTTCAGAAAAATTTACGCTAAATGTTTATTTCATCTGTCCATTATCTCTTAGTTGACTGTATAGTTGCAATTGGAACATCGAGCTGCTTGGATTTATTTCTGAAGTTGAACATGAAATCATGAATAAGGTGTAGCTTTCTAGTCACATTAACTTTGGGAATTTTTTGCACAAAACAAATGAACAAAGATTGCCTTTCTGAAACTATTTATCCAACACAGATGTTTAATAACTGGCCTTACCTAGAATATCCAGAGACATGCCTTCTGAGTGGAACTATTTTCTTTCACAGTACATTATTTGTTTATTCCTTAATATTAATCTGTAACGCAAAAAACCCAAATTTATAATAACTCAAGTATAACATTGTCCTGGTTTAGGCTGGAATAGAGTTGACTTTTTTACTGGCGGCTGGTGTGGTGCTGTGTTTTGGATTTGGGATAGGAATGGTGTAGATAGTGCATTGGTGTTTTGGTTGCCGCTACACAGTCAAGGTCTTTTCTGCTCCTCATACTGCCCTGCCAGTGAGTAGGCCAGGAGTACGCAAAAAGTTGGGAGGAGAAACAACTGGGACAGATGACCCCAACTGACCAAAGGGATATTTCATACCATATGACATCGTGCTCAGCATATAAAGCTGGAGGAAGAAGGGAGGAAGGGGGGGGAGGAACGTTCAGAGTTATAGCCTTTTGTCTTCCAAAGCAACCTTTACACAAGGTGGAGCCCTGCTTTCCTGGAGATGGCTGAAGACCTGCCTACTGATGGGAAGCAGTGAATGAATTCCTTGTTTCACTCTGCTTGTGTGCACAGCTTTTGATTTACCTGTTAAACTGTCTTTACCTCAACCCACAAGTTTTCTCAGTCTTACCCTTTTAATTCTCTCTCTCATCCCACCATGGGGAAAGTGAGCGAGCAGCTGCATGGTCCTAGTTGTTGGCTGGGGTGAAATCACAACAAATATTCTTAAGTATCCAGAAAGCGAACTATTAAATGATTTATATCTTGCCATATAACATGGTTAAAACCACTTATAAAAGGAGATTATTCTCTATTCAGTGCTATGAGATTTACAGTACTTTATGTATTAGTCCAGTGATTTAATTCCTATTAAACTTATAAAAATTAACTAGGATTTTTTTCTGACATTTGGATTACTGGAAGAAATACAGAAGAAGCAAAGGCTAAGGATTAGTATCTAATGTCTCTTTAACTTTCCACCTTCTCTTTAGCCTCCTTTACTTTGCACAAAAACTACAAGTAAAGATGACGAGCAATAATATTTGGAATATTAGCTGGTTTTAAACTTCTACAAATCGCAAATGTTATGGGCAGCTTTAAAACATATTTCTTAAAATCATAGAATATGTTGGAAGGGATTTCTGAGTTCTATCTAGTTCTACCTCCTACTCAGAGCAGGGCCAGCTTCAAAGTCAGATCAGGCTGCTCATGGCCCTGTCTGGTTGAGTTTTGAAAATTTCCAAGGATGGAGATTCCGTAAACTTCCCCAGTCACACGTTCCAGTGCTTAACCTCTATCACTAAGGAAATTTTTCCTTACGTCTGACAGAAATGGCCAGTGTTTGAACCTCTGAGAAGAGCACTTGAACTTTGCCTCTTGTTCCTTTGCAGTGCACCTCTGAGGAGTTATCTGGAACCCTTATTTAAGTAGTGAAAGGTTGTGTTGTGAAGTAAAGGAGTTGCAAGAGGAGGTCAGTGGACAAGCAATATCAGAAATTATGAGAAAGATTGTCTGGAGCCTCTCTGAAATCCTGCATATACAGAAGCCTCAACCACCAACTATGTTGAAGGAAGTGTAGGTAGACTCTGCATTTATCGGCTGGGGAAATAGAGATTCCTGTGATGGTAAAGGATGGAAGCATGTGACCTCTGGCACGAGGAGGTTGCTCCACCTGCAGTTCTGCAACTGCAGAAAAGGTTCAGTGCCTTGGAGCTCTCTCCAACAAAGCAACTGAGCTAGCTGAGGCTGAGTCCTGCAGCAGCACCAGGAAGAAGTGGTGAGTGATACCATGGGGGGGAATCCCTGCATGCAGGGGATGGAGGTTCCCACTTACCAACCTGACCTCCTGTCTGGGGAGATTTGCTGCTTGCTGAGGCCTTGGACTGAGGATGTGGTTGGACATTTGTTAAAGCTTGTCTGGCCCTTGAATTGTTACCCTCTATTGGTTTTCTATATGAGCACCAACTAAGCTGCCAGGGAACGCTCTTAATTTGTTAAAAGTGATTTACACAGCTCTGGAGGCGAGATAGGCCCAGAGGTCTAAGAACATGGAGGCCCAGATTGTGTTCTCCTTGATCCTCCTGGTACGTAAGGCCATGAGAAGTGAATAGATCCTGTATGTCAACAACAGATCTTCTGTGTCCTGTTAGCAGCAAGGATTTGGTTTCTGTCTCTGTGGGACCCGCTTGGAGAATTAAGGAATTGCTAGTAAGATATGGTATCCACTTGATAAAGTGAGGGACAAACATCTTGGTTAACAGGCTGGCCAGCCTGATGTGGAGAGCTTTAAACTAGGAATGACAGAAGACAAAGTTGAAAACCCACAATCAAGTGAGAAAATGGTGGACTAGCTTGGCAAGCAAAGGGTGAAAGATAATGTGGATGCAAGAGCTTAAAAGTAACAAACAGAACAACTGAAAGGGGCTTAACTCAAGCATATTCACAGCAAAAAGGAAGAGGTGAGAAGAAAGCAATATGGGGGAAGTTCTCTCTTTTTTGAGGGGAAATGGGTATGACTCATCATCTCTTGGAAGTGTCTGTACACTAACACACGCAACATGGAGAACATACAGGAAGCATTAGAAGTCTGCATGTAGTTACAGGGCAACAAACTCATGAATATCAGAGATAGAGTGGGATAGCTTGCATGACTGATGAGCTGCCATGGATGCATACAGGCTTTTCAGGAAGGACAGCCCAGGTCAATGCTGGTAGAGTTTTTCTTTATAGGAATGCACGTAGATCTGCCTGGAGATAGATGATGAGTAAATTGAAAACCTGTGGGTGATGATTAGAGGGCAGACCAATGTGAGTCATGTCATGCATTATCTGCTACAGACCACCTGATGAGGAACAATTAGAAAAGGCCTACTTCAGACAACTGGAAGAAGCCTAAACATCTCAGGACCTGGTCCTCATGAGGATGTTAACGTCATCATTGACAAACTTATGAACTATGGGGCAGACAGTGGACAGTGAAGTGGATTGAACTGCGGGGTTCAAGACATTACGAACAGTGACAGGAAGTCCAGGTGGAAGCCAGTCATTAGTGATGTAAATCAGGGATTGACACTGAGTTCAATACTGTTCAGTCTCTTCATTAATGACCTGGATGATGGGACAGAGTGTACCCTCAGCAAATTTGAAGATGATAAAAAACTGGGATGACTGTCTGATATGCCAGATGTGTGCGCAGTCATTCAGAAAGACTTCGCAGGCTAGAAAAATGGGCAGAGGAACATTAAAGGGTAGTGCAAAGTCCTGCTCCAGGGGAGGAATGATTCCTCTACATCAATACATGCTGGAGGCCAACCAACTGGAAAGCAGCTTCCCTGAGAAAGAGCTGGGAATCCTGGAGGACAACACATTGACCATAAGGCAGCAATATGGCCCAGCGACAAAGGTAATCAACAACCTTCTGGACTGCCTGAGGAAAAGCGTTGCCAGAAGGTCAAGGGAAATGATACTTCCTCTTTATTCAGCACTGGTCAAGCCAGATCTGGAGTGTTGTGTCCAAGTCTGGTCTCCCCAGTACAAGAGAGACATGGACATACTGAAGCGAATTCATCAAAGGACCAAGAGGATGGTTAAGGGATTGGAGTAACTGTCATACCAGGAGAGGCTGAGAGAGCTGGGATTGTGCAACCTGGACAAGAGAAAGCTGAGAGGGGTCTTTCCCCAGCATCAAGTATCAATATATCTTGATAAGAATACAGAGACAGAGTCCTCAGTTGTTTCCAGTGACATGACAAAAATCAGTGGATACCAGTAAATTCTGTTTAAGCATAATTTTATTATTATCTTTATTGTGATGGTGATCAAACACTAGAGGTTGCCCAGAGAGGCTGGCAAGTCTCCATCCTGAGAAATACTAAAAACCTGATTGGACACAGCCCTGAACAAACCTGCTTAGCTGGCCCTTCTGAGAGCAGGCAAGTTGGACTAGAGGATATCCAGACCCTTCCCACTTCAATAATTCTGGTTCTGTGATGAGGTCCCGTGAAACTTCATTGAGAGTTGAAGGCTCAGTATTACTTTATAGGAGTAAACCACACACAAAACATGGTTTCTTCCAGCTGAATACCAATTTCTGTTCTTGTTTAAGGTACTGTCAAAGGACTAATGACTAAAGTGAGAGAATCGGATGTATGAATGTACCATATTAAATTTCTATATTGTATATTATTTGCATAAAATGCAAGTTAACAAAGATTCTTATAAGTTTTCAGTGACCGGAAACAAATTAATCTGGCAAAACTACTTAATATCAAAATAATCAGTATCACAGGAAGCTTCTGGAAGCTAATGAAATACGGTATTTAACCTCTTTAATAGATGCTGCTTCCTGACAAGATGACTTACTGCAATTTCACTTTACGATGGCATCCAGAAAGACAGGTTTCTACTAATCAGTTGATATTTGTTATTACTGATAAAATAATGCAGAGTGATTTGTTTCATGCAAAAATATCTACCTACATTAAGGACTCCTATTACTTACAGGAACACTAGGAACCTATGTGCAAGGGTTCATTATTTTGTACTTTAAAGGTTTCGGAAGTAAGAGACAAAGTTCCACCTAGCTTGTCAAATATTATAATTCCATAGTGTCAGTATCCTTCACTTATCTAGGGCATAATCTATTTCAAGTGAACTCAGTAGGAGAGCTACAAAGAACATTTGAGATGCAAAAGAATGGAAGTCTAATTAGATGAACAAAATATGCCATTCATTCCTCCTGCTTCTCTCTGCTTATATTTTCATTCAGAATTTCTGCACACTATTAGTGTTTTAATCTGGAAAGTAGCAGCAAGTGATAAAGACAGTCCCTGTGATAAGTAACTACTATGATGAGTATTGCAGTGTCTGTCTATTGTCTGCTCTGACAGCTGCAGGAAAATCCCTACTCCTAGGTCACACGCATAGAATCCATACATCATGCTGGGAAGCACTGTGTGTTCAGGAACAGCACAAAAGAGAAGATGCAGCAAATATGAGTCTTTAATTAATTCCTTATGGAGACTGAAGCTCTGTGGCAACTCAGTGTGAATGTAGGCACATTTCACCCGAAGTCAGGTCTTAAAACTTAAAAATCGAGATGCCTAACAGTCTTGCTTTTCAAAGATGGTAAAGGACATGACAGTAATGTAGTCTTGCATTTAAATGACCTAAGGAAATTAAGTTTAGAGTCAATTTTCTGTTTAGTAATAACTTCATGTAAGCCTTAAACTCCCAATAAAATCAGAAAAATAGAATCTTAATCAGCTGCTGTCATGCCAATAGTAAAAACCAGCCAGGGTAACCTACAGCTGATTATTACCTGGTGTTCAAGAAAATATCTGTTGCCTGGGAAATAGAAAAAGAGCAAATGGCCATGGAATTCAGGGGCTGCAAACATCTATATAAAATAACCAGGAACTTAGAGAAGTGAATTTTTTAAATCATTATTTATCATTTCTAGAAGTTATACTATCAAGGACTGGGTTTGTGCCTATGTCCACACAGAACCTGGAAAGACCTCCTCCGCTCCGCTCTGGCGAGACCCAACCTGGAGTACTGCATCTAGCTCTTGGGTCTGTGATGCAAGAAAGACATGGACCAGTTAGAGTGGGTCCAGAGGAAGGCCACAGGAAAGGTCAGAGGGCTGGAACACCTTTTCTGTGAAGAAAGGCTGAGAGAGTTGGGGTTATTCAGCCCAGAGAAGAAAAAGCTCGGGGGGAGACCTTGTCACGGCCTTTTAGTACTTAAAGGGGGTTTATAAGAAAGACAGAGAGATACTTTTATGTGGGTCTGTAGTGACAAGACAAATGGTAATAGTTTTAAACTGAAAGAGGGTAAATTTAAATTGGATAGAAAGAAGAAATATTTTACAATTAGGGTGGTGAAAGTCTGGAATAGGTTTCCCGGAGAAGTTGCAGATAACCTGTCATTGGAAGTGTTTAAGATCAGGTTGGATGGGGCTTTGAGCAACCTAGTCTAGTTGAAGATGTCCCAGCCCATGACAGAGGGGGCTGGAACTAGGTGATCTTTAAGGTCCCTTCCAACCTAAACCATTGTATGATTTCCCCCTTAGGTGCCCCAGTTAAGTGCCAAAAGTTATAGAAAAGGCAAACCTTTATCTCCTCTTTGTATCAAGCTAAAATTTGGAATCTAAAAAAAGGCAGACACCAAAAACTCAGAGGAAGTTAGATTATTAGTTGCATATCTGTATGTGCCTATTTGTTAGTTGTATACCAAGCTAAACATGAATGAAATACTTAATAATTTGCAAGAAGTCTTAACTAAATAAGTTACTTTTTTCTTATAATGAAGCTCTGGAATCACTAAGCAGAAACTTGTATTTTTAATAACTGAATTTCCATTGTTTAACTTTTGTAAAAATGCATCTGATATCTTAATTCAGTAGGACCATTATTGTAGCAAACACTTAAGAACACTAGCTCAAACTCTTCTTAAACATAGAATGATAAACTTAGGGTTTTTTTCATAATCTTGTCCCTAAACTGTAAAATTACTTTTATTAAAACTGACCTAATGAGCATCTGTAGAAGCAGTCTTGGAAAAAACTTTTTTCCCAAGTTTGTTTTTTTTTTTTTTTTTTTTTCTTTCTCCATAGTTTTATTCTAACCTGATAGTATATAAAATATTTTCATTGATCTCTCTTACTTTTTCCTTAGCATCAGATGTGAACAGTGTGAATAGACAAATCTCTCAAAAGATAAAGTGTAAGTAATCATGCACTTTACTCTTTCATATTTCTTTCTGATCTCCTACAGAAATCAGATAGTACACACTAATACAGTAGTATGATATGCATTATGGTCACTTTAAAACAAAACAAAACCTATCGCGCTACAGAACTTACTAATTTTGTCATAACAGTGCCTTGCCTTTTAAGTACATACTATAATAGAGGGTAATTGCACATCCTATACAAGAAACACTTCACTCTTTCTGGTTCAAGACAAAAGAAAAAAAAAACCCTCACAACAAAGTACAAAAAATTGAAAGCAATTTGCAAATACGGAAATATCGATACGCATGCATACACAGTTTAAAAATAAAGGAGGCCACAGCAAATTGCTAGATAAACAGAAACAGTTATTTCTAGCCATACTGTGTTAGGATAGAACATGCTCTAAGATTAGATATAAATTCCAAAGAAACTGAGTGATACTGGTCAAAATTTCTTACATTTGAGCTGTTTGAAGAAGGATTTTCTATCAGACTGGATGATGGGTAATGACGTTTCTCAGTTAAATATTAATAGAAAAAAAATTGTCATTGTGTTTTTGTTTTTTCTTTTAAACAAGTTGCCCTGACCCTCCACTAATTTTAAATCCTTTCTTAGCTCATGTTACAGATTTCACTGTGCTCCCATAAATATTTGCAACTCAAAATTCAGAATGAAAAAGCATGTTCAGCTCTTTTAGTTCTTATTGTCCTCAGTTTGAAATTAATTTTATAAGAAATAGATGATTTACACGATGTAACCAATTTTTGTCAACTGCAGTAGAATCTCACACTTTCACAAATTTTAATACATCACAAAATTCTTGATGTGCATACATTCCAGGTGACTGTCTTCTGTAGACCTGTGTCCTAACTACTGAAACAGGGGGTTTTTTGTGTTTTGTCTTTTGTTTTCCCCATGGATACATGTATTTGTTACAATACCTGCACAATTGACACTTTTTTCTTATAATTTTTTTTTTGTGCTACTAATCAGATTGCACTACAGAAGAAGCTGTGTCTTTTTTGGCATCTAGTTCTTCTATCAGTTGCTAATTTAATTGGGATTAGAAGATAAACAGCATTAAAGTGTTTAAATACCTTTAAGCATCGCTGTTTAGATAATTACAGTGCACCACAATTACTTTCCCCAAGTGTGCGTTGGGTAACATTGAGCTAATGGTTCACAGAATAAATTCAGTCTATAAATACCTGGACTACTATTCTGTTGCTGGAAAACAAAGGGAACATCTGTTACATGAGCTTGTTAGGTGATAACACCATCAGTATCTGTGGACAACCATGTAATGGCCATAGTCATGTGAAGGAGATGGGCTGCAGTCATTCTTTCTACTGTGCTGAGGTGAACATCAAAAACTGTATATGGTGTTGCTGTAACAATTCATCCCACATCCTTGCATGCAGTATATAATACTTTTCTAAATGTTTCCTCTTAAAAACAGTTAGACTAGATAGGACACAGAAGCCTGGCTGAGTTTTGTTTAGGTGCAATGCCAATGTTTTCCAAAGGAGAAAGCTGAACAGGCATAATTCAACAATATAGTTCAATTTCTATGTGAACAGAAAATGAATTTATATATACCTTGAAGACTGAGTGGGTATAGGGAAGGAAACAGAAGGAGATATTTGCATCATTTAGGTCCTAATTTACTTTGGTTTATGACAGTGATTATAATGAAATCCTACTTTAGATGTGAATTTTTCCAATGTAAGAAAAATATCAACACTTTTCAGCTGTGCAAGTGCAAAAAAAGATCAAAGCCCTCTGGTAAGTTTCTTAAATATCACAAGCTAGTTATGGACAACATTACAGTTCAGAGAGGAAAAATTAAATTTGTCATGGAATAAACTTGCCTACTGGTAAAATCTTCTGAAAATTCTAGAACTGACACCTCTCCAAGGATTTTCTTCAAATATTATCCTATAACTTTTCGATAAAGCGTTTATTTGCTTTCTAATGGAAGTAAAAATTAATATCTTAAGTCTTCATCTTCTGCTCTGAACCTTGAAATTTTGCAACAACGACAATAATAAATTGTAACTAAAAGCAAAATAGCAGAGAAATAAAACCCAAGAAAGACAAGTGATGCAAATGAAAACAATTGCTCACCGCTGACTGACCAGTGCCCAGCGAACCCCTGAGCAGCAGCCCGCTGGCCAACCTTCCCCTAGTTTTATTGCTGACCATGATGTCATGTGGTATGGAACATCCCTTTGGTCAGCTGGGTCAGCTGTCCCAGCTGTGTCTCCTCACTACTTCTTGTGCACCCCCAGCCTACTTGCAAGGGGAGTGATATGAGGAGCAGAAAAGGCTCTGACTCTGTGTAAACACTGCTCAGCAATAACTAAAGAATCCCTGTATTAGCAACACTGCTTCCAGTATAAATCCCAAACATAGCCCCATACTAGCTACTATGATGGAAATTAACTCTACCCCAGCCAAAGTCCGCACAAGAAGGCACATTATTATTATTTACATTGATTTGAACACTTCACTACAGTATCTCGTTTATTTGATGTTGTTTAATCTTTCCCCTCACATCTTCCTTTTATATTTAGATTATCATGTGCTTTGATACGTTCTTTTTAATCCTGGCACAACAATACAGCCCATTTGTTATCAAAACAAAAATACCTAGAGATGCAGAAATTTCAGATACTATTAGTGGTTTAAGTGGTTAATGACATACTTTATTGTTCTGTCTATGTATTCTATTACTGTATCTCAGGTTAATACAATAAGAATAAATGCTAAGAATCAACAATAACCAAAACTTTAATTGAATCTATTTTTCTCCTGATGAATAATATGCACTAGTACAGACGATATCTTGGTTCATGGCTGTGGTGGGTTGACCTTGGCTAACTGCCAGACACCAACCCATATGTTCTCTTATTCCCCTCCTCAAAAGGGCAGGAAGAAAAAATAAGATGAAAAAGCTCATGGGAGATCACTTACCAGTTGCCATCACAGGCAAAACAGACTCAACTTGGGGAAAGTTAATTTCATTTTTTTTGCCAATTAAAGTAGATTTGGGTAATGAGAAACAAAGACAAATTAAGAAAAACCTTTTACCCACCTCACTCTTTCTTCCTAGGCTCAACTTCCCTCCTTCATTCCTGACCCTTCTACCTCCTCCTTGTCCTGCTAAATGACACAAGGGAGTGGGGAACAGGGGGTTGCGGTCAGCCCATAACAGTTCCTTTCTGACACTCCTTCCTTCTCACACTTTGCCCCTGCTCCAACATGGGTCATCTGTGAGCTGCAGTGCCTTCAGGAAACATCTACCTGTTCTACCATTGTCTATCTCCATGGGCTGCAGAGGAACCTCTGTTCTATCTCCTGGAACGCTTTCTGTCCCTACTTCTTCTTCTCTCACCTAGGTGCTTGCAAGGTTGTTTCTCATCCTTTGTTTCTCACTCCTCTCCCCCAGGCAGGATTCTTTTTTTTTTTTTTTCCTTTTCTTAAATACACTTTACCTGAAGTGCCACCATCACGGCTGAGGGCTCAGCTGTGCCTTGCAGTGGGTCCATTTGAGCTAGCTGGAACAAGCTGCATCTGGCACAAGGCAGCCGATGCCTCTCCTCACAGAAGATCCTCTCCCACAGCCGCTCCCACCAACACCTTGCACCTATGCCCAATAAAAGGGCTAATATACAAATTCTTTGTACCTATATGTAACTCTAACTCTTATTTTGACATTATTCATTTTATAAAGTGAAATTTTATACATTAAATAATAGGAAGAATGCAAAAACTAATAAAGCTCCTAGCAGCTATTTATAGACTATTAGGTTTTGGGTTTTTTCCAAAGTATATTTGGAAAGTTAACTATGAAAGTTTTTTTCATTTTGCAACTTTTCAAGGTTAATCAAGCTGTCAGGAAGAAATTGCAAATACATGTGCCTGCACTCAAGAGTACAAATGTGCAATCACAGCAGGAAAAGGAATATGTTTTTCACTTGGTTGCAATGCATTTATCAGGAGAGTTCTTAAGGAAAATGGTCTGTAACTTAGATGTAGTTTTAAGTCATTTTTTAAAAAAATCTTCTAACATTATGCTGTTAATGTCATTTCAAAATACTGCTTTGTAAGGGCGTAAACTAGAAATGAGCTCATAAGGAAAAGAAATATATAGTTAAATGATATTTTTTTTCTTTGTTTTATCTTTGTCTTTCATTGATTCTTAGCACTACATTTTCAAAAGGATGAGATTGTCACAGCCACCACTTACAACTGCTTATCTAATTGGGCATGCAATCAAATTGCATGCAATTTAACTTTTCAACAGGTAACAAGATGAGACATGGGCTTGACCTAGTAAAGATAGTTAGTGAATCAAAAGAGAAAAACATTTATTTTTAATTCCTTCTCCCTTCTTCTTGAAAGAAATTTAAGATCAACATCATTTAAACAACTTTCTATGCTTTTGCATGGATGGCAAAACGAGCTGGTAGTGTTAAAAACAAACTCTTTACCGCTTTCATCACTAGTCTCTTAAAATTATTTTCTTTCTTTGGATTGATCAGCTGAACTGTTAATCAATGGGGAAGGCATAAGTCAGCTGTATTGCTGCAGGAACCACTATTAAAAGAAGAAACTCCTTGCTTTAAATCTGTACAAATTTTACTGAGGCAGCAGTGAATGAAGAGTTCCTTAGCATAAGACCAGATACAATTGTCAGATCACAGCTATATCTAGCCAGGTAACTGGTTTTGTTAGTGACCTGTAGTAGAATGTTAGTTAAATAAAAAACAGATATTGACACCCTTATTTTGTACACCCTATGAAACAGCAGTTATGACTAGCAATTAAGCTTTCAAGTATTATATAGCTAATGTATGTCTTTTCCTGGAGCTGTTTTCCACCACTATAGTTGTGTGATCATTTAAATACAGCACCAAAGTTCAAGCACTTAAGTTTGTAGACTACAGACTATGTCCTATGGAGAAAAACAGAAGCAGCAAAGCAGCAGTAACAAGAAAAAGATCTTATTTTGAGTGATGTACAAATGAAGTTTCTTATTTGTGTGTTTATTTTTCTTCAGAAGGCTGACATTCATCTTTTTCAAGAGTAATATGATAAAGGTTCTCTTAGTTGCTCTAAGTCAAGCAGCATTTCAGTGGTTTTCTGGGTGCTATTTTAGGCTTTCTGTCTGTCATCTCTGAATACTGGCTACATTTGCACCCTGCTTTTCTCAGCATTCTCTCAGTTTTCTCATGTTTGCTCCGTCTTGTGCCGCTCTTCTCTCCTGTCCCCCCAGCTGTCTCAACCTGCCCTCTGCTTGGTGCTCACTGAGGGAACACATTTCTCCTGGAAAGCTCAATTATCTCAGCACGGAGCTGACAAACAGGCAAGGCAAACAGGTTTCTTTCCTTCCTGATGGTCAGAAATATACATCTTTTTACCACAAGTTTTAAAACAGAAATTTCTCTCTTGCAGGCACTTTGGGATCCAGGTGAGCTTAATTTTCTTCCTAAAGTGCAGATTACCAACTTCCTCTGGTGGCCTTCACACTTGTTTACACTGAGTTTGATCGAGTACATGAATAAGATGTTGCCAAATGTGAGATGGCAGGCAGTGTTTAACCTAAAGCTAACAGCACCACACCGGCTACTGACAGACCCCCCAGGTGTCTGTACTTCTGTGCACTAGTCAGATAGAACCAGTATCTTAGGCTAGTCTGAGCTGTCAGGTGCTGCTACATGTGAATGCCAAACTGACTGATAACTGTGGAAGCAAAAAAAAAGAGTTTCTGTACTTTTTTTTCTGGTTGAATTTTGTTCTAATATTAAACAATAAAAAGCAAAATTTATTCTGTATACCTTACTGAAACTAGCTGAATGAATAAGGGTTAAAAAACATGAACAAATGCTCTGAACAATTTGGCACCAGGGTCGTAAGGTTAATGAAGTAATAAGATACTTTCACAAAATCTCCTTGATCTTTCACATTGAATTTTTGTTGTTTTATGTTAAACACATTTTTCTTCACTTCCCAAAATTAAAACTACAGAATCAACTTTGTCACATCTTTTTATATCCTCATATTCAGATTTTTATCAATCACCACATTTTTCTGCTCCATTTCATATCCTAACACTGCTTTTCAAAGCCTACCTCTTTCACCTATAGCCCCACAATACTTATCTGTCCCCCAAATGAAAGACAGCAATATTTACAGCCACAGCATGCTTCTCATCCTGTCTCTATGATCAGGCTTCTCTCTACATCCTCTCCTTGCGTCTTTTTCAGTGTTCTCTCCTCTTCCTTAATTCCAGTTTCATTTTTCTCAGTGGAATGAGTAATTTGTAACTCTCTCCTTGTATCTGATCTTTCACCACATGTCTCTTTGTGGCTTGAATACTGTGCACATCCTTTTAGCCTATTTGTATTCTCCTTCCACTGTTACTGTCAAGCTCTGTGTGTTTCCTCCCCTCTCTCCTTTACATGGAATTATTTGCCTGCACTGTAGTGTCCTTCTTCAAAATGAGTTCTTCTGTTATTACTTCCTCATTTTCCCCAAAGAAGAGTATCAGGACATTCTTCTGATAAAGTATTGTAACATTTCATCCTCTTTATTTCTCTAGGCCTCCCTCTGTTTCCTTTTTCTCCCTATCTGTGTCATTTTAATGGACGCAGCAAGCCCTCTGAGGCATGGGTAAAGAATCCCTGTAAAACACTGCACGACACTGGTGAAAATCTATAAAATTTTCAAAATATTAAAAGATTTAAAATTTAAAAAATACTTTCTTTAAATTAATTGCCAGTCTCAGAAAACAACACAGCTACTAAATCAGGTTTACTATTATCAAAGACAGAATCAAAAGTAAGATATATAAACCATCTGCTTCGAACTTTCTCCATTTCAGTTTTACATAATCCTTCTTATCCTACAAAATGTTTTTTTATTATTTTTAGGTAACCTAAGAATGATCATAAACACTAACCATTCTGAAACTTCCTTTGAAAAGTACTGAATATGTTGTCTTGTGCACTGCTGCTATTTTTCAAAGTAGTTCTCAGTATTGTGGATGCATAGCATGCTAAAATGGATTGTTTCAAAGTATCTACAAAAATCACTGCTTTTATGATGAGCCTAATTGGCTTCCATTGGCTATTAACTGTGAATACAGTCGCTTGCTAATTGCTTGTTGTTTTCTCCTGAGCTATACTTTTCATAAACCAGATCAGCAAACTGACACCTTTTTAGAATAAAAATAATGCAAAAGTCTTTCATCTTGTAACTTTTTTTAATGTTTCTTTAGCACAGTGAAAGCTTTGAAAAATATTGTTTTCTCTTTTTGCTTTGCAGATTGTCTTCAGTCACGAAACAAGGCTGTGTTTTTACTCAGGCATTTGCCCTATAGAGACTGCTCTGCCCGCCCCCCATCCCCACCTTTAAAATTGTAAGTATATAATTTCTGCTGTTGGTGTTTTAGGTTTGGGGTCGGTTGTGGTCTTTGTTAGACAAGATTTGCAGTGCCATGAGTGAGATAAAATGTCAACCCAGAGAGTAAGTGAGGTTAATATTCATTAACTGTAACCTCCAATTGTAATACAAGGAGCCAATTCTTTGATAAAGAAAGGATAATTAAAATCAGATACTTCTAATGATTAAAAAACAGGAAAAAAAATAAAACTTTTCCTGGACAACTATAGCAGAAGCTTAAATGTTTAAAATTATGCATGTATAATTGTCTGGATGAGTCGGAAATTTGTCAAAAAAGTTTTACAAATACTTCAACAAAATACTGAAGTTCTTACTCAAAAGTAATTTTCATTCAGTAAACCAGGCTTGCTGATATATATGCCCATAACAGACATAAACAAATAGCTACCAAGGGCTCAGGGGGCAGTTTATTTTTCCCTTAGGTGGAGGCTGTCAGGCATTTCAACAGGCCCCTGATCTGAACAATTAGGGTACTAGTTATTGAATTCCAAAGAATGATACTACATCCCAGCAAGATATATTCTTACATTTTATTCCTAATATGCATTTGCCACTACCTTAGCGACCAAATCAGTTTCACCTCAGTCTTTCCTTCTGTAAAATATGAATGAACCCTGATACATATGCAGGATTTTTACACATTCAAGATATCACAGAGCTTGAGATAAAAAGTACATCATATAATAATAATAATACATATTATTATATTTGTCTCTTGAGCAGAAAGAACACTCATATCAGGAGTATGTAAAACTGTTATCATACTTACGATGAGGATTAATGCTCCAAAAACAAAAGAAAGAAAATGTTTATATTTTCAAGCTGTTCATCTCATTAAAATATCGTTCCTTTTCCCACAGCTAATTTCTCTGCAGTCCGATGAGCCACACATACTCCAACAGTTAATTTGCTTCTTCCTTCAGGGTTCTAGCAGATGGGAAGTGAGTGGCAGGCTAGGAGAACTGTACCATCCTCTTAAACCCTTCTATCAAAAATAAATTGAAGCTTAATAAAGGAAAAAGAATTGTCATATGAACAAATGAGAGCTAGGTGAGTAAAGTATTTTTTAACATAACATGAAGCTTCTTCTACTAAACTCCAGTAATTTATCTAACTCAAAAATGTATGTATTTATTCTTCTTGTCCTACCTGCTTAAAAAACCCAAGTTACAATATTTTTCACCAAGCGTAATGTTATATTTCATGTTAGACCTTATTAACAAAGCTAAGGAAAATATAGGACTAAGCTTACACTCCCCCCTCAAAACGAGGACTACGGTTATGGGAAACAATATCGATTAAAACATATTTTTCCCAAAAATTTGACTTAACTGCCTGAAAGCTTCCTAGAGGGAGGTGGAGATTTAGAAAGTTTTAATGTCTAGTTTTTTGATAGCCAAACTTTGCATAGTATTTCTAAATAATAAAGTGCTGAGTGTTGGGAAAGATAACAAAGATAGTAGCAAAAGCCTGTGGTTTAGACCAGCCACCTGAAACAGAGGGCTAAGGTTCAAATTCATTCTTCCATATATCAAAGGATGCCTTAAGACAGGTAATGAAAAGGCACAGAAAATTGTTCTATCTTTCCCAGATACTCCACAGCTTGATATTTAAGAAAATCCTCTAGCAAATTGCAGGCTTAAGTCTCCTGAGGCAGCAAAATAAATTGAATCAGGTTTTCTTAAATTGTGTGTGAATGCTCCAAGCATTAAATTCTTTTCATTAAATCTGTGATTTTAGCTGTCACACCTGTCATTTTTTAAAACAATATTATTTGGCCCGTTCAAGCTAAGTCCTCAAATACTTGTAAAATAATTAGCACATTTTTTTTCTTGAACTAGGTTTTCATAAGCAAGTCACCAGGTTTTACAGTACATGTGCTAAATCTATCTTTATAAAAATAATTAATAAGAGCCAATTGGAAACCAAAGAAATCAATCAACTCCTAACCAAAGTAGCATGTTGCAGCAATAAATAAAGTATATTCATAATAGGATAACATGAAGTTTATTCAAATAAACCACTTCATGAACAAAAAAATACATTTTTGCTAGAATTACTAACAATTTTGGGTGGAAAATTAAACATAATTACATTTATTCAAAAAGACAGTGAATTCAGTTACAACTATTTTTACTAAAATTTTTGAAAAATAGCCTCTTACAGGATCAAACAGATTAAAAATGAACTAGCTTGTTTTGAAACCAACAACACAGAAAAATAATCAATATATCACTTCAGTTGAAATTAATATTCAGGATTTAATAACATAGATGAATACACTTATGATTAATTTTTCAAATGATTTTTTTTCTCTGATTTTTATAAGTTGGTCTGAGTAAAAAAACCTTAAACCCTCAAAGAGGAACTTTAAATTTTAAGAGAGTGTTCAAGTTGGGTGCCATGCCTGCAAGCATTTTCACACACGTTAAAACGTACTTATCATTTAGTGAAGCCTACATTCCCTTTCATTATCCAAGTTCTTGAAAAATACAGGGTGGAATTCTGTTACCTAAATCAAGGTATTCAGGTGTTGCTTTACTTGGCACTCTAGGATAACTCCTCTAACCTCCAGGTCTTGCTCCGGAAATGCATTAGTTTCTTGTAGGTCTTCCATCTGTGTATGTCAAGCAGCCCTATGTGGATGTCACAGTGGGGAGTACAGTTCCCTGTGGAACAGGAGTAGGTTCTCTAATTCCTTTAAGAATAGGGAATATTTCTAAGGTTGCGTCTAATGTGATGTCTTCTGTATCTAATAAGACTGTATCAGCAGCTGGTAATGAGTTTTCCCAAGGTGAGTATCATGCTTGGGAACCTGCCATCCCTTTGATCCAAAAGAACTAGGAGTTAATTGGGCTTTATCAGAAAATTGTTGGCACAGTCCCCATTGATATGCTTTTTCTGTGACTCCTATTCGTAGTCTAAAAAGGAGACCCAGTATTACAGGGGTCATAGCCTGATATTCTGAAACATTTCATATTAATAAACTAAATGCTTTGAGAATAACTGTCCATTCCCAGGTAACATGCTTTTTTAACAAATTATATAAGGGTTGAGCAATTATATCAAATCCTGGAATATGTTCTCACCAAAATCCTAAAGTACCTAAGGCTTATTAGAGGTCCTTCTTATTAGAGGGCAAATGTAAGTCTAGTATTTGCTGCAAGGTATCAGAGGAAATACACTATCACCTTTCCAGGTTATGCCTAAAAATTTAACTGTTTGACTAAGTCCTTGTTGTTTACCTTTGGGGACAGTAATTCAAAATAAGATTTGTAATGGAAGGGACAGCAGCACGTAGTGAGAAAAGAGATAAAATATTTATCATTCACTATTAGCAGTATGTAAGGGTTTCCACTAGTATTAATTAAAAATAAATTGGTGACTGGGAAGGGGTTGTCAGAAGTTCCTCTGTTCATTTTCTAGTAATAGGATTGGGGAAGCAGACAGGACAATACCACCAGCATCCAGGCTGTCAGTGCAATCTCTCTCATAATTAATCCCATAGTTTCTGTAATTCACCTGTCATAAACCCTAATCCTCAATGGAGATCTCATGAGTATTGCCATTCTAAAACTCCTTTCTGTTTGTCAGGGCATTCTTTTGTGTCAGATGGATTAGTTTTAATGGGGAATTTTTGCACATTCTGTCCCTTAGGTGTTTGGGCAATCTTGACCCAAACTTCTCTTTTACCAATTGTTCTGGGGCTAGTTCCCTGTCCTTGTTGCCTTCCCATAGGGGCTATCCAATTCTGTAGTCTGTGAGCCATTACAGTCTTCCAATCAGTGTTCCTACTGTGTAATGTTAAGGCTAAACCCTTCGGATCCCCTAGGCACTGCGTTTTGCCATAGTCTTGTTTTCCCTGCTGCTGTTGCTAGCACAGTCTTATGTCCCAGCCTATAGCACCCTGTCCCTTAAGGACATCCCGAGCAGTCAGTCTCGTTGTCCATTCAGAAAACCTGTTAGGAGTATTTCAGGGAGGAGCAGGGTTGCATTCCCATGGGCCTGGCGCCTAGGAGCATGTATCACCAAAGATAACAGAGAGAAGGTATAGGGACCAGCCCCTGCATCAGGGTTATGAAGAATTATTCCTCCCCCCAGAAATATTTGTTTGGCCTCATTCTGATAAGAATAATGGTTCCATCTCCCATTTGATAACACCATGCCACCTATCTAGACACTCTGCTTTTTGCCATATTTTAAGGACTCCTGCACTAGTTATTGTGCAATATAGATTGTAGTGGTTGTCATGACCTGGGACAGCATGGAAATGCCTTTGTTTCTGGCAGGAGCTGAGAGTTGTATCATGGAATTTTGAACAATGCAAGGGGACTGTCCTATCTGGATCAGATTTACGTAACAAAGCAGGGGTAGGAGGCCTGTTGCCAGAACCAGACTCCTGAGGTGGAGGCAAAAGGCCCAGAATCATCCTCCTCACTATCAGTTTTCAGTACGTGTACCTTTTCAGTGGTCTCACTCTCTGAGACTGAACGTGTATGCTTTTGCTCTGGCTGTTGTGAAGCCAGAGGTCTGAGATCGGTTTCTAATTCCTAAGTCCTTTTCCAAGGACTACGAGATTCAAGGGGACATGGCTCTAACTCATTTTAAAACATCTTGATCTTCCTGCTTAACAGCTCTGAGCAAAGTGCTTGCAGTTGCATATGTCTCTGTGAGAAGCCCAATACTGTCCTTCCACACTTGAAATTCTGCTCACAGGACTTCTTGCAATTTTCCATGTTCTTTCACTACCTTTTGATGTTTTCTCCTACCTTCTCCCAAGTGTCTGCATCCATTACCTGTGTATTTTACAGAATCTCACTTCTGAAAGTAATTAATGCCGCAACCTAAAGGGTTACCCAGACTGCAGGTATGTAGAGATAATGACTATGGGTTTGTAAGAGTCCATAATATACAAGTATATGGAGGCTTTTATCCTCTAAATTTCTCTGCTTTATTACAGATTACCATAAATACCATAAAAATCACCTCTAGCAAGTCTACTACCTCAAAAAATCATGACCACCAAATACACCTATGATTAATGAAGTGAAGAGATATATATATATATCAAGCTATTACAAATTACTATCAGTGATCAAAAATATAGTATCAATCAATAATACGGCAGCAGTCAATAACAGTAGCAATCATATGTATAGCAACAACCATGTAGGTATACAGTATTACACGTTACTACAAACTTATAATTAGTGAAGCAACTTATCAACAATGTAACAGCAGATATGATAGATTACTTATATGGGTATATAATATCAATATCAAGTGAATTAGACAGATTTCAGAAGGGGATAAACCATCCCAAAGGGGAGGACAAACTGATCCCAGAAGTGGACCCAACCATCCCAGAGGTGGAAGAACAAACTGAACCGACTCCAGAAGTGAGACCAGAGGGGGGACCAATAAAGTAACAAACAGAGTCTAACTTCAAAGATGATCCATATCACAGAGTCTGCAGTCAGCAGTGTGTCGCTGGTGAGAGTCCAAGATCCCATAGAAAGTTCATGTCGAGAATTCAACCTGTTTGGGAAAGGAAAAGTACGTGCAGCACAGGAAGTTCTCAAAGAGAGATGCTACATTTGGGATAAAAATTAGGTCCTTTTTATATCATAGAGACATAAGAGGGCTTAGGGCATCACCACTTTGAACAGCCAATACATGCTGTAAATGTCTATTTTTCACCTGTAACAGCCAAGAGATGATGATGTTTTCTGTTCTTTCAGACCAATTTTATTTTCCCAGACTGTTTCCACCTTTTCGGATGATAAGTTGCCATTAAAGTTTCTTGTCTTTTGCGCTTATTGATGGTACCTCAGGATGTCTTCAGTTTCTAGGTACCCAGCTGTACTTCAAAGATGTCAGCTGCACTTTTCAAGGATGTTTCTGGTTCCCAGCCCTAGTTCCCAGGCTCACAGCTCCCAGGATGGCAGGCAACTTCTCTGTCAGTATTTTTCAGCAGACATTTTCTTCTGTTCATTAACTTCCCCCTTCTAACCAGGACGCCTTTATGGCTACTCACATCAACAGTAAAGTCCTCCATCTCCACTGATAATAACTGGAACTTTGACACCTAGACTGTGGACATTAAATCCAGTTGTTTGTGAACCTGAAGCTGGGACTACTTGAAAGTAAAACTATTCCTATGCAGGAAAAGTATTTGAAATCATTGCCATTCCAATATAAAAGAAATGCCAAACAACAAAAAACCCCAAAGGTTTGCGCTGATGAAGTAAATGTTTTCATCTAGTTTGTGGGAAGTATTATCTCTGTCATTATGCACCATCACGGTACATGTATTTTGTTCTGTCAGTGAGCATTATCAAATCACTTCAAACCAGAACACTTCAGAATACTTTTACAGTCAGTTCTAACAGCTCCGAGGCCATTATATAGTATCAAGACATAGAATCATATATCATATATAGAATTATACAGTATCTTAGGTTGGAAGGGGCCCATAAGGATCATCAAGTCCAACTCCCTACTCCTCGCAGGACTACCTAAAACTAAATCATATGACTAAAAGCATAATCAAGATGCTTCTTGAACAGAAAAGGAGAAACATTTTACCCTTTTTCTATTGAAATGCTACTATCTGTGTTTCTTCAAATGTTGTAAACTTAGCTGAAATGAAATTCTTATGTGACTGACCATACGTTCTCCTCACATATTCAAGATTTGATACTAAGATGGAAGTTTTATCTAAGTCAGGCTATCAGTGCCTTTGTGTTGTCCTTGTTTTGTTTCTGCAGTAATGCTTGTGCAGCAGGCAGTGCAGCTGATGACACAGAGCCTGCTTGGAATTGTTAAGTTGCATCTTATCTTGAGGCTGGTGCAGTCATAATGCCCTGGCAGTCCATTTCTTTGATTGTTCACCGAGATTTCTTCAAATGCATTTCACTTCCCACACTGAGTATAAACCTATCTGTCCTTACAGAAGAAATGAGGAGATGAACACTTCACATCTAAGAGGTTTCATCCCAACAGGCAGTCAGGATGCAGCCTTGAGGTGTTACAGAAATTTGAAGCTGACCAGATACATGCTTAGTGATCTTTGCCATCTCCTGACAAGTCTCCTTGGCTAAATAAGAAAAGGCTAGGGAGCAATCTCTGGCCTGCAAAACAGGTACCACACATAGTCTCTTAATTTCTTGTAAAAAGTGATTAGAGCTAACCCTTTATATATCAAATGCATATTAGAGTGAGATGGTCAAAGCAGCTAGTGATTCTACTTTATAATCATTTCAGAGCTTATAATTCACAATTATAATATAAAGACATTCATAAAGGCACAAAGAGAAACCATACTGCATTTTTTAGAAACAAATAGTACACTACTAAGAATTTTCAGGGCTATGCATTTTCAAATTAAGGTATGCATAAAGGAACAAAAGGTTAAATACTTAGATGTCACAGTCTATTAATATATTTGCAAATAGTAGACCAAATCTTGAACGGTCAGTCTGTTTTGTTGATGTTTTACGAATAAGTTGTATAACACTCAGTTGAATAATATTTAGCACTATATGAGACAGAAATGTACATTCTCTTAATTACCAGTGTTTTTAAGTGATTTGCCTTGTTTGTTCTTTCATGTAAAATTATCCAGGTGTGTTTTAGAGGTGTAGTCTTTATTTTATTTAAACATACATTTATGTCTTTCATGATTGATGCAATTAATTATAGTTATTATAGTTATTGCTATTATGGTTGTTTGCAAGCGTAATTTATATGTAAATTTAATTCTGAATTATTCATCTTGTTAAATTTGATTTTCCTGATAAAACATGAGACAATTAGTGTCTTATATGATTGCATTGTTTTCCTGTTTTACACACAGACATGCTATTATTTATTGATTTTTCTTAATTATATTAAAAATACCCCTAATGAAAATAACAATAAAAAGATCTAAGATACCTTTGAAAAGTAATTAAAGGAATTGGTTTCCAAATCTGAAGGAATCTAATCAAATGGAAACCTGAATTTTCCAATCTTTGGTTTGTATGAGAGACACTACAGGATAAGCAGAAAATACCAAACCAAAGAGCAGCAACTCCTCACCTCAGAATAGTTCTAGAAACGGAAATAAGGAGTTCCCATTTTGGGTAACTACGTTTACTGTCAGACCATGGAGCCTCATCTGGCATTTTTGCAGCAATGGTGGCTTCTGTGAGAAGACAGCAGAAGCTGCCGCCATGTAGAACAGAGCTAATTTCAACCATTTCTAAGACAGACCCATGGCTGGCCAAAGCTGAGCCCATCAGCAATGCTGGTGGCATCTCTGTGATAACATATTTAAGAAAGAGGGAAAAAAAGGATATGCAGCAGGAGTAAGAAATTGTGAGAGATACAACTATGCAGACACCAAAGTCAGTGAAGAAGAAAGGGGAAGAGATGTTCCAGGTGCTGGAGCAGAGATTCCCTTGCAGCCCATAGAGAAGACCATGGTGACACAGGTTGTCCCCCTGTAGCCCATAGTGGAGTGGATATCCACACTGCAGCCCATGGAGGACCCCATGGGTTGCAGCAGGTGGATATGCCCTTAAGGAAGCTGCAGTCTGTGGACATCCCATACTGGAGCAGGTTTTCTGGCAGGACCTGTGATCCTGTGGAGGACCCAAGGTGGAGCAGTCCATTAGTGAAGGACTCTATCCCATGGAAAGGACCTATGCTGGAGCATTTCTTGCAGAACTGCAGCTCGTGGGAAGGCCCACACTGGAGCAGTTTGTGAAGGGCTCTATCCTGTGGGACAGACCCCATGCTAGAGCAGGGGAGGTGTGTGAGGAGGAAGGATCAGAAGAGATGAAGAATTATGACCTGACTGCAAACCCCACACTTCTGTGCTACTTGTGGTGGTGGGAGTTTGAAGAGTCAGGAGTGAAGCTGATTCTGGGAAGAAGGTGTGGGGAGAAGGTGGTGTTAGGGGTTTTTTTATTTCTCACTATCCTACTCTGTTATTATTTGGCAATAAATTAATTTCCCCAAGTTGAGTCTGTTTTGCCCATTAATTTAGTTGATGAATGATCTCCCTGTCCTTGAGCAATGAGTTTTTCATAGTATTTTTTTCCTTGGTCTTCCTGAAGAGAGGGAGCAATAGAACGGCTTGGGGGGCATCTGGCAGCCAGGCAAGGTCAACCCACTACAAAGGGCTCAGTTCTGAAAGGAGGAGAGAAATGTCCTGAAAAATGTGAGATAATTTATAACCTCCCAGACTATAATTGCCACTGTGGTGGGGTTTTTTTCCTACAGGAAATATACAAACTAGCATGAGTCCTAACTTAACACAACTAGCTAACTGCAATGGGAAGTAAGGTGCCTAAATCCAAGAGTGATACATTTTCAGATATATTCCCTCCAGCATTTCCCATTGGCTTAAAAGCTTATTTTTACTCTATTCTTTAGCATATAATTGTCCCATGTAATCTACACAAAAATTTTAAAAGCTTAGTTCAGCAATGTGAATTCTGTTCTTGTAATGAATTTTCTAACTTTTAATCAATGAATGCATTACCAACCATCACAATGCCTTTCACTCCAAAGTTTGTCTGTGGCTCTGTCTCTGTGCCCAGAGTTCTAATTGAGTAAGTTGGAGAAATATTTATCTGAAACCCACCAGTCTTCATTCCATATTAATAGTAGATCATCAGAGAAAGTAAGAAGCTGATTTTTGAAGGAGTTAGGTAGCTTAATTGCCATTTGTATCTCTGGAAGTATCTTTCTTTAAAAACTGAGTCACAGGAAGTTTGTCAGAAATAAAACTTGGAATTTAGTGGTAGGAAACTACCCCGGCTGAAGTCAATGTCAAAATTTGGTGGATCTTGACTGTGTGTATCTAGTTATACTAGACTATTACAGACTGTAATATTCACTGTTTTCTTGAGTAGCTTTGGAAATTCTATCACTAGCATTAAATGATCAAATGCTTTGTAAATTACTAAAGTACACATTTACAATGTTTTGCAAGCTGCAACAGCAAAGTATTTTCCCAAATAAATAAATAAATCTTAAATACATCCATACATTTCAATGTTGCCTATTTTTAAAGCATATTGTCATAATTACTGTTTTCAAGAAAGTAAAAAATTTCTTGCCTGGAAGTATTATACTGTGCTGGAACCACTGGAAGTTATGAACCTTTCAACTGTTTAGATGGAGAGAACAGTAATTCTTCAAGCCTAGTGAAGTTTCGCTCTATAATTATTAAAATAAATTAGAGCTTGTGAAAACAATGAATATAATGAAATTCTGCTTGGAACAACAAAAGACTTATTGCATTTTTTCAGAAGTTCTTTTTTACCTTGGGATCGTTGTATGAAGTAAATTTCCAATTAAAAACATCAGAAATGCAGTACTACAATCCTGATCTTCTTTCTTAAATATTAAAAAACCTAAGCATTTTCATAAAAATAAAGACCAATGTTAGAAACTTAGGGTTGATTCAGTTCTCAGCACATAGCCATCTATTTCTTTATGGATTCTTCTGTTTCAGAAGGGCAGTTATTGTGCAATATAAATGCATCTTTTGTGGATGTCTTAGATACCCTAGGAAATCTCACAGGTATTAGGTAACTGAACTCAATCCTCAATGTCATCCCGAAGAGTTAAGAAGAATAGAGGAAAACATGGCAGAATGATTAAGGAATATCTAGAACTTCTTTTCCCCTGTCCTATAAAATGAGCAGAGTCAACTAAATTAAGAAGAGACAGACTCAAGGGTCTTTATTTATAAATGGAAACAGTTCATACATGGACATGCAAATGGTAGACATTACTGACAAAGAAGGTTGCAGAGATGAAGAAACTGTTCTCTGAAAAAGAAGTGAGGTTCATCTGAGCCATTATTAATAGGTCATGCTAAGAAAAAGAAATCTGAAGGAATATTAAATCTCATGCTGAGGAACCTGAATGTGCACAAGTCCATGGGATCTGATGAGATTCATCCATGGGTCCTGAGACTACTGGCAAATGTAGTTGCCAAGCCACTATCCATCATATTTGAGAAGTCGTGGCAGTCCAGTGAAGTTCCCGCTGACTGGAAAAGCGGGAACATAACTCCCATTTTCAGAAAGCGTAAAAAAGATGACCTGGGCAACTACAGGCCAGCAAGATCATGGAACAGATCCTCCTGGAAACTCTGCTAAGGCACATGGAAAAGAAGGAGGTGACTAGTGGCAGCTGTCACGGCTTCACTAAGGGCAAATTGTGCCTGGTAAATTTGGTGGCCTTCTACGACAAGGTTACAGCATTGGTGGATAAGGGGAGAGCAACTGATGTCATCTACCTGAATGTGTGCAAGGCATTTGACACTGTCCCGCATGACATCCTGGTCTCTTTATTGGAGAGACACGGATTTGACAGATGAACTACTTGGTGGATAAGGAACTGGCTGGATGGCTGCACTCAAAGAATTGCAGTCAAGGAATTGATGTCCAAGTGGTGTGCAGTGACAAGTGGTGTTCCTCAGGGGTCGGTACTGGGACCAGTACTATTTAAATCTTTGTGGGCAACATGGATGTTGGGACTAAGTGCACCCTCACAAGTTTGCTGATGACACCAAGCTGTGTGGAGCAGTCTGCATGCTGGAGGGAAGGGATGCCATCCAGAGGGACCTGGACAGGCTTGAGAGGTGGGCCCATGCCAACCTCATGAAGTTCAACAAGGCCAAGTGCAAGGTCCTGCACATGGGTCAGGGTAATCCCAAGCACTAATACAGGCCAGGTAGAGAACTGATTGAGAGCAGCCTTGAGGAGAGGGACTTGGGGGTGTTGGGAGATGAGAAGCTCAACCTGAGCGGCAATGTACACTTGCAGCCCAGAAGGCCAACCATATCCTGGGCTGCATCAGAAGAAGCGTGGCCAGCAGGTCGAGGGAGCTGATTCTGCCCCTCTACTCCATTCTCCTGAGACCCCACCTGGAATACTGTGTCCAGCTCTGGAGCCCTCAACATAAGAAGGACATGGACCTGTTGGAGCATGTCCAGAGGAGGGCTGCAAAGATGATCAGAGGGTTAGAGCACCTCTACTATGAGGACAGGCTGAGAGAGCAGGGGTTGTTCAGCCTGGAGAACAGAAGGCTCCAGGGAGATCTTCTAGCAGCCTCCCAGTATCTGAAAGGGGTCTACCAGAAATCTGGAGAGGGGCTTTTTACAAGGGCATGTAGTAATAGGACAAGGGGTGAAGGCTTCAAACTGGAAGCGGGTAGATTTAGAGCAGATCTCAGAAAGAAATTTTTCACTATGAGGGAGATGGGGCACTGGAACAAGTTGCCCAGAGAAGCTGTGGAGGCCCCATGCCTGGAAGCGCTCAAGGCCAGGTTGGATGAGGCTTTGAGCAACCTGGTCTAGTGGGAGGTGTCCTTGCCCATGGCAAGGGGTTTGGAACTAGATGATCTTTAAGGTCCCTTCCAACCTAAACCATTCTATGATTCTATGCCTGTATGTTGGAAAGAGCTTTTTAGTAAGGAGAATAAAAAAAACCCAAAACACTGAGAGGGGAGGGCAGTAGAACAAATAAAGACAATTATTCTAAAACAAGCTCCTGTTCAGGTTCTTGTAACTAATGCTGGATGGTATGGAAAGTATCTAATTGACTCTGGCATTTTCCAAAAGAATGTCAAAAATATTTTAAGCATGTCCTTATTACCGTGAACTCTAAAGCATTCAAATGTCGCAGCCAGGTAAAAACTAATATACAAGAAAAATCTATCATGGTCACTACTGAAACACTATACTCAAGTAAAGGAGATTGGCTATTGGGGTGAAAACTGCAGACACACTCAGGGTTTGAAAGAAGTAGTGCAAAAGGTAGAATAAAATTTTTAAGAAAAGAATGGAGACTTCTGAGGGAAGATAATTTCAGAAACAATTAGCTTGTATGTTCTTAAGACTTCATATTCTTTTGCATGTTTTAAACATAGAATGAGAGAAACAAATAGCATGTCTAAAAAAATAAATTTGTCATCAAAAGTAAGATAATAGGAAAGAAAAAATAGATTGAATATCCCAAAATAACAGCTTCATAGAATCTAAAAACTTCAGTGGAAAAATGGCCAACTTTTAAATTCAAGCTTTAATACTCCCTTTTGTCTAGTTTTGTAATTTTCTGGAGGACTGTCAAAGTAAGTCACCAAGTTTTAAAAAAAAATAAAAATGGGGCACCTATGAAAAAAAATAAGGGATTTTTCCCTGTTTGGTGAAGTGGGGTGAGATTCAGTTTACAGTTCAATCACATCCATCTGGATACCTATATAAAAGTAATTATACATACAAGGTGGTTATCTAAGCTTCCATTTAAAATCAAATCCTGCTTTACATTAATGTTTTGGCTGCTAAATAAGGCTCATAGTAGCTGATCTTTTGAATTACTCTCTGGCTTTATTGAGAACATACACTTAAGAAGACACCTGCATTTCTGTTTCTTAATTTGGAGTTTCAATCCTGTTTCAAGTACAAACTGAGTGCCAAGTCATACATGCTGTAGTGTCTCTAAATAGTGTCCAACTGATTATGTAGTAGCGTGTTGCTACCTTTTAAGTTCTTTGTTCAAATTAGTTAGTTCTTTGCAAACATCACAGATACCACTGGACATCCAATTGCATTAGATGCCTATATTTAGTTAACCAAATAAATGGTATTACTGGGGAAAAAAAAAAAAAAAGACAGTTTGACTCATTTACAATTGTGTTTTGTCTTATAGGTTACAAGCCAACTATGTATGTGTACACATCTGTTTGCAGTCATTTGAGAAGAAAAAGTGATTGTGAAAATGAGTCTTGCTTACTTTGGATATTCTTACTAAGCTCAAACTTACTGGAGAAAATTATTTTTGAAAACTTCTTCATAAAGTGTTTATCTTCTGGGGATCTTCAAGACTAAGGACCATCCTCTGAAACAGAACCCAAACAACATCAACCTATATACAGATTTCCCAGAGAATAATGCAAATGTATGCTTTGCTTAGATTTTGAACCAAGTGGGTTTTTGTATATATAGCTACTAACAGGTTCTGTGGGAATTACACGCAAATTTAACAGCACACTTCTTTGTGTGTGCTGTTTGAGGAAAGAGAACTGCACTAACTGTGACTGATAGAGATAACGGTAGCTGCAAGGTATTAATTTATTCTGGTGTTTCAAGCATTAGAGGGCATGTGAATCACTAAAAGAGAACATAAGGAAGGAAAACTACTGACAAAACAGGCATCTATTTTATGTACTATATATTTGGGGGTTAAAATTCCACCACCTTTTATCCTACATAGGCACTTAAAACTGTAGAAAGTTTGACTGGATGAGAATAGCTGCACTTCATCCCAGTTTTTCATAGAAATATATGTCAGTATGAAAAGGACTTGCTGATTAACGTGCCTAATACGTCAAAGATGTTATATTAAATACTTACATATCCACCCCGCTTCCTTAGTCTAAATCAGGTGAAATTTGGTTTCTTGACTGTGTAGTCCCAAGAAACTGTGCTTCATGTAACTGTACTCAGCACACCAAGACCAGAACAAAGTGGTTTTAAATCTGCACTGTTAATCAAACAATCAAGCTCTGCAGGGAAAGTTGCAGTAGACCCAAATCTGTGGTAAAGCTCATGGCTCATGATTTACACAGGATAGTGAAGATATAGATCTTTGGAGTATATACAAAACTACATGTGTATATACACTAAACCATGATTTAGGTATTGACGGGTATATGTACACTGCTAAATGAAAGAAAGGAGAAAGAATATTCAAGCATTGGAATCCAGTCATCTGCACAACTTCATCCTTAGGGTGCTCCCTGGCTCTGTTCTGAATCTCACCAACTAGCTTTCCCCAAGTCAGGTTTTATACAGTGGGTTAGCCCTGCTTACAGAGGGCATGAAGCAGTGTCATTTGGCTTCAAGGCCAGCGAGCAATGTATGTGCCTCCTTTATTAGCACTACAGTTGTATAATAGATCTGAGACTACGCAACAATTAAAAAAACTAGTGTTGCCCATTAAATTTATTTTGCAATTGAGTTTTCTGCAGGCACAAAGTTCTGTCTCTGCATATACGCTGATTTCTCCATTTTGATAATGCTAAGTTACTTAGCACCATATTATAACGCTTTATTTGGATGCAGGAATTAAGCGTAAAGCCACTAAAGGGCTTAATTAGGAAGGCTTTTTCGAGTTACATCTTACATCCCCTAACAAGATTCATTTCTATCATTTATCAGCAGTCCTGGCTAACCAGAGAGTTCCCAGTTGACTGGAGGCTGGCAAATGCGACGTCCATCCACAAGACGCACTGGAAGGAGGATCCAGAGAACTACAGGCCTATCAGCCTGACCTCCGTGCCTGGGAAGGTTATGGAGCAGATCATCCTGAGTGCCATCACACAGCACATGCAGGACAGCCATGTGATCAGGCCCAGTCAGTGTGGGTTCATGAAAGACAGGTCCTGCTTGACAAACCTGATCTCTTTCTATGACAAAGTAACCTGCTTGGTGGATGAGGGAAAGGCTGTGGATGTTATCTACCTGAACATTAGTAAAGCCTTTGACACCGTTTCCCACAACATTCTGCTGGAGAAACTGGCTACTTATGGCTTGGATGGGTGTACTCTTTGCTGGGTCAAAAACTGAGTGGAAGGTCAGGCCCAAAGAGTAGTGGTGAATGGATTTAAATCCAGTTGGCGGCCGGTCACAGGTGGTGGTGTTCCCCAGGGCTCAGTACTGGGGCCAGTTCTGTTCAATACCTTTATCAGTGATCTGGACGAGGGTATTGAGTGCACCCTCAGTAAGTTTGCAAATGACACCAAATTAAGCGGCAGTGTTGATTGGCTTGAGGGTAGGAAGGCTCTACAGAGGGATCTGGACAGGGTGGATGGATGGGCTGAGGCCAGTGGTATGAGGTTCAACAAGGCCAAGTGCCAGGCCCTGCACTTGGGTCACAACAACACCATGCAACGCTACAGGCTTGGGGAAGAGTGGCTGGAAAGCTGCCTGGCAGAAAAGGACCTGGGGGTGTTGGTTGATAACCAGCTGAATATGAGCCAGCAGTGTGCCCAGGTGACCAAGAAGGTCAACAGCATCTTGGCCTGTATCAGGAATAGTGTGGCAAACAGGATTAGGGAAGTGATCGTCCCCCTGTACTCAGCATTGGTGAGGCCCCACCTCAAATATTGTGTTCAGTTTTGGGCCCCTCAGTGCAAGAGAGACATTGAGGTGCTGGAGCACGTCCAGTAAAGGGCAACAAAGCTGGTGAAGGGTCTAGAGCACGTCTTATGAGGAGCAGCTGAGGGAACTGGGGTTGTTTAGCCTGGAGAAAAGGAGGCTCAGAGGAGACCTTATCGCTCTCTACAACTACCTGAAAGGAGGTTGTAGAGAGGTGGGTGTCGGTCTCTTCTCCCAAGTTACAAGCAATAGGACAAGAGGAAATGGCCTCAAGTTGTTCCAGGAGAGGTTTAGATTAAATATTAGGAAAAATTTCTTTACCAAAAGGGTTATCAAACACTGGAACAGGCTGCCCAGGGAAGTGGTTGAGTCACCATCCCTGGAGACATTTAAAAGACATGTAGAAGTGGTGATTAGTGACATGGTTTAGTGGTGGTTTTGGCAGTGTTTGATGGTTGGACTTGATGATCTTAAAGGTCAATTCCAACCTAGGTAATTCTATGATTCTATTTCTCCACAAAATGCCATTGTAATTACTCCCATCTTCTTACAGTGTCATTCTGGAATATAACAGTCTTATGGGTAAAGCAGTTTTAAAATGTATGAGGTACAGATTCAGTTTCCTCACATGTACCAGGTCAAAAGTACAGTGCCTTAACTACTTGGTTACTGAGTATCCTATTTTGGGAAAGGTGTGGTGTGAAAATGGTAATTTTTCATCTGTCTCTTTGAAATTATCCTATTGTAGACTACTACTACTACTACAACTTCCTAAGTTGGGGAGAAAAAAGAGGATAAAAGAACACCTAATGATGACCGTATACCCTAAAGGTTAAGTAACTGATACAAAAGGACAGAGTTAGCATTCTGGCCACAGCAACAAAGACCAAAGAAAACAATCCTAGGAGCAAGCTACAAATGGATTTGTCCCTCTCTTTTTTTCCCCTATGCTCTAACAACAAGGTTAGAGAATCACGCCACCTGTTGCACTCACTCTTTTGTTTGTGATTTTTCTCTTTGTCTCAAAGAATCTGTCATTCTTTTTGCACAGGGACAATGTAAGCAGGTGGGATTCACTTTAACTAGACAAAATAACCTTTGTAAGCTGCCATGGTATTGCTTTTTCTAAATATTGTATTAAAGGTAAAGAAAAATACTACATTGATATAGCTAAGAATTTATATGTAAAGATGCCAAAATGACCTAGAGTGACATTTTCAGAGACCTTTTGCTGTGTGTTTTTTCTAGATGAATTTTCAGTGGAATCTACTAAATAAAAAAAAAAAGTAATTAAAAAAAAAAATTGCACATTCTGGTAGAATGTCATCTTAAAAAAAAAAATCTTCCTCTTGTAGGAAACTAAACCTAATTAAAAACTTGGCTGAGGCAAAACCCTGAAATACATGGTACAGTAGCAATAAGATATGCTACACAGTTAACTCTTTTGCACAACTTATCTAATTTGTTTTAGTACCCTCTTTATTGCAAAAAATGTGAATCTGTAACATTACTTCAAAAGAAATTCTATATTGCCCAGTCAAAGCAATTAATCTCTTCTAGTATGTTTGTTTTTTGAGTTTGTCTTTTTTTTTTTCCTCCAAGTATACCAAGCACCATTCATTGTATGCATTGATTTCATGGCACTTTTAGGGATTGCTAAGTAGGCCCTCATTAGGTGTTAAAATGAATAACATTAGTCATACTGTTATTAATAAATATCACCTTGACTTTTGCAACACTGTCTCCCACAAAACTCTGTTATCCAAGTTAGGACAGTATGGTCTGCATGGTTTTGCAACCACATGGGTAAAAGAAGGCTTGAATGATAAGGCTCAGCTGATAGTGGTTAATGAGTTTACTCTACCTAGAGTACAGTAGAAAGAGAACTACTGTGTGAGTCTATTCTGGAACCTGTCCTGTTTAACACCTTTATCAATGACCCCGAGAAAAAAACAGAGTGCACCTTCATCAGGTTTCCAGATGACACCAAATTGTAGGGGCACTAGCTGATATACTGGATGACGTGATGACCATTTAGAGACCTAGACAAGTTGGAGAAACTGGCCAACAGGAACCTCATGAAATTAATGCAATGTCCTGCCCCTGGGAAGGAAGACTTTCCTGCAGCAATACAAACTGGGGACTCATGGGCTGGGGAGCAGCTCACTGCCCCTCCGGGACCCTTGGGCCCCCAAGAGTCCTTGGGCTCCTCCTGGGAGGGACCATGGGGTGTTAACGACTTGTTGTAACAGTGTCTCTTCCTTCTTGAAGGAAACTGGGGATCAACATTAGGACTCAGAGGACCACTGAAAGGGTGAGCAAAACACCACTGAGATGGGATAGATGACAGGAAAATGATATATAACAATTCTAACTGTAGTACTACTGATACTTTTGTGCACCGATTAAGTAATTTGGGTGGCTATTCTGTCAAATATTCATCAGATTAACAAGAAAGGGTATGCTCCCTTCTATTACAACAAGATTTTGAGTGTGACAGAGATTTTGAGCAGGAAGAATCTGATGTTGGAAAGGGACAGTTTTCTTCTTCACTGTTGGGTCCACATTAGGTGACTTTTGCACATTTCAAAATGCAGCACACTCAGTTGCTCTTACTTTATTGGTCTGTTAAATTCAAGTTTTATTATATATGCTATGGTTACCATACATAGTATGGATACTGGGTCTTTGGTTTTTTTTTAAATAAGTAATACAAATTTTTAAGTAAAATGAGTTAATAATAATTATAATAATTATGAATATATATACATTTTAAAGCAAAATTAGTTTCAAAATAAAGCAAGTAAACAGAATTAAAAAAAAAAGTAAAGAATTGATTTTTATATTGAAATTTCTGAACTAACCATTGTTTCTGGCTGGTTTTTCTATTTTAAAAAGTTAGTAGTCTTACAGAAAAGGTTTCCTGTTGAATTCTGTCATCTGCTAAAAGTGGAAAATTTCAATGTGTTTCCCATATTATAGACAAAATATGCTCTATGGAACATAATGTGCTTTAAAAGTGCACCATGAACAGCAGACTGCAATGTTCCAAATGAAAGAATCTTAATATTAAACAATTGCCAATTTTCCAAACATCAGACTTTTCCTTCCAAATTATTGTAAGATTGTAAGAAACCTAGGTGAGCTTTTGAGGCTGGAAGGGACATTACAGGCTCTAGTTTTATTTACAATACTCACTACTGTTTGTCACATGTTACTAAAAGAATAAGAAAAATAAAGGAAAATGGGTTTTAATAGCAGGCAACAGAACACACGGATGAAATTTGTACAGAAGATTAAAGATACAGTGACTGTAGTTGTGGTAAGTCCTAGTCTTTCTTCTGGATAAAGCCTGAAAGTTAGAAGAAGACAAAAATTCTCTGTTATAAAAATTATCCTTCTGTATTCAGTGTTGGTGTGGCTTCACCTCAAGTACTGTGTGCATTTCTGCACCCCACCATTTGAGAAGGATATTAAGGTCCTTGAATGCATCCAGCAGAGGGCAACAAAGCTGGTGGAAGGGCTCTAAGGAATGTCCTATGAGAAACAGCTAAGGACTTTTTGTTTATCTGGTTTGGAGAAAAGGAGGCTGAGGGGTTGTAGCGGATTGATGCACGGACTCCGACAGATGATAAATCAAAGACCCTTTATTAAAATATTACACTGCTTATATACTTTCTACTTGTTTATACACGCGCCACTAAATGATCTTTTATTGGTTTATATGTCCTGTTCACGCGTCCTTCATGCGTCTCTTTAGCTGATACAATTGGCTATCTTTTACAACCTTACAGTTCCCTCTTTCACAAACAAAGGTCATGCGCTCGCTTGTTTACCTCCTTCTAATGTTGTTTTTACTCCTGTTCCAGACACACAAGTCTTCTCCCTTCGGACATGACCTGGACCCTTCAGTACTTCAATCCTGTTAACCCTTTCAATCTTACAATGCCTAATTCCTCCTCAAGGGGTGACCTCACTGCTTTACAACTTCCTGAGGAAGGGGAGAGGCAGGTGCTGATCTCTTCTCCCTGGTATCCAGGATAGGATGCGTGGGAATGGTTCAAAGCTGCACCAGGAGAGGTTTAGACTGGACATTAGGAAACATTTCTTTACCAAAAGGGTGGTCAAACATTGGAACAGTTTTCCTAAAGAGGTGGTCAATGCCCTATGCTTGTTAACATTTAAGAGGCATTTTGAAAATACCCTTAAAAATTTGTTTTAACTTTTGGTCAGCCCTGAAGTGGTCAGGCAGTTGGACTAGATGATCATTGTAGGCCCCTTCCACCTGAAATAGTCTGTTCTATTCTATTCTATTCGGTTCTGCAAGAATATTAACGATCTTGGATATACAACGGGAAGCCCGTGAAATTAATGGACTGCATTACAAATATAGCATAATAATTATTTTAAAGCTGTTAGCCCTCTCAAGGTCATCAGACTCATGCTAGCTTTCTCATATGAAGAAATGTCACACCTTAAAAAGGGTTTTCTAAACAACATGTTAAAAATCACATAGTAAAGATGTTTGTAATTATTCATCCATAATGCATTGACATTACTGATTCCTGTCAGAATGTTTGCAACAAATTTAATTAATATGCAGAGGCATAATTTAATTTCACTTTAAAGCACTCAGATGTCACTGCACAAGGTCTTGAAAACAGTAACTTCCCTATCTACAAGCTACTTTGAAAAGAACTACTTCAGTAAACAAGTACTATGGCACATTTTGCAGAAAAGACAAAATCATTTAGAAGCTGCTATTTAAAAAACAGCTTTGTACCTCTATAGCCTTATATTAAAGGAAAAAGCTGCAATTTGTTCTGTTTTTCACATGATTAGTGTATTATCTGATGCTTGTAACAATTTGGTTTGGCTGGCCTAGAGCTGTGTGGAGCATATAACATCACCTGGATTTTTCTACTTTCTTCATAAACTGCAAATGAAAAAAAAAACCAAACCAAAAACAGTTTTCCTTTTTGTCTGGCTTTTTGAACAGTTAGAACCAAAACTCTGTTTAACATAAGCTTCTATACTGCTACCAAGCCAAGAGAATTACAGACAATCTTAGTAATGCTGATATACAACCTAGAATATATCAAATGGTTGATTCTTCTAACATTCTTTAAGTTTGATGTCAATTCTATAAAATAAAATAAAACTGGAAAAATAATGTATATACGATTTACTGACAGTTGGTACCAAAGCTTGAGAAATGGCTTTAAAGAATGTGCAGGAAGAATAAGGGCTTATGGGATAAACCTTAATAGTCTTGGAAGGTGTCTTTTCTCACATTTATTGCAGAGATAGTGCACCAAATAGGTTGGAGGACTCTGATGGAGCCAGGGACTCCACCTTTATGTACACCCTTGAAATGAAATGGGGATCTAATAAAAAATCTAATCTTCTGACCAATTCAAAATAAGTTACTCATTTGCAAATTTTACAGTTACTGAGTAATAAATGAGAACAGTTTTAGTATTTTATTTTCTGAGGAGCATAATAACAAAAAAAGAAAGAAAAATCCACTACAATTGTATAAATTTTCAATTGAATGGAAATACAGGCCACACTTACTAAATAAATTTAGCTGTTTCATGTGTTAAAATAATTTAACAACTGCTAAAATATTTTCAATTACTGAATATATTTTCTGTCTTCTGTATTGTTTTTATTATGGTTTTCCTACTGTTGACATCTTAATAGTGTAATTACCAGATAAACTAGAATGTCTCTGGATGAAACTCTGGATGCTGCCTACTGCCCATAATACCATACCTGTTATAAAAACAAAACTGCTTAAATGACTAAGTTACTTAGTAGTCAGGAACAGCCAGTTACAGGATCTCATCTTTGTGATAAGGAGGTTCAAAATTCTGCCCAGCTTAATCATGTCACAGACCAGAGCATTTGAAGTTTATCAGCTGGGTGAAATATCATTCTAAAAGCTACCTAATTATGCATTGTAAGCGATTACTTAAATTAATGAGGATGTTCCTTGCTCAGCAGGTAACAAATATACATTCCCCCCTCTACCCCTGAACTATTGAATTACCATTTGTTATTTTGCTTTCAAAGAATAACAATCATGAGCCTGTTTCAATCATCCCATATGAATTATTTGTATGCCTTTGTACTGAAAGCTGTTTACAGACCTCACCCCGTGGTCCCATTTTGTGTTGCCTACCTCTCAGACATTTCTGCTGGGCACCTTGACTTCCTGCTGAATTTACGAGATTTCTGAAAGGGTGAGAGCCTTGCAGTCCCTTAAAAAAACCTTGCTGGAAGCACGTTCTGATTACAACACTGTATTTTAATGACCTTTGTCACATAATCACACATATGGTCATTCAATTTTTGTGAAAAAAAAAAAAAAAAAACAACCCACACCAAACCCAACAAATAAACAAAAAAAACCCAAAACCAACCAAATAAAAAAAAAAACAAAACAAACCAAAACAAAACCAAACCATAAAAAAGCCCAAAACAAAACCAAGAAACTCCATCAAAACCAAAAAGCACCAACAAAAGCCTCTGTATCAGGTTATATTTTGTATACGTTCTGAGCCATCTATCTCTTAATGGGCACTATATAGAAAGTATAGAAAGTTAAAAACTCTGATTTAGCTTCCTGAATTCCTCACCTGAGTCAAGTCTCATTCAAAACTATTCATTACATTTCTAAGTAATGAAATACCTAACTCTCTTTATTGAGGTCTAACTCTTAGAACTGGAGCAAATAAAACACATGAAAGTGCTGACTTATTCAGATTTCCTCTAATTAAACATTTCCCAGAATAAAGTCCAAAGTTAGTGATGTAAAATCATAGCTCCAAACATTAGGACTTACTATTATGCATGTGTTTTGGTCCGGAGAATATTATTCTTGAAAACATTAATGCAGTTAGGAAAGAGATATTAAATGAAATCCCAATAAGATCAACCCATGTCAGCCATGTTATAATAAAGACTGGGGCGATGGTATGCTTGAGACAGAGACTGAATTTATCCAGTTTGCAGAAGATGCAAAACTCAGATGATCAGTATTAAAAATAATCTTTATTAGTTACACCAAGATCCAAAATCAGCAAAAAAACATTCAGTCAAGGCAAGTGCAGAGTGTTATACTCAGCAGGAAGCTCACAGATAGAAAATATTCAATAGCCAAACCATTCATTTCAGTACTACTTTTAAAATTTTATTTATCATTAAATTCAGGTATTCTTCTCAATCCTGGGGAAAAAATAACAAAAATAACACTAGAACAAACATTTGCAAAATGCCTAGACCAGCATTTACAGCTTTATAGTTTAACTTAAGCTAATCGAGAATCAATTAACCTAAGCTGAATGAGGTTTAAAACTCTAGCCTAGATAAATCCACTGAGGGAGAAGAGCTTGATAGATGAGCTCTGAGAATGTTACCCATGTTGTTTCTCATAATGATAGGAAGTGGTCTGATCATATGAGATACTTAAAATTGTTTGTGAAGTTTTTGTTGTTGTAGTTTCCACTGACTTGCATTTCAGAAGACTAAGGATGAAATAGGTATCATGCCTAGAAGGCAGAAAAAGTTATTTTGTGATACATGACACATCTACATGTAATACATGTAGATGTTTAAAAGCAAAGAAAAAAATTGCAACAAACCAACCATCAAAGATTTTTGTCATGTACATATCTCAGGATTGCAGTGCAGTCCCTGTCTTATACCCTAAGGAGCCTCCATCTCTAAAACTGAACAGATATTGCTTTAGGAATTTGCTTTATTTCACTGGAACTTGCTTAATTGATTAAAAAAAAAAAAGATTTTTTTTTTTTTTAAAAAAGGACGTCTTGCTATTCTCTTTGCTAACAGGAGGCTCATATAGCTTCTCTCTCATAAGTAGGTATCATAATGAATAATGACCACAATATGAAATCCTACTGGCAACAGAAAGGCCAGTATTTTACTGTTGATATTAAGAAAGCTAAGGAAAATAAAAAAATCAAGCAGCATTTGTTACTGAAGTTCTTACAAAATCTAAACAAATACTTTTGGAAATAAATTAGAATGATATTAAAAAATAATAGTTCTAATAGAGTGATTAGAAAGTCAAATAAGAATCAGCATTTTTTTACTTCTGAACATTTTACAGTAAGCAGAATACAATCATATTTGCACTTTAAAATGTAACTGTTCTTAAATAAAGTGTATGTATTAAATGTTGGTTGAACTTACTTGGATATATACATGTGTGATACTGTTTCATGTTTATAAGGCATAATTAATACTCAAAATTCATGAACACACGTTGTGGTTTGACCCCAGCCGACAGCTAGGACCGCATAGTCGCTCACTCACTTCCGCGATGGCAGAATGGGGAAGAGAATCAGAAAAGTAAAAGTGAGAAAAGTTGTGGGTTGAGATATGGTATGGCAGGGCAGTATGAGGAGCAGAAAAGGCCTTAAGAGCTTAGCAACAACTAAAACCACCAGTGTGCTATCAACACTATTTCTCATTCCAAATCCAAAACATAGCATTACACCAGCTGCTAGCAAGAAAGTTAACTCCATGCCAGCTGAAACCATTATATTCTCCACCCCTTATTCCATATAATTTATGTCATGCCCAGATCCCACCCTAGCCAATACATCCTCATTAACCACTACCACCCTTCCCTTACCTCAAACCAGGACACCATCCTTTGATACAATAAACAGATATCATTCCCCTAGTCCATGGATCATCCCTGTGAAATGTCCATAAATGTCCACAAAATGTCCATTGAGTTAATTTAGTCCATGACTTTAAGCTCCATCTGCCATGGTTGTCACTCAGGACAGGAGAGGTGGTGTGTTACATGGAGTTATTGGGCACCAAAGCCACCTCAGGCCAGGTCACTGCTGCACTTGCACTGTTTCTTGTAAGACTTATCCTCCATTGGTTCAGGTGGTTCCTGCTATAGCAATTCCTATCAAATCCCAGGTTTAGCTTTAATTCCGATTTCTCTACCTTCCCCCCTGCCCTGCCCAAGTGGTGCAAGAGAATGGGGAATGGGGTTTGAAGTCAGGTCATCACACGTTTCTGCCGCTCCTTCCTCAGGGGAGGACTCCTCATGCTCTTCCCCTGCTCCAGTGTGGGGTCCCACCCATGGGAGATGGTTCTTCACAAACTTCTCCAACATGAGTCCTTCCCACAGGCTGCAGTTCTTCATGAACCGCTCCAGTGTGGGGTCCCTTCCATGGTGCAGCCAGTCCTTCGGGCATCCACGTCAACATCCATGGGCTGCAGGGGAACAACCTGCCTCAGCATGGTCTTCACCATGGGCTGCAGGGGAATCTCTGCTCTGGCACCTAAAGCACCGCCTCCCCCTCCTTCTTCACTGACCTTAGTGTATGCAGAGTTGTTTTGACGTGAATCCATGCTGGAGCTCCAGCCTGTTGGCAGCATAGGAAAGAGAAACAGCAGCTGTGGCCATCTGCCAGCCCAGGTGCATCACCATTGCTGTTATCAAAACATTCCCAGGCACAGCAGAGTAAGATGATAAGCAGTATAGCAAGTAGCAAAAGCAAGAAGCACGAGCCAGCGCCACTAACAAGCACAAGACTCTAATTTACAGTAAGGCAAGCAAACTCCATGGCAAGAACAGGCGACTGTCAATTAATAGACAAACAGCAATAAGTACTATAAATTCAATCTAGCACATTCCAATCAAATCTGTAATTATCTTTGAGTCCCATGTTGGGCACCAAAAAGGACTGTCATGGTTTAAACCCAGCCAGCAACTGGTTAAACCCAGCCGCTTGCTCACCTTCCCCCCCGCCCCTGCCACAGAATAAGGAGGAGAATCAGAAGAGTAAAAGTGAGAAAACTCATGGGTTGAGAAAAAGAGAGTTTAATAACTAAAGCAAAAGGCACACACACGAGCAAAGCAAAACAAGGAATTCATTCACTGCTTCCATCGGCACGCCGGTGTTCAGCCATCTCCAGGAAAGCAAGGCTCCATCTCACATAAAGGTTACCTGGGAAGACAAATACCGTAACTCCAAACATCCCCAACATCCCTGACACGGGAAGATGTCGTGTCTACCGTTAGATCTTTAATACCAACTACCAGCAAAGGCCAGATGACAAGAATGTGAATGCATGTCCTCTATTTCAGGTCAAAGTCAAAAGACTGAGCTTAAATCATCACCTTCATAACCAGCTCCATAAAGGTACTGAAGAAAATACATCAGTCACAGCCCACAGTGGTTTAGACAGCTACCACATTTCAAACGTATGAGTATTAGAGTGTTATTGTGTAATCTTTAAACATTTCAAATATTAACAAAAATTGGCTTATTATTTAGTATACAACCTTGGGAAACATTAATTTAAGTATGGATTTGATGAATTTTGAGTTGTCACAGAAAAGCAGCTTGGCTGAGATTCATTTAGCTTTATGGGTAGATTTCAGTTGCCAAAAAACAACCAACTTGTGCAATTTGAGCACAATCTCTCATGTTCTGCATGGTCTCCAACTGCTGCTCAAGAAGCTTGTGAGTGTCCCATTGGTCCAGTATTGTATCTATAAAGTGCCTTAGAGCATGTGAAGTGTGAATAGATGCCCATATTTAAGCAACTGTATCCTGTCCTAGATGCTTACAATAGTCATTTCTGAAGTGCAGTTCACTTGATCCAATTTAGATATGTGCCTTCAGATTCAATTAAATAGCTTTAAAATACCAATATCCCATCATAAAGGAAACTCAGATGACTATTGTAAATGCAACTACAGTACAGTTAATAGAGTCTAGAGATCTTTTCAGCTGACCAGATGTAGTGTCTGCTTTAGGATGTGGCAATTAAAGACTCAGTTCAGTAGTCTTTATGTGGACTTCAAGTGCTCTCTTGCCATAGACTATCTGAAACATCCCCACGCTTTTCTGGAGTGCCAGCTTGACAGGTTAGATGGAGTCCCCTAGAGTGCGTAAAAAGACTTAAGTTCAGGCAACTGAACCAAATATCTTGGTCTTTTTTACCACAAGCTGCTAGAATAAGTCATATACAAACATAAGTCATATATAAACTCTTCAGTTTTTGTTAATTACAAAGAAGTCATGAGTAAGATTATTATTAAATTTGTAACTTGTTATCTATGTTAAGAAATATAGAGTCCCAAAGAATGGTACTAATCAATGCAACAGGAATAGTAGACTAAACAATATACTATGCAAACTCCTTTTTTTTTAATGTCCTGTGGTAGTGATAGGGGACACAAAATAGAGGAGTTTGCGAATAGCTTTGCTTTGTAAGAGTAGTAGGAAGAGGGGCTCGCTGAAGAAGTGGCAAGTGTTTGACTTTTTTGTGATTGTAGGTTTGGTTTGGTAGTAATTGTACACTTTGGTGAGTACACTAGGAGATTTCAGAGTTATTTGTGGAGTTGTTACCTTTCAAGGGTTTGTGAAGGAGGTGCTTAGTAAGGCTTTCCTTTGATCTGGAGGATGGCACAGAACTTGTCCTGTTTTAAAGCTTGTGTATTATATTCCCTGAGTAATTTTCTTTTCTTGTTCCAGATAATTTTCAAGAAATCAAACTGACATTCAAGCTGTGTACTTTTGGCTACTTCTACTTGACATACATCATGCTCTTCTGAAGTCTGTGTTCTTTATACCTTTACTTGTCTTTCTCATGTCCCTTAAGTTCTTAACCTCTAAAAGTTCAGGGTCACTGCAGGCAAAGCTGCTGTTGGCAACCACATCTCTGAACAGCTCTTGGCTATTTGCAAGTAGTAACTCCAGAAGGGCACCGATCCTTGTTGCCATACGCAACAACTGCATCAAGAAATTGTCTTTGACACAGTCCAGAAATTCCCTAGATAACCCCCATTCACTCAAACTGCTCTCTTACACAGCACACAATCCCTCCTCTTCTTCTATCCTTTCTGTCTTTCTGTAAATGGAACTGTTATTTTCATTGTCTTATTTTTACTCTGAAATGTACTTATAAAACATTCCCTTTTTCCTTTTTTTATGTCCCTGCGTAGCTGGAAATTGCTTCACGGTTATATCTTTCTGATACAATTCTTACATGCTTGACCTATTCCTTTATAATAATCAGTCATGTCCTTATTTTCAGTTTTGTATGATTCTTTTTTTAATACATTTTAAAGTCATTACAGAGCTCATTATACAGCCATTACATTATTTCAGTATTCATCCTAGCTTTCCTCAGCAATAGGATATTTTGCCACTAGTTCATTCATCTTATTTCTCTGCTCCCACCTTTGCTTTCTGGCATAGCAATACTTTTTTTTTTGGTGATTACTCTTACCCATATTACCTTCCAACTTCAGATGTTCAATAATTTGCCTCTGATTTTTAAAAAAAGAAGACATCTAAGGTAGCTTCTCCCTAAAACTTTCTTCCATTTTATGAATCAGGACATATTTCCAGAAACTGTCTGTTCTAGTAGATTTATTTTCCAGCAAATAGCCAGCTATTTGAATCTCTTACTATCCGCATGTCACATATTTTGAATACATGTATTATAAAAGAATTTTTAGTAGGAAAAAGAATAAAATCTTGTATCAGTATGACCCTGGGTTTAATCCATCTAAACAAAATTGGATGAATGTAGTATATTTTTTTATTTTAAAAGATAAAATTATGACATAATAAGGGTGGGATTTACCTGTATTGAGTCAAATAAAGCCTGACCTAAACATGCTAAGTTCTTTTTATAATCAAAGGGATTGATTAATTTCAAGAGGCATCCAATATAGGTCAAATGAGTAGTTCTGTGGACTTTTTCTTCTGTGACTATTTTAAAGAACCAAACATTGTATATTTGCTTCCTAACTTATACCAAATAGAATGTGAATTTATCTCTTAAAACTCAACAATAAATTAGCTGATTTTTTGTTCTTTTGAATACTAAAATAATTTTGGAGGTTTTGATTGCATATTAGACCACCAATACGCATTGTTTTTTTTCCAACCCAACATTAACTAAAGTGTGTTTTGTTTTACAGATTCTCATTTACACTACCTTCAAATTTTATTGTCATACTTGTAATAAGAATTTAATGTCTAAGGTATGCTTTGTGTTGTTTTTTTTTGCCCAGTGGGAGATGAGCACAATCAATGTGGAATTTGGATAATGAGGTGAAGTCCCTGTGCTCAAAGAATGATAAAGACCGGCCTTGCTATCTCTTGTGCAACCCAGGGGAGTGGAGACTCACCTGGCCAGCACGGGATGCAGATCAGGAGGCAGCCCTGTGGAGGCAGGACAGCCCTGCTTTTGTCAGTGAAGACAAGATAAGAGGAACTTGGGTAGTTCTTTGTTTCTTGAAAGGCTGTCGTGCCCGATGACTGACCTCTGCCTCATTACCTGTGAAATGCATATTAAAGTTGACACTCCTGCATATGCTAATGAAGATTATAGAGATCATGCTAAACATATATGACTATAGCACTCGTCTCTCCACCCAAATCATACTATATGTCACCTAGGGGAGGGAAACCTCATAATTTTGGGGATAAAAAGACGGAGAAAATGACTGTTAAATTGGGAGAGAAGAACCTCAATACCTGACGGACCAGCTGATGGGCTGCGTTCTCTTCCTCCACCCCAGGCAGGGACGCCTTCTGGGTAAGCGCTGCACCTTTCACCCTCTGGTGAATGTTACCCCCGGGTTGTTGTATTATTATCATTGTTTTTGCTAGCAATATTAACCTTAATTAATAGTGCTATTGTAGTCAGTGAATTTATCAATGGCAATCTCAAATCTGTTCTGTCGCTCTCAATAAAATAACTAATTTAGATTTTTGTGAATCTGACTCAGTGCAAGTCCTTTGTGGGGACTCTGATAAACAGATCAGTGAAAGCCTGGGACTCTGACAGACAAATATCAAAACTGCATTCTTTTTAACACGACAATCAGTGCCTCCCAGAAGACACTCACCATCAAACTTAATGGAGTTATTTTGTACGAAAGGTGTCAGAGCAGCATATTTATACCTACACTGCCCCTTTCTCTCCTATTCTTGTGGCACAGAACTATCTGCTTTTGTCCCTCAGAACGTTACTGATTTTTCAAGACTGCCCTCCCAAACAGGTTTCTTTTGCTATTGAACTTTCAAAATCAGAAGACGCAGAAACAGCTTTTCCATGTGCTCAAAATGATGATCAATTTTTTCTTATGTAGAGCCTGCCTCATCAGAATACTTAAAAACCTTCACTTCAGTCAAAAATGTTATTTATGTTCTGAAAGAGGTCTAATTAAACTAACAGTACATATTCTAAAATTAGAAATTTGTTCATACTGTACACAGACTTTGCCAAACTAGGGCCATATCTGACACTGGTGGGTAGAACACAAATTTGTCAGATTATGACTTTTTGTAAAAAAGGAGGTGAGATTTTTCCTTCTCAGTTGATTTGTGGGCAATGCTTTATAACCAGCCAATCACATCTCTAGTGCTATCACAGAATCACAGGGGTTGTAAGAGACCTCTGGAGATCATCTAGTCCAACCCCCCTGTCAGAGCAGGGACACCTAGAGCAGGTTGCACAGGATGGCGTCCAGGCGGGTTTTGAATGTCTCCAGGGTTGGAGACTCCATCATCTCTCTGGGCAGCCTCTTCCAGTGCTCTGCCACCCTCAAAGGAAAGAAGTTCCTCTTCATCTTTAGATGGAACTTCCTATGTGTGCTAATATTTTTAACTTCAACTTTTTTTCATATAAACTAGTAATATCCCACTTACCTGTGAGAAAAGTACTGAGATAAGGACTCTTCAGTGTTACATGCATAATTGGATACATTTTATTGATTCTCAACATCTTAGTGCAATATAGTATTTCAAATTAAAATAATGTAATTTTACCAGTGGCAACACACGTAATGTAAAATAGGACATACGGCATGATCAGTGTGATTTCCCATGATACTGTGAGACAGATATTTACATAAAAATATTGAAGCATAATACTATTTTTTTTATGGAATATTTATTTTGATATGTAACCCATGAAGTTTTAGAAAGTGGAGTAATAACTTTCAAGAATGATAGAAATAGAGTGATAATTTTATATCCCGCTATAATTTAAGTTTAGGAAAGTTTAAACAAATAAAAACGAAAACCAACCAAAGAAAAAAAAATCAAAACAAACAACACCCCCCCCCATGCATTCCACTGAGATTGTTAATGAGACAAAGAATTAGGAAAATAAAACTAAACATAATAAAAAAAAAAGATGTTTTTCCTCCTAAGTAAGAACTATCCTTTGACAACAACTCTGCTGTGTGTAGGTATAAGTTTAGGAAAATATAAAGTACAGAATGTGATAAGTATGTAATCCTGACACCACATTTACTGAGAATTTCCAAACTGCCAAAATTTCATTGACTTCAGGCTTTGGAATACAGTGGACTGGTGGATCTTATTTTCCATTTTCACCATCACCATCCCTTTTTCTGTTTTTTAAAATGCTCTATATTGGGGGGGGGGGGAAATTGCATATCAGTTGTGCATAATTACTCAGCATAAATTTATTATTTGGGCAATTTCACTCTCTGGGGCTGCTGTATGTTTTGACCAGCATCCAAACCCTAAAAATTCTTAATACTGTGTGTGCTGAGATGGGGGTGAATGGACTTTTTCTGAAGTTTTCAGTAGCTTCTCGGAGCTGTGATGTATCTGGGCATGATACAAAGCTCTTGGCATGCCCACATAAACCTCGAGCTATTTATGAGAAGTAATGTAATGGAGCTGTCGAAGAGAGGTAAGAGACATACATAGGAGACAAATCAGAACATTTATCAAATAGATAAAGAATGACAAATATAGTAAGAGGCAGATCTAGGAACACAGGATTAAATAGATGGAAAATTTAAAGGATGTCAAGCATAAAGGGAAGAATGCAACAACAGTAGTGATGCGTCACAGGGCATAGTTCCCAGCACCAATCAGAGCAGCTACCCTTGCACGTCAGAGATCTCCCCTCAGAGCAACCTCTATTGAAAGGATGCTGCCATCCAAGTCTGGGAGTGTCCTGTGCCTCTTGCTGAGACTGGGGCAGGCAGAGATGGTGGCCTTGCCTGCAGGTGGTGTGCGCTGGTTGGGAATCTCTTAAGTTGCGCAGCTATAAGAGGAAGTAAGCAGACTGTGAAGCACCAGAGACAACAAAAAAGGAATTGACAGACTCTTCATAGAAGTTCTGCTGAGATGACAGGCTGACTCCCCAGTTGCACAGAAAGAGGAGCAGCCAGGGACTGTGCTTGATCAAATGGCAAATGGGGACTCCCACAATGGTGAAGGCTGGGAGTGTGTGACTTCAGGCAGCAGGAGGATGTGCTCCTTTTCCACGCAGAGACCTGCAACTGCAGAATAGCTCAGTGTCCTGGTACACCTACAGGGATGTCCTGGTTTCAGCTAGGGTAGTTAATTTTCTTTCTAGTAGCTGTTGTGTTTTGGATTTAGTACGACAATAATGTTGATAACACATATTGTTTTAGTTGTTGCTAAGCAATATTTACGTTAGTCAAGGACTTTTTCAGTTTCCTATAGAAGCTGAGAGGGAGCACAGATAGGACAAGCTGGCCAAAGGAATATTCCATACCATAGATGTCACGCTCAGTGTATAAATGGGGGCTGGCCAGGGGGGGCAGGAATCCACAATCTCTGCTTGGGACAAACTGGGCAACCAATCATCTAGTGGTGAGAGCAAATTGTGTTGTATGACTTTATTTTGTATATTCTATTAATATTAATATTAATATCACCATCTTTTCTGTTACTGTTCTATTAAACTATCTTTACCTCAACCCATATGGGTTTTTTTCCCCTCCTTTTCTCCCGCTTCTCCGTACCCTACTGTGGAAGGAGGGAAGTGAGCAAGCAGTTGCATGGTCCTGGCTGCTGGCTGGGTTTAAGCTATGACAAGGGGAGAAAGCTCTGCCTGGGGAGGCATCACAGTGGGACATGCCTGGACTGTGCATCTGCACAAGGGACAGCGTGGGTGATAGTTATGGGAGACTCCCAGTTGCAGTGATGGATACCCACATCTGCCTACTTGACTTGCTGTCCGGGGAGATTTATTCCTTTCTGGGAATTCGGAACAGGGATGCTAGAGAAAGAATGCTGAGGCTTCTCCAGCCCTCCAGCTACTTCCCTATGCTGGGGAATCTGTATGGGCATGCACAATATTGCCAGGGGAAACCCTGAGCATACTAAGAGTGACCTATGTGGCTCCAGGGGCAAGGGCAAAAGGTCCTGGATGACATATCCTGAATCTTGCCCATAGAGTGGAAGTATCATAGAGTCACAGAAAAGTTTGGGTTGGAAACGACCTTTAAAGGTCATCTAGTCCAACCTCCCCTGCAATGAGCAGGGACATCATCAACTAGATCAGGTTGCTTAGAGCCCCGTTCAACCTGACCTTGAATGTTTCTTGGGATGAGGCATCTACAACCTCTCTGGGAAACCTGTTCCAGTGTTTCACCACCCTCATTGTAAAAAATTTCTTTCTTATATCTAGTTTAAATGTAGCCTTTTTCAGTTTAAAACCATTACTCTGTGTCCTGTTGCGACAGGCCCAGCTAAAAAGTTTGTCCCCATCTTTCTTATAAGCCCCCTTTATGTACTGAAAGGTCACAATAAGGTCTCCCTGGAGCCTTCTTTCTCCAGGTTGAAGAACCCTAACTCTCTCAACCTGTCTTCATAGCAGAGGTGCTCCAGCCCTCTGATCATTTTTGTGGCCCTCTTCTGGACGCACTCTAACAGGTCTTTCCGGTGCTGAGGGCTACAGAGCTAGACACAGTACTCCAGGTGGGGTCTCACCAGAGCAGAGTAGAGGGGCAGAATCACCTTCCTTGACCTGCTGGTCACATTTCTTTTGTTGCAGCCCAGGATATGTTTGGTCTTCTGGGCTGTGAGAGCACATTGTCAGCTCATATCCAGCTTTTTATCCACCACCAGTACCCCAAAGTCCTTGTCAGCAGTGTTACTTACAATCCCTTCATGCCCCAGCCTGTATTGATACCAGGGGTTGCCCTGACCCGGGTGCAGGACCTTTCACTTGGCATTGTTGAACCGCCTGAGGTTCAAAAAATACCATTAATACAGTACTTGCATAGAATTTCATAGACTGAATATCCAAGCTGGATATATTTCTTCTAATGAAACTTATCACTTTATAGAGATTTCATATTTTTTCAGAAACTTATGAAAAATATAATTTTCAGTAACTAGAATATTAGCTAGAATACAAGGTCATATATTCTTTCATTTCTGAAATAAAAAAGTATATGTAATGGACTGAAACATGATGAAGTGATTTTTTTTCCACTGTATAGCTGCATTTCTTTGATAAACAGCCTGTGTAACATCCAGACATACAACTTTCAATGAAAACATCAGTCAAAGGCACAAAGTAAGCAAGCAAAAATTGCCTATGTATGTATCTATCTATAAAATAAAAGACAAAATAAGAGAAATTAACACTTTTTTCCCTCTTTATTTTTTTTCTCACTGTAAACAAGAAATTGAAATTTTATGTGTGTTTCAAAAAAAGAACTATGAGTACAGGCTCTTCCATATCAATTTGTTAATCTCATGGTCATTCAAAACCCATATTTTAGTTTGTGTATTATGATGTTGCATCCCTGTTAAAGGGCTCACTTTGTCAAAGCTATGGAAGACAGGAAATCAACTTTTGGTCAATAAACTGGTTAGTTATGAAAGAGAGCTTAAGCCATCTTACATTCTGACAGAGCTAAAGCGCTGGCTTCTACTGCTGTGACTTAGAGACTCTTACATTGTATGTCCCACAAGAAGACAGGTGAATGGGTGCAACAGTCTAGTACATAATATTCTGAGAGTATTTTGAACGTTAATCACTCATATCATATGAAGATGATGACCTGACCTGATTTATATCAAATATTATGAGATTATTTGAAAAATAATCACACTTTGTGTGAAGGAACTCAATCAGTTAACTTTTACAGTTCTGAAATATGTATAGAAAAAAAGGTTTGTTGAATAGATTTTAATGCAAATGTTATTGCATCACCTTCAGTAGACACTGGAAGAGATGTTTATTATTATTTAGTGCCAGGAGAGAGAAAAAATAGCAATTATACCAGGCTTCAAAAAGCCTTAAATTTGTTTATATGAATGACTTTTACCAAACTGAGAAGTGTGAGATTTCTCTATTGGATTGCTTTCATAAAACTCCTAAGAAAGGCAAGATTTACAGGGAGAGGTAATGACTTTTTAAATTAAACTAACTGGTGTAGTTCAGGGAAAGCACTCTTTTTGAGACACAAAGCCTTTTTAGCATATAAGCCAAAAGCCTAGAACGAATCAGTGTATGAAAGTTTTCTCCTTGAAAAATGCTTTTGTTTCAGTCTTGAAGACTTATGCTCTCTGTAATTTAACGTGCCCTCTCACATGCAACAGAAATTTTCTTACATCTACTGAAAGAAAACTATCAGTATTCATGGGATTTTTTGCATCAAACTACTGTTGTACCTTATTTTTTAAGGATTTTTATACTGTACTTAACACTACAAAATTGTTAACTATAGAAGGTTAAATGAATGGAACAACTCATGAAATGCAAGCAAAATTAAGACTTTTCTGGTTTTAAATATCAAAATAAAAATTGTATAGAAGCTATATTAATGCTAAAAGCAAAAATTGTAAGTAAAAGGCATAATTGTAGGAAAGATATTGGATAAAATTATAGCAAGAAAAAAGATCAAGAAAAAAACCCAAGAAAATAATCCAACTTTTAAAAGAGCTTTGCAAGATACTGTAATTGAAACAAAAATAAAGAAAATAATTAAAAATGAAGACAGGTTATAAAATGTATGGAAAGGGAGAAATGTCATGCAGTACAATAGCAAGGAAAGGTTCAGACAATAACTTCCCTCTCTAAGAGAAAGCGCAACAGATAGTGAGACTGAAATAAAGCTTAGAATGGATTAGAAGCAAAGAGCTTCAAGCATTGTTAGAGTTCAGAACTGTATTCAGCCTGTCTGAGCATTTGGAATAAAATCTAGAATTCTCTGATAAGGTATAGCAAAACTGAAAATTTTAAGATATGGTCTAATTATGCTACATTTTTATGAAAAACATTTTCACCGCCTTTCTAGTTTTTCACCAACTGTTTTTACAGAGCTTTCCTCATTTTCTACAGTGTGACCTGGGAAGAAAAGAACATACTACAACTCCATCTTTAACCAGCAGTACAACTGGGAACTCCTTAGGATTCAGTCTCTGCAGTAGCCAACCGGTGTCTGCAACATGACATCCTCAGGCAGTTCCAGCCATGATTTTTTCTGTTGGGTGCAGTGGGACTTACCTAGAAGTGCCCCAGTGGAATTAGTGAAGATGATACATACAATTACCTGATTTTGTCACAGTTAATTGGTATTTAGGGTGTGATTCAGATTTAGTTCAGACAGACAGATTCAGGTATCTACAAGTGATCTAGATGCTTGAGCTCCCGTTATAGTCATAATGAACACACAGTCAGTGTCTTCAGCTCTAGCGAGACTGAAGAGCTATTCACCTCACCCTAAAGCAGACTGTGTCTCTGTTCAGTTACCTGAATATAGGTGCCTTTTGCAATCTCTAGGTGTCTGGGACAAGAGGGTTGCAGATACAGGAGACGTGTAGTATTTTGGAAAGGCAGCTGGTTCCCCAGCTGGATAGTCCAGAGCATTTTGACTATCTCTAGACATCTGTGTAGTTGAATGAACTAAGTCTGTATCTTTGATCTAATAAATCGCATGCTAAACCTCATTGACTATTTTAGCTGAATCTCCATTGGCTATAACCAAAGCTTAATCACATCACTCATACAGACACTGTTATTGAGAGTTAAACCAGATATCTGAATCTGATACTGATCAGTCCTGTTTCTGACCTCCTTCAGCTACTCACATTTTTCATAGCACCAATTCACACAAATTTTACTTGCTAGAGCAAACTTTCAGGTCATTCTGCTCAGGAAAGCCAAAATCTGGGCAAATTTTCCTTTTTATCTTTCATTACTTTTTTCAGGATCTGAAATAATCTCTGCATATAAATATGTTTGCCAAAGTTACCAGAACAAAAAGAATAACTCAACCAGTTCAAGGAAGGCATACTTGTATAATAAACTGCTGCTATTCTTTAAGGTATATAGCTCTTCATGTTTGAAGGTAGACAACAAAAATGCTTTTTTTGCCTAGAAAATTATCTAAATAGGAAAGATGACTGCATTCTCGTTAGTGTTCACACACATATTCCCACCTACACAGGTTCACTTTTTTAATTCTATCTAACGAGAGAGATCTTGCATTTCGCCTTCTCATGTATAATGAATCAGTTACTGAAAATAAAGTTATTTTTCTTACCTGCAATGAAATCTCTGTATCTTGACATCATCATTAAAAACTGGACATACAAACAGGAGACAGTTTTTATGTGTGCTGTTCCCTATATGGTTTCCAAAGCAGAAGATGATAGAATATATTTTAGTCCCTTATTTTTTCCCCTAATTAAAAATTGTTTTAGAAGACAGTTACACTGCATTGTTAATCCTTTAATCCAGCAATTTAAAAAAAAAAAAAAGTTCCTGAGTATAGGTATTAAGAAAAGTGGGATATGATGCTTACTAATATCTATAAAAACACACACACATATTCATGTACATAGTGTCTTCAATTAAACATAACAAATCTGTTATTCTAAAGTTTATAGGCTTACAACAATTAATTTTCCAAGTAACAGGATAATGACCAGTTTATAAAACTCTGGAAAAATCATGGTAATTAAGTGAAGTGAAACAAAAAATCATCACAAGTTTTTCTATAATTCATGAGATCTGAATCAAAGTTGTATTTTTATATTCACAAAAGATTTGAAAATATCCTTTTTAATCACCATGTCTAGTTTATCACATCTTGCAGATTTGTGGAATTAGGTATTTGTCTATATAGCATTTTCAGATAAATGAAATATCTGTTCTCCCAGAACAACGAATGATACATATTTGAAAGAAGTGTGTTCTTGTTACTAAGACAGCTCAACCAACAACCAGAATTAAGATTTTTTTCTTTGAAAAAATCAAGTAAACTCCTTAGTGATAAAATCTACTCATTATTACACAGCGGTTTAAACCTATTATGGATACTGCTATTTATTATTAACAAAAACAGTGCAGAAATAAAATAATAGCTATTACATTATTGTACTGTTGTTGTTACATTTGTTGTTGTTATTACTGCTACTGATATTTGTGTTTAATTGCATCTGTTAAGATTAGAAGCTCTTGATCTATCTATACATAAAGATTTAGAGAATTTTCTTACATTTTAATACATGCAAAAAAGAGTTCAGATAGAATTTATATCTTCATACCTGATGCAGAAGAAACAGCAGTCCAGCATCATCCATTTGTGGAAGTCTGCAATTCCTTTTCCAATTAGTCTGAAAGTGTCCTTCGCGCATAAACTTAGACGTTCAGTCTGAGCACTCTGTAGTGCTTAGCTCAAGTATTTAAGAGGAAAGCTGCAACAAAATGTCAATAATGATTGGAGTTCAATAAGAAAATACCAAAGTCACAGAAAGATGTGATTCAATAAACATGTTGTTAGCATGCTTGATACTACACCGACAGTACAAAAACATATTCACTGGAAGCACCAAGATAAACACAGCTGCAATACACACCAACATTCACAAATTGCAGAGGCTGGTGTTTCTACCAGCCTCTTTGAACAGTAGGTTTAAAGCCCACACAGAGTAGGAGACATGGATTCTTGTCCTTTTGTAACTGAAAGGAGTAGTAGCTGTAGTTCCCATTTCCCAATTGAGTGCACTAGCCACTAAGCTAACAGTAGGAATGAATAGGAAAAGGGAAATATTCAGGGCCCCAACTCACTGGCTGAAATGGGCCTTTTATGAAAAAAGAAGAAAAAAGATGCAGGACACTGCAAAACTAATGGCTGGACTTTTTCTCAACAGTGCAAATGCCACCTGCTTTATGTTGTTGATGAGGAGATAAGGATGGCAAAAAGTAAGTAGTTTACTGAGCACTACAGAATGCAGAAAAATGAGAATCACGGAATCACGTAATTTTCAGAGTTGGAAGGGACCTCTAGAGATCATCTAGTCCAACTCCCCTGCTAAAGCAGGAATGCCTAGAGCACATTACTCAGGACTGCATCCAGGCAGGTCTTGAAAATCTCCAGAGAAGGGGACTCCATAACCTCCCTGGGCAGCCTGTCACATACTTGAGTAAACTTTTGGACTTACAGTCAGTAAAGCAAAAAAAAGCTGCAAATATAATTTATTTGCAATCCAAATGTCTGTTAAACATCTGGCATGATAAACAGGTATTAAGTTTATTCATACTGTTTTGTTGTTTTATTTGGGTTTTTTGAGTAAAACATTAAATGTCATTAAGTGATAAATGACATTTTAAATATTTCTAATTTAAATACATTGGGAAAATAGTTTTTAAACCCCAAAATTATAAACTATGGCTCACAGGCTCAATTGATTAGGGACATGCTTCATCCCCATGATTCTGGTTTATGCTTAAAAAATCTGGCATTTTTCCAGACTAATATTTCTAGCAATTCTTTTCTTTTAAAGTTGCCTATATTCTTCAAATAATTCTTATAAATGAGATTAATTTAATCTTGTAGGAACTTTCCTTTTGGTAATTTAAAATCATTAGCTAAAACATTTTCTGGATTAGCACAGACAGATATAGATAAACATTTAACAAAATACATCCTTTGCCACTTCCAGCCCATTTTACTTCCTGAAACACAGGGCCTTTCACAAGTTAATATATCATGTTATGGTAACTATTTTGGCAAAAAAAGAGAAGATACTTGAGCAATATATGACAGATTTAGAATTCACCAATGGAGGCCTATTCTACTGTTCTAAATATCGTTAACCTTTCTTATGTATTTGTCAAGATGCCTCCTTAGAACCATTGTTTTGTGTTTATTATTAACTGGCAACAGTGCATATTTTCATTGACTGTAATGTAGACTAACAGATGTTCGTTCTGATCTGAGCTCGTTTCTAGTATTTTCCAAACAATATTTTTCTGCAAAGTTACTACAGAAATAATACAAAAATCAAAACTACCTCCACTGAAGACAAAACTGACAAGTGCCATTGCTGAAAAAAGCTGGGAAGCTTGGATGTTTCTTTAAAGAAAAAGCTAATGGTGTAACTGAGAGAATAGTTTTTATAAAAAACAGAGGTTCTTTTTTTTCAGATGCCCCAAAACAACTTTCTTGATATCCTTTCACTCTAAAAACTATACTAGTCTCAAGTGACATGTTCTACATTAAGAATGGATGCCTCCACTTGCTAATAATAAATAGAATCTGGAGAGAAGAAGTTGGGATCTCTTCACATTTTATTTTGTACTCACGACTGAGCAAAAATTCTCCGTGGAATACAAGTCAGAGCTGAAAAGAATGGAAGGTAGGTTGTTTTAACATTGTATCCCTTTAGGCTTCAAGTGAACTTCAGGAAAACCTTTATTTTCTGTTATTTGCTTACTCTGAAGAGACTGTCAATTTTATTGCTTACAGAACAAACAAACACTTATCGAGTCACAGTGCTCTGTAGTTTCTAATTCAGACTAAGTTTTCTGTATATGTATTATTTCTTAAATACTTGTTTATTATGAAGCCTGTATTGTCACATGCATCTCCTTTTCACTGATCTTGTTTTCAGCCTTGTCTTTGTGAAGATTCATCTATGCTTTTGTAACTTCATTTTAATTTTCTTTTCATACTGACAGCACTACTTCAGAAAGAAAGTGAGTCATATTCATGTATGACAAAGTTGTCTTAATTCTAAGACTCCTTTGGTTATTCTACCCACTTCAATAGAAATCACCACATTTGCATTTAGAAGGCATACGGACCTGACTCCTCCTGTGGTGCTTAGTGTAAAATATTGGTTTCTGGCCAGCCTTGATGAGACCACACTAACATCACTTTGGCCTTGGATAATAAAACCATACAAGGTTGCAGACTGACTGTGTCAGTCTTTGTCCCTGTATATCTTCACTTGCAATTGTGGAAAACTTAAATGGTAACAGATAGCTCATGGCAGAGTTTAAAATATATTTGTTTTCAAAAATGGTTTTATTGATGGCCACAGTTGTCTCAGGCTGATATTAACTTTTAGATTTCATTGACTCCAATGGTCTTGGGGAAATCACCCCAGTATTTTTATTCTCCTTTTTCATTAATCACAGTTTTATTCCATTTTTATTTCACCACAATAATGTTAAATAGAAAAAAAAAAAAAAGTTGAATCATTCAGACAGGATAATGTCAATAAGTTTTAAAATAAGAATCTAATATTCCATTAGATATAATAAACAATCTTCTCAAATTATCTTTTTTGCTGTTGTACTAAAATGGATTTCATATTCAGGCATGAAAATCCATGATTTAATTGAAGCTGCAAGACTTCAAATCATGGTGGTTTTTTTTTCCCCTTTTAAAATGTTCTTAAAAGTTCCAGCATTTTTTGTAACAAGGGGTGACTCAAAATAAGCTTTCTTAAACATCTTTGGTAGCTGGAAGAGTTACCTTTTAAGTGACTACATTTTTCAGAGTTGCTGGAGGGATTAAACAGTAGAAATAGAAAACCAAAGCTATTCATTCAGATAAAAATGAATCATGCAATGTATTATTTTCTAGTATAGCTTGAATATTTCCAGAAGCATTTAACTCGTTTGCTTCAGAAAGATGAGGGGTTTGTTTTAAGTTGAACATACACAGGGATCCTGAGTTACTTGAGGTGACCTAATGTATCCCAGCTGAAGACCAGCTGCAACTCCAGAAAGATAAGGTCTTCTCTGGGATCTTTATTGTGTCTTCCAGCCTCACCCAGCTAATTTACTCGGCACATCTCAAAGGACACTAGCTGGCAAAGGCAACTGAACTTAGCCCTCAATATTCCTATTCATTTTAGGAGAGTGCCCCTCACATACCTGCACTGAAGTTAAGCATATGGGGCTCCCACTCATGAGGCCTAAATGCAGACATTTAGAAAATGTTATGTATTAACCATACAAGTTAGGCTTCCAGAATGATGTTTGCCCTTTACTACAGGTACACGTAAATTTTCTTCCACTGTGGTGGAGACAAGACCCAATTCTCTTGACTAACAATTTAAGAAGCAGTGAAATCATTTTATGTGTTCTTTGAATTGTGCTCAGCTAACATTGTCATTCATGCTTCTGTAAGAGTTTAGCTGCTATGCTGTATGGAAATTATTAACCACTACAGAAGGAGTGGTTTGGGTTTTTTTTCTTTTCTGAAATTACTTTAAACTAGAAGCAAGTAAGTAAATAAACCATTAATATGTCTGGCTTATTTCATCCACATGAACTGGTATTATGATGTGTTTTTACTCCAATTTTTATACATGGTAAATGTGCAATAAATATTCATTAAAAAGTTTTATAGATTTGAAGACCTCCTGCTGCTTTAACTACTGTGCATTTTAGATTAAAACATAATTTGCATTTCCTAAAATAAAACAAAGCAAAATATACTACATTTTTTCTTTGCAATCTTTTTTTTTTTGTAAGTAGATCTGTTCATTTTTATCCCAGAAATCTAAACTAAACATCTCATTTTTCATTTCATACTCAAACAATTCTAAACCTGCAAAACTTTAGTGTTTAGAAGCATTTTCTAATTGTAAAAATAGCTGCAGACCATAAATAGTCCTCAAAAGTCTGTACCTCCTAAATTTAAGATGCCAGGTGGTCATGATAAATTCATGTATGACCCAAGAATTCGCTTCACTTATGGATTTAAACCTAGTCTTTTTATTTGGTGTATAGACACTCAATTTTATTCTGCTTCTGCTAGTCTCTCCCTGAATATGATGTTTTAACCTAAATTACTAAACTGCATAAATTCAAGTCTAAGAAGTGCTGATTAGATCCACTCATTTCTTCTCCCTCAGAAAAGAACTATGAATCACAGACTCTTACCAGCCTTTACTGGTATGTTGATACTGTTATATTTACGTAAACAAAAATCATAAAGAGACAAGGAAAAGGTAGGAGCTTAGGTTATCATGAGGAAAAAGTGATAAATATTTGATCACTCCAGTATTTATGCATTCATAATGAAGCTGTTCACTTTCACAAAGATGAAAACGCTACCTCAGCCCAGAAAGAACAGCAGTGTTTATTTCAGTCTCAGCTCATAAATGATCATAATAGCTGCACGTAACAAACAAGACTGTGACTGTCAACTTGCTTTTCAACTCTGTTTTGTTTCTGATAAAATATCCAGCAGTGACCAGATATTTTAAGGACATCTTATACATATATGGAAAGCAGGAAAAAGGAAAGATAAATAGTTGTGAAATAAAGACCATTTTGTTTTACTAAACATATACATGAAATTCATAAACAGAATTTGTTCCAGTTACTGGCCACCTCTTGTAAGCATAAGACCCAAAGTGCTTGAGACATGGATGCAGGATGTTACGCTGCATTCAGTTTTGAAATCAAATTAAAATGAGATTCAAGTTAGGAAATTATTTTGGGTCTCCTGATGCTGTAAGATGTTTGTGTGCATGTTTGTGGTGAGGTGACTGTGCATTCCTGGTGCAGGGAGGTCGGAGATCAGAGAGTCATAGAATAGTTTGGGTTGGAAGTGACCTTCAAGATCATCTAGTTCCAACCCCTCTGCCATGGCCAGGGACATCTTCCACTAGACCAGGTTACTCAAAGCCCCATCCAACCTGGCCTTGAACACTTCCAGGGATGGAGCCTCTACAACTTCCCTGGGCAACCTATTCCAGTGCCTCACCACCCTCACAGTAAAGAATTGCTTCCTAATGTCTAGTCTAAACCTAGGTAGATGGTAGAGGAGATGATTAATTCTAAGTGATATACTCTGGATAATCCAGACTCATTATAGCTTTAATTTACTTCTGACAAGTCTTTTCATCATAGAATAATTTTGCTGTGCTTTAGCTAGGTGAAAATTTTTTTGCTTTGTAATAACAGAATTAAGCTGATATTAAATTTTTACTGATGTGCAAATTCCTCCTGTTAAGACGAGCCTTTTGCCATCAGTCTCAGTAATTAGTCAAATTTAAATAAAATTTTCTTTTTTTCTAACTCTTTTTCTTAATGCAACCTTAACTTTCATAAATTTTGTAGTTAATTGTTTTAAACCTTAGTTCTAGAATTAACGTGGTCAGAGGACACATTACCAGATAACTTTGCATAAAGGTTTCCATCAATGTGATAAACAAAGACATAGTTATTTCCCAAACAAAGTTGTGCTGGAGAGTTATGTTTCATCACAATTTCATTATAAGGTGATCTTCCTGTTCCCTTCATACATGTACGTGGCTTTAATTGACAGCTTGTCTTTTTGGACAGTACACAAACCCTGTGAGATCAGTACCGCCTTAAGTTCTTAGCTGATCTTATGCATTATCTTCTTGCAAATATGTTCATTTTATCCTATGAATAAGCTTTCCTAAGGATTATATGAGGGTATGTGGAAAGGGAACGTCTGCTTCTTTAAGCGTATCTGGTCAAGGACGTTTTTCAATGCCGAAAGGGATAATTTAAAAAAGGGGAAGCCATAAACAAGAACATATGGGGACAGAAACCTGACCCAACAAATGATAAGGAAGGCAGTGATGAAAGCCAGAGCTGGACTGTCACACTAATTGATGAGAGCATGTGGGAGTGTGAGAATGTTTATTCCAGCAAGGTTATCTTACTGGGGACCTTATCAATCGGGAAACTAAGGAAAAAATGGTGAAATCAGAAATAAAATATACAGAGACACAGACCTAAAAAACCAAACATGGTGTCAATGACAAGAAACAAACCTCACCACTGATACAAAATGATGGGTTATCAAGAAACTATAGGCACCATTTCCAGGGAGATCAACCTGGATTTTGCAACCAATAAGACTGTAAACCAGGGGTACCCCAGGCTGGAAGGGGTTTAGGATTGATAGAGCTGTACAAACCCCTGAGGAGACATGCAAGGGAAGGGAATGCAAGGAGGAAAGAAGAGCATGGGCAGATGGAAAAGGGTATAAAAAGGGCTAACTGCATGTAAATAGAGGGCATCAGTACACTTGCCTGGCTGAGCCCTGTGCCTGATCACCACAGTCAGTCCTGTCTCTTCATATCTTCTTACTATATCTTTTCTTAAGTCTCTTTCTGTGTAATCTCACTCTCTATCCCGTGTGTACATGTGTTGCAAGGACTAAGTGCCAGTTGCTGGTAAGAGATGTGTGTGTGTGAGTGGATTTTGTCAGTGGCCTGTGGTGTCAGCTGCTGGAGCGAGTGGAGGTCCTAGTGCCAGTAGTTGGAGGAGCCATAGCTCTCTGGATCTAGGGAGGGTCCAGAATGCCAGCTACTAGAGCAACTGACATGAATGGATCTGGTGCCAGCTACTGGAGTCAGACCAGTGGTGTAAGTGTCCCTGACCTGTGATGTCAGCTGCTGGAGTAAGGGCGTGTCCTGGTCCACCACTCATTCAGGTGTAGTATCTAGCTATCCCACCTCCACTGCATTCTGTGACTCAGGCTCTCACCTCTCCGGAGTCACTGAGGATACCCTTGATCCCCTGTATATCATCCTGATATTGCACAGAATGTTTATTTCATCCAGTGCCTGATGACTCAGTGTCTTGAACAGAGTATGCCTCCTATAAGCAACACCACTCTGGTCCCCAGTCCCAGGGAGACGCCAATACCCTCCCTGCATCCTACGGTCTGAATAATGACATCCCAGAATCACAGAATGCTTGAAGTTTGAAAAGGCCTCTGGAGGTCATCTGGTCTAGCCCACCTCAGGGTCAGGAGAGGTGGGCACTTTTTTAATCAAGAACCAGCCCATCAGGAAGCAGCTTATAATCATGAACCTGCCAATCAAGAAACAGCTAACAGAAGCTGTTACCTTCAGGATCCCCTGGAAGCTTCCAGAAGTGTTTCCTCTAACAGGGTGGCTACCTCTGAAGCTCTTTAATTGGAAAAAACAAATTGGTTTATATAATCTTACACAACTAATGGACTAAAAAAAGGAAGTGGAAGCACAATAAGTACATATGTGCCTGCATGTGAGCGTATGTGCATGGATGTGTATAACTAGAGACGGTCAATGGTTAATCCAAACAATGAGAAAAATAAATCTCTCGGCTGTGTCAAAAAAAAAGTAAATCAGACCTCACTTATATTTTAGTAACACACCTAAACACCTCTCAATTAAAATACCTAACCAGGGAAACAGGGGCAGGGGGGCAGAGAGGGAGAGGAAGAGGAAGACAGGTCTCTCAGTGGTGCCCAGTGACAGGACCAGAGGCAATGGGCACAAACTAAAGCACGGGAGGTTCCCTCTGAACATCAGGACACACTTTTTTACTGTGAGGGTGACTGAACACTGGAATAGGTTGCCCAGAGAGGTTGTGGAGTCTCCATCCTTGGAGGTCCCTTCCAACCTCATCCATTCTGTGATTCTGTGATTCAATTCTGTGCTACTCGTGGCAGGGATGAATAGCTTTCATTACAGTCTTCTCAACTTAAGTCTTTAAAAACCAACAATCTTTATTTATAAACTACTAACTACCATAGTAACTAAGCATAATATTTCTTCAGCATTTTTATAAAACTGATATGAAGCTTCCAACACACATACTGACACAGTATTTTAATTTAGCAGTAAAACAATGCTCTGAGCTTAAATCCAAGGGGAAAAAAATAAATCTTCTATATGTATGTTGTATAAGAGCTATCTTCTAATACAAACATTGACAGACATTTTCATCTATTTCAGGAGGCAAATATAAAAAGTTTTTTCTGCATCCTGAAAAAAGACCCTAATTGGAAACTTCAGGGAGTGAATGAGTATGTTAATCACTGATCATATCCACTTGAAATAAGGCAACTTTATCCAAGTCTAAAACTAAAATCTCTTAATCAGCAGTATGGTTGCCAATTAACTTCATGTTGATATTCATAAGGACTCCAATGATGTGGTTTAGAAAGGGGATTTTACAACAAAAGTATAGAAAATGTTTGGCATTTCTAGGCATCCAAATTATAAAATCATGAAAAGGATCTCCAGGACAAGCAAGATTCATCACTGGAGGATATTAGTATTTGGTCTTTGTGTTTCCCCAAGGTATTTTACTTCAGTAATGAGACCACTAGTCTGTCTTGTAAGACTTCAGAGAGTAAAATGTTCACTTTCTTCACCCATAAATTGACCGATGAAGTCAGAAGAGCTCCAATTCTAAGAAAGAACATTTGTTAAAGGTTTTAGTGTTTTAATTGCAAAAAAAGCCCCATTCTTTGAAAGTCCTACAACTATTTTACATATATTGAATTTACTGCAGAGGCACCCTGTTTTTTAAGAATAATATGTATCGGGAAATACCCCTCATCATCTTCCCAACCTTTAGGCTGGGTTTGTTGTTTCTTTTTACTTTTTGAAGATGCACTATTTATCAAAAGTATTGGGAATCTCATCACCTGTGTCCACTGAGAGTGGCTTCAACAATCAAGGATGACCAGCAGAATTTTAAAAAAGCTGCTTCTGGAGAGCTCTTAAAACTACTGCCCCTCCCCACCTGACCCCAGTTATGGGATTGGTGGGTGCAGCCTGGCATGGGCAGGACAGGTCTTCTTCAGGGATGGGCAGCCTTGGCTCGTTTGGGCTGATTGAAGCAGGTTTGCTCTCCCTCCCCACTGGCTGGCGTGACTGACTGGTGGCAACAGCCAGACCGACCATGGACTGAGGTTGAAGACACACAACAGCCCCTGTGTCATGGCGGTTTTTATATAATCATAGAATGGTTTAGGTTGGAAGGAACCTTAAGTATCAGCTGGTTCCATGCCCTCTGCCATGGGCAAGGACACTACCCACTAGACCAGATTGCTCAAAGCCTCATCCAACCTGGCCTTGAACACTTCCAGGCATGGGGCCTCCACAGCTTCCCTGGGCAACCTGTTCCAGTGTCTCACCATCCTCACAGTGAAAAGTTTCTTCCTGAGATCTGATCTAAATCTACCTTCTTCCAGTTTGAAACCATTACCCTACCCTCATCCTATCACTACATGCCCTTGTAAATAGTACCTCTCTAGATTTCTGGTAGGCCCCTTTCAGATACTGGGAGGCTGCTAGAAGGTCTCCCCGGAGCCTTTTCTTCTCCAGGCTGAACAACCCCTGCTCTCTCAGCCTGTTCTCATAGCAGAGGTGCTCTAACCCTCTGATTATCTTCTTGGCCCTCTTCTGGACCCGCTCCAGAAATTCATGTCCTTCTTATGCTGGGGGCTCCAGAGCTGGATGCAGTATTCCAGGTGGGGTCCCACTAGAGCAGAGTAGAGGGGCAGGATCACCTCCCTTGACTTGCTGGCCACGCTTCTTTTAATGCAGCCCAGGGTGCAGTTGGCCTTCTGGGCTGCGAGCGCACATTGACAGCTCATGTTGAGCTTCTCATTTAGCAACATCACCAAGTCCCTGTCCTCAGGGCTGCTCTCGATCCATTCTCCGCCCAGCCTGTATTTGTGCACAGGATTGCCCCAGCCCACGTGCAGGACCTTGCACTTGACCTTGTTCTGGGGGGCAACGGCTGCCGTTCCCTGCTGGAAACCTAGAAGGCAGCTGATAGGCACTGAGGAGGAAGGAATGAACCCCAAGATATTTCCACTTGTGCTCATTTTATGGCCTGCAGTGATATCTGCTAGGTTCCTTTGGTCTGTTTCAGTGTCTTTATTTCCAATTACTGTCTCATCAAAACTTTTTTGTTCTTGGTAGGGAGAATGATTCAGATAAGCTGGCATTTTCTTTTGTAAATCTATTTAGTTAAAAATATCCTTGTCTACATTGCCAAATATACGTACGCTAGCACTGTGCATTTTAGCAAAATACGTAAGCATGGGATTTAAGCATATAATTGAGTACACTCTTGTTAGGTAGGGATTGCTTAATTAAAGTCAAGCATTTATTAGGTTCCTTCCAGATGATTCAAAGGGCCCTCATCATTGCCTACTCTTATTAATCTCAACCTAAACAACTTGTATGGTGCTTCAAACCTGTTACCCTTGTTTCTCTGCTCCTTGTTCTGTATGCTTTAAAAGCTGTATTTGCTCTGTATTTGCTGTTATATAGAGAAGGAGAAAACAGCTTCATCCTTTTTGTGGTGTAACCCCAGCCAGCAGCTAAGCACTACCCAGATGCTTTATCAGTCTCCCCCAGCTGGGATGGGGGAGAGAATTGGAAGAGTAAAAGTGAGGAAAAACTCGTGGGTTGCGATAAAGGCAGTTTAATAAGCAAAGCAAAATAAGGAATTCTTTCACTGCTGCCCATCAGCAGGCAGGTGTTCAGCCATCTCCAGGAAAGCAGGGCTCCATCACGTGTAACGGTTACTTGGGAAGACAAACGCCATAACTCTGAATGTTCCTCCTTTCTTTATTCTTCTCCCAGCTTTATATACTGAGCACTATGTTGTATGGTTTGGGATATCACTTTGGTCAGTAAGGGTCAGCTGTCCTGACTGTGTCACCTCCCAGTTTTTTGTACACTCCCAGCCTACTCACTGGCAGGGCAGTATGAGGAGCAGAAAAGGCCTTGACTCCGTGTAAGCACTGCTCAGCAATAACAAAACCGTCCCTGTATTATCAACACTGTTTCCAGCACAAATTCAAACATAGCTCCATACTAGTTACCTTGAAGAAAACTAACTCTACCCTAGCCAAAATGAGCACAATTCTTTATATTTTATGCATATTTAAGTGTCTGTATTTATACATTTAGCCTGTGTAGTGGATAGTTATGGAAGTGTATAAGGTCAGGGCAAATGTATTGTGCTATGTTATCATGATAGAAATCGCAACAGATGTAAAAGAGGTTTTTCTAGATGTCAATGTTTCATAGAGAGGAATTTGAACAACACACACCAGGACTGGAGCACCCTGCAGAGATATCCTGAATTGCAAATACAGACATCCCTATGAACATTAGGAGGGAATAACAGGAATAGTGGAGTACAGATGAGAAAGCCTCTGGGATTCAACTGTGTGGCAGAACAAAGAGAAAAGGGAATCCCTGTGTTATGCTTGGTCTTCCTGCTAGGGATGAACAAGGAAGACAAGGAACATAGTGGTGGGTTGCAGGCTTTGAGAACTGCAAATTTGGATGCTATGAGATGAATGGCCTTGAAAATCTCTATTTCATGTACAGGCACTCTGTTAGGAGACATACAAACACGAAAAAAGGATAGGAAATAGTTTGACTAGTTGCAATCACCTCGAATGTCACTTCTGAATACGTGAAGTTTTAATTAACTATATAAAGACAATATGTTTGTTTTATATCATAGAATCGTATACACAGGCATGACTGGCCAACAGCTGCTCCAAAAGAGCTTGTAAAACTACTGAATTGCAGAAATTCTAAGGAAAGAACTAGGAAATTCTAAGAACTACATGCTTATAAGACTATAACTCATTAAGACAGCCTAATTCTAATGAATTGAAAATTAGAAGCATTCAATCTGTAGCCAAAACACAGGCCTGTGACACCTATAAATTAAAAATCCATTAGTCGGCATATAATTGAAATTAGTTTACTTTGAAATCAAATGTAAGCTTGCTAAAACAGTGTAAGCAACAACAATATTTAAATATTTTGTAATACTGTGGTGCTAGACACAATGCATAAGCATTTTATATAAATATGTGAGCAATGTGTCCAACAAAGAGGCAAATAAATACATGTAGTTGCACTCAGGAAGTGTGAGAAAACATATAAACAAGGACTGAATTCTGAGAAATTGCAAAAGGAAGAGCAAAGAACAAGAAAAGCACAAGGCTTGCTTTGGGATTAGGACTTGGAATAGATAGAATTTCTGCTGAGCACAGAAGAAGCATACATTGCAAAACTGAAAACAAGACAAGCATCACTGGAAGCAGATGAGATACTCTTTCTAGGAAAGAGGCTATAAACAAACCTAAGGATGACTGAACAAAGATGGGGAGGAAATAAGACGAGCTCACTTCTGTAGTGACTTTTCTCACCAAAGAGCTCTCAACCTTGATCATCATGACATCTGCAACTGAGGACTGTCACAGACAATAGCCCTCATGTTGACTTTATGGCATGATACTATATACTCACTACTAGTTTAGGCTGTTATAGTTAGACTTTGTCAGTTTTGTATATGTAATAATGATGACTAATAATTTGTAAGAGCTAACCATTTGCACCAAGTGTGTAGATGTATCAATTAAGTAAAATTGGTTTTTAAACTTTAAAACATGCCTGATTTGTTGGTCTTCTAAACACTGCCTTCATAGCAATCTCTAATTCTCTAATTGTGTATACACACACATATGCAGTTGCAACAAATGTTAATTTCAGTGAAGGAAAACCAGACCTGACTGATTAGTATGGTGATTTACTATGTCATAAAATTATCAGATAATACAGTAACTCTCAGCTGAGGCTACCTAGTAGCAGAGTTAGTCATTATTTTTCTTATTTTTACTTGTAGTAGCAGACATGTAACTACTATTGCCCTTTCTGGCTGTCTCTGTGTACTGAATGTAGGAGGAATCTAAAGTCACATCTCCTATTTTGGACCTTTGATAGATATCTAAAGTAAGTAAAACGAAATTTAGGCCAAATACTTACTTTGTTACTTTAAGAATGTATTAAGATTGAATTTCAATTCTTACATTTCTTAGGTTCATTTACACTGCAGACAGTAAGAAGTACTCCTAAAATAAAACAATGACACTTTTTATATATTTTGAAATATGCCCCAGGAATTCAGAAGTAGAAGATCTGTAGAATTAGGCTTACTGGCTTCAGTCAGGGTACTGTTTTCAGTTAAGTACGTCCTGAGATGCTTCAATGGACTAGGACCTAAGGACTTTGTAATAATACTTGAAATATATTCTCCTATCAGAATGTGCATCATTCACTTCTTCATGCAATCTTTCAGCAATAGTTGCAGCGCCCTTTAGTGTTTTAAGAATAAAAAATCATATAAACCCAAAATATGCATACAGAAGGTTTCAATATATTCTCCCTTTATGTTGGAGATTGAAATGACTTAGTATGCTATATTTCAATGGTTTTATAACTCAAATTTTCGGGTTTCGACCTACATGCAAAACAGTAGAAGAAAGTAGATCTTCCTGACCACTGATGATAGTGCAAGTGTTTTAGGCATGTTGATTAAGATTGTTAGAATGTGTTCTTGGATTTTTTCTGGAATGTATCTGACAATTAAATCTGTTGCAAGGAAATCTTCAATAGTTCAACATTAATTTATGAAACATATATGAGATTTTTTGTTTTTTTACTTTTCTGTATACATTTATATATCCTCTACAAATGGTTTTAAACAATGCAATATCTGTATTGTTAATTAGTAAAACACCAACTGAAGGCTAAGAGCTGGCTGGTAGAGAAGTAAAAATCAGTAAAACACATTACTGTTAATTTAATCAGGAATGTCTTTTTAATTTGAATGTAGCATTTTTTTAGATTTTATTTGTTATACTCACCTGTGTAAGCTTTCTGTTTTTGCCAAATTCCAGCAGTTACAAATTGTAAATTGTGCTTTGACTTTCACTGTCTGTTGTGCTGAAACCCATAAACGAATTTTCTCAAAATTATTCTCTCTTTACAGATGACATTTTTTTTTCTCTTGTCAAATTTGTATCCACTTGCTTTCCTGTTTTCATTATAATCACTGGTGTTTTTCTTCTTCTAAAGACGTTTAGATAAGCATACTACCACATTTTCCATTACAGAACTCAGTACAGTTTCTCTTCACCCTATCTGTTCACTGCCTGGGTGAATAGTTCTCTATAATTTGAGTTATAATCTTCACCAAGCTATTTTTGCAGTCTGGATATCCCAGAAACTCTACCTGTTTCTTTTAGCTGTACACTGTCTACTATCAGTGTTAAGACATCTTAGGAGAGACCAAGGTGGTAATATATTTTCTGCTTTCTTTTTCTTCTCAAGGCTTTACCACTCCATTTTAATTTTATTTTTTTTGCTATTATTTTAACTTAATTGTGTTCTATACAAAGCAACTGTTCACGCTTAACAGAGTGGTTATTCATTTTTACTTATTTAAAACAATGTTATTAACCACTACAGTATTACCTATTGTGTTTAATGAGGCTTGAGAAAAAGCTTAGTGAAGTCAATAGCAAATTTTCTATTAAATGCAATGATGTAGAGTATATACTGGATTTGGAATGAATTTTTATTTTAATTTTAAATAAACACTTGGTATTTAACTAGTCTTTAATGACAGCAATAAGTCATACCATTATTAACATTACTATTTGGGAAAATGGAATCTTTTTATGAAATGTATGTGATTAATGTTTTTGAGCTGCATTCTTTCCAGAGCCGGAACATTAAAGCTTACTTTGACATCAAAGCATAACATTTTTTAAGACAGCAGGTAAATACCAATACCTTTAAAAAACAAACAAAAAACCCTCTGCAAAATGTCAAGGTGCTTGAACAGATTTCCTTCTAAGCATCTTGGTGAAAACTGGGAAAAATGAAACAGGATTAATATGACTAAAAGAGAAAAAGTAAGATAGATCTCTACTGCTGAAATAATTGACTGTAATGCTACCATAGATGAAAAAATTTTCCAGGCTTTGGCCCAAAAGCATATTGGAGCACTTAGGGAGAAATAGCCGCATGAACCAGTACAGATTAGGGGCTGACCTGCTGGAAAGCAGCTCTGCAGAGAGAAACCTGGGAGTCCTGGTAGACAACAAGTTGACCATGAGCCAGCAATGTGTCCTTGTGGCCAAGAGGACCAACTTTATCCTGGGGTGCATTAAAAAGAACATGTCCAGCAGGTCGAGGGAGGTCATTCTCCCTCTCTACTCTGCCCTAGTGAGGCCACATCTGGAGTACTGTGTCCAGTTCTGGGCTCCCCAGTTCAGGAAAGACAAGGAACTACTGGAGAGAGTCCAGCAGAGGGCTACAAAGATGATCAGAGGACTGGAGCATCTCTCTTATAAGGAAAGGCTGAGAGACCTGGGTCTGTTTAGCCTGGAGAAGAGAAGACTGAGAGGGGATCTCATCGATGCTTACAAATATCTAAAGAGTGGGTGTCAAGAGGATGGGGCCAGACTCTTTTCAGTGGTGCCCAGCAACAGGACAGGAGGCAATGGGCACAAACTGGAATACAGGAAATTTCGTCTGAACATAACGAAAAACTTCTTTACTTTGAGGGTGACAGAGCACTGGAACCCACCTGGATGCATTCCTGTCCAAACTTCTCTAGGTGAACCTGCTTTGGCAGGGGGTTTGGACAGGATGATCTCAGAAGGCCCCTTCCAACCCCTACCATTCTGTAACTCTGTGATTGTACTGGTTTTTCTTGTTTTGTTTTGTTTTGGGTTTTGGTTTTGGGGTTTTTTTTGTGTGTTTGGTTTTTTTTCACAAATATACATTTAATGGAAAATTAAAGCTCTCAAGCCTGATCACCTTGACCTCCATGCCTAAAAAAACCTGAAGACCATAGTCATCAGTGCTTACTGTACAGCATCAACTACATGGTATTAAGTACTCAGTGATAATGTAGGATATGATTGTTGTGTTGAAGTTTAAGATTTCAAGGTTCATAACTAGCCTTATTCTTCAGTTTTTTAAACACTTCCACCACAGAGAAATCTAATTCCCCAACTGATATATATTTTTTCAGTTGTAACATTAGATACTCCAGTTTTATTAATAAAAATCTAACAACATACAAGCAAAGAAGCAGAAGAATAGTACTAGTAAAAGTTCTTAAATGGAAAGTAACATTAATAGATTGATAATATTCTTAATTAAAAAATATTTTGGAAGATGTTAAAGTAGAAGTTTGAAGTCTTTATTGTAATCTTGTGTTGGTTTTGTTTGTTTGTTTTTCTTATCATATAACCCACTGAATTTAACATTCTTATATGGTTTTTGAGCAGTAAAAGAAAAGCCAAAAAATGTTTACTTATATGTATTCATTTGGAATAGTAACTGTTCATATGGCCAAGTTACTCAAAAATATATAAAATAACGTAGGAAAGGGAAAAAAGAGGAAGTAAAGGGCTCAAGAAAATATTAATAAATGCCCTCAATAAGAATAAAATATGTCTCCTGGACAGAACTTCAAGCTCCTTTTCCTAATGAACAATCTTGTGTGTTACAGCATAGGAAAAACCTACTTTGGATACAAAAATGTCTTTACATGTGTTCCTTGTTACACAATAATGTATCCTACACAATTTTATTTTCTAAATTGGATATGACATTTGTTATGAATCTTACATATAATTTGGCTTTCTCTTTCAGATAACTTTAAGCAGATGAAATCCTTGATCTATCTGGAAACCTCAGTTGTTATCAGTTAATACCAGTTAATACTACATATTGCCTGGACCTTTGCTCTAAAAGACTTCTAGAGACCAGTCCATACATATTGTGGATTCCTAGTTTTCATGTCCATTGTTAAGGGTGAGAATATCAGGTGCAGTGCTGCAAGTGAATAGGCAGCAGAAAAAAAAAAGGGGGGGGGGAGGGAAAAAACGAGGGAAGGAGAAGAGAAGAGAAGAGAAGAGAAGAGAAGAGAAGGAAAGGAAAGAGAAGAAAAGAAAAGAAAAGAGAAGAGAAGAGAAGAGAAGAAAAGAGAAGC
>VFFE01007188.1:1336690-1424089 GCA_008921705.1 Burhinus oedicnemus
GCCTGGTGGCAAGAGGGGAGGGGATCCTTTACTGCTTGTGGGCCCTCTGTCTGCTGCCTTGGCCTCAGGGTGTGGCTCCACCAATCTATCTCCCTCTCACACTCTCTGATACTCCTGAGCCTGTCCACTTCCTCCCTCAGCTCTGCCACCAGGCTGAGCAGGTCATTCACCTGGTCACACCACACACAGGTGGTGTCTCTGCTGTCCTCCAGTGCGAGTGACAGGCTCAGGCACTCCCTGCAGACAGAGACCTGCACAACTGCATGTTTTTCTACAGCTCCATCTGGGTCACCACATTCCTTCTCACAAGAGATTTTGGATGAGTGGTAACCATGGCTAGGTCCTCCTCTGGGAGGGCAACGACCACTACTTGAATCGAGTTTGCCTCTCAAGCCAGGAGGGGAACAAGTTACCACCAATTGAAATTACCTCGCTGAGTGCTGAGTTCCTTGGTGCATGGCGACCGGTCACTGCGCTCTGGAAGGGCACGTTTAGAACTGCCACAGATGGTGCAGGCTCTGCCCCTGCCACATCAGCAGCCCTTCCCCAAGCTGTCGGTGCTGGCATGAGCTAGCCACATCTCTGGGCTTTGAGAGCCCCAAAAAAGAGCTTCTTGACAACCCTTTTCACCTCGATCCCCTTCCCCAGTGCGGTCTTACCTGCACTGGAGCTGGTCTCCTTAGTGAGAGTCAGACCTGGCAAGAGATGTCAAGGTCAACAGCAAGGGTTTCTTCAAGTACATCGGAGGCAAAAGGAAAACTAGAGAACATGTGGGCCCGCTGTTGAATGAGACAGGGAACATGGTGACAGATGATGCAGAGAAGGCAGAATTACTGAATGCCGTCTTTGCTTCAGTCTTTACTGCTCAGGCCAGCCCTCAGGAGTCACAGACTTTACAGGCAACAGAGAAAGTCTGGAGGAAGGAGGACTTTCCCTTGGTTGAGGAGGATCAAGTTAGAGATCAGTTAAGTAAATGGGATATCCGCAGGTCCATGGGTCCTGATGGGATGCACCCGTGAGTGCTGAGGGATCTGGCAGAAGTCATTGCTGGGACACTCTCCATCATCTTTGAAAGGTCCTGGAGAACAGGTGAGGTGCCTGAGGACTGGAGGAAAGCCAATGTCACTCCAGTCTTCAAAAAGGGCAAGAAGGAAGACCCGGGAAGCTACAGGCCAGTCAGCCTCACCTCCATCCCTGGAAAGATGAAGGAACAGCTCATTCTGGGCATCATCTCAAAACATCTGGAGGAAAAGAAGGTTATCAGAAGTAGCCAACATGGATTCATCAAGGGGAAGTCATGTCTGACTAATCCGATAGCCTTCTATGATGGCATGACTGGACGAATAGATGAGGGGAGGGCAGTGGATGTTGTCTACCCTGACTTCAGCAAGGCTTTGACCCTGTCTCCCACAGCATCCTCATAGGCAAGCTTAGGAAGTGTGGGTTAGATGAATGGACAGTGGGATGGATTGAAGACTGGCTGGCCGATAGAGCTCCGAGGGTTGTGGTTAGTGGCACAGAGTCTAGGTGGAGGTCTGTGACAAGTGGTGTTCCCCAGGGGTCAGTACTGGGTCCAGTCCTGTTCAACATATTCATCAGTGACCTGGATGAAGGGGTAGAGGGTACCATCAGCAAGTTTGGTGATGACACAAAACTGGAAGGGGTGGCTGACACACCAGAAGGCTGTGCTGCCATTTGGTGTGGCCTGGACAGGCTGGAGAGTTGGGCAGAGAGAAACCTCATGAAGTTGAACAAGGGCAAGTGTAAGGTCCTGCACCTGGGGAGGAATAACCCCATGCACCAGTACAGGTTAGGAGTTGACCTGCTGGAAAGCAGCTCTGTGGAAAGGGACCTGGGAGTCCTGGTGGTCAACAGGATGACCATGAGGCATCAATGTGGCCTTGTGGCCAAGAAGGCCAATGGCATCCTGGGGTGCATCAAGAGGTGTGTGGCAAGCAGGTCACAGGAGGTTCTCCTCCGCCTCTGCTCTGCCCTGGTGAGGCTGCACCTGGAGTCCTGTATCTGGTCCTGGGCTCCCTGGTTCAAGAAGGACAGGGAACTGCTGGAGAGGGTACAGCAGAGGGCTACAAAGATGATGAGGGGGCTGGAACATCTTTCTTATGAGGAAAGGCTGAGGGACTTGGGTCTTTTGAGTCTGGAGAAGAGAAGGCTGAGGGGGGATCTCATCAATGCTTACAAATACTTAAAGGGAGGGTGCTGGGAGGATGGCACCAGTCTTTTTTCGGTGGTGCCCAGTGATAGGACAAGAGGTAAGGGCCATGAACTTGACCATAGGAAGTTCCATCTAGGCATAAGGAGGAGCTTCTTTCCTTTGAGGGTGGCAGAACACTGGAACAGTCTGCCCAGAGATGTGGTAGAGCCTCTGACTCTGGAGATCTTCAAAACCTGCCTGGACGCCATCCTGTGCAACCTGCTCTGGGTGACCTGCTCTGGCAGGGGCATTGGACTAGATGATCTCTCGAGATCCCTTCCAGCCCCTGTGGTTCTGTGATTCTGTGACTAGCCACTCATAGTCATGAGGAAAGACTGGCCATGATCCCTACTGATATAAAATAGCAACTATTACTAAAAGAACAAGGTTTTTTTCTTCAGGAAAAAGAAAAAAATATGTAATAAAAAGTAATTTTTTCTTTCTTTTGACATGCCAATTTTTTGAGTGTATTAAGATTTGCAATAGTGTTTCCAAACCATACAATTAATCTGGAATTTTTAAGTTTAATATGTATGTTCTTATGATGGTTGGATTTGCAACACGGTCTTGCTCTGGATTCTCTTTTGAGATGATGTAAAAGGTAAATAAATCCTAAAAAGCAATTAAGTTTTTAGTATGATTCTAACATAGGCAGCTTGCAGAAGCAGACAGAAAAAAAAATGTCCTTATCACCTAAACTGAGGAATAATGAAGCACTAGATGTTTTTGATTTAAAATATTTGGCACAGGAACAGGAGGACTAAATCTCTGTTGATATTATGCTTGACTTAGTGCTGTTGACTGTTAGTTAACTCTTTTGTTAATTGTGTCATATCAACTATAATAAAGGCAGAATTTTTAAAATTTTTTTTTGAGAGAAAGTTATAATGTCTCCAGTGAGATAATACTATTTCAGATAGTTCTGGCTAATGAGAAGTACACAAGCCATTTACAACTTCTGTTAAAACATTTTAAGAAGAAGTTTCAATTTAAAAAATTAAGAAAACAAAAAAACCTTAACATCTTCCATTTTATCTTTTTTTTTTCTTCTTCAGAGTGTGTTACAAAAGTCAGGAAACCTGAGTTCTCTCCCTTTCTATATCATACTTTATGATATTTTTTTGTTTGTTTATTGAACCGTAGAATTATAGAATGGTTTAGGTTGGAAGGAACCTTAAGAATCAGCTGGTTCCATGCCCTCTGCCATGGGCAAGAACACTTCCCACTAGACCAGATTGCTCAAAGCCTCATCCAACCTGGCCTTGAACACTTCCAGGCATGGGGCCTCCACAGCTTCCCTGGGCAACCTGTTCCAGTGTCTCACTGCACTCACAGCAAAGAATCTCTTCCTGAAATCTAATCTAAATACACCTTCTTCCAGTTTGAAGCCATTAACCCACATCCTATCACTACATACCCTTGTAAAAAGCCCCTCTCTAGATTTCTGGTAGGCCCCTTTCAGATACTGGGAGGCTGCTAGAAGGTCTCCCCGGAGCCTTTTCTTCTCCAGGCTGAACAACCCCAACTCTCTCAGCCTGTCCTCATAGCAGAGGTGCTCTAATCCTCTGATCATCTTCGTGATCCTCCTCTGGACCTGCTCCAACAGGTCCATGTCCTTCCTATGCTGGGGGCTCCAGAGCTGGATGCAGTATTCCAGGTGGGGTCTCACAAGAGTGGAGTAGAGGGGCAGAATCACCTCCCTTGACTTGCTGGCCATGCTTCTTTTGATGCAGCCCAGGATGTGGTTGACCTTCTGCACTTCAAGTGCACGTGGCTGGCTCACTTTGAGCTTCTCACCTAACAACACCACCAAGTCCCTCTCCTCAGGGCTGCCCTCGATGCACTCTCTGCCCAGCCTGTATTTGTGCATGGGATTGCCCTGACCCTGGATGTGCAGGACCTTGCACTTGGCCTTGTTGAACTTTATGAGGTTGGCATGGGCCCACCTCTCAAGCCTGTCCAGGTCCCTCTGGATGGCATCCCTTCCCTCCAGGGTGTCGACTGCTGCACACAGCTTGGTGCTGTTGGCAAAGTTAGTGAGGGTGCACTCAGTCCCTACATCCACGTCATCCACAAAGATGTTATTTATGAACTATTACTCCACTAAGAAGCAAACTGCTTGCATCTGCTTTTTGTGTTATCTCTGCTTAAGAACATTAAAGAAATTATGAACAGTAAAAAAAGTTTGAAATTGGGAAATTGGGGGACTGCAAGTGCCCTTTTTCTATTCAGTATTTCTAGTGCATGAAAAGGAAATATAGAGGTTGGATCAATATGGATTTGAGGTTAGTTTTCAAATCAACATTATTCAAGTAGACAATAGTTTAAAAAAACCCCCAAAATACAGGAAAGGAAACCATGGTTTAAACTGCTCCCCCCCACCCATTCCAATAGGAAAAGTATTTGTTTATTTGTTTTTCTTGAAATTAACATACTTGTTTAAATTTTTGGATATCCTTAGTATACTGCACAATTAGATTATTAAGTTGGAATTCACCCATCCTAAAGTGAGTTCTAATTAATTTAGTCTCCAAAAGTATGTATAAAATTCAACTTCAGACTCCAGACATTTAAATTTGAGTCTACAAGCAGGTGACCAAATGTTAAATAACGGCATGTGAATTGGTATGTCTTTATTATAGAGCAAATGGATCTAATCAGTATGGTGGAATTCAGTCAGCTATTAAGCTCATACTAAAGTAGACACATAAAGCAGACACACAGAACAGGATATATTTGCCTAATTATAGTAATTTAGTATTGTTAGAGATGCCCAAAGATATCTATCATGTACAGCACAGGTTCATCACGTGTACAGGTTTGGCAGATACGAAACAGGGCTTGTGGCAGACTCTAACTGTAGGCCTAACAAGAAAATTGCTGAATTACATCTATAGTAACTGTAAAGACATCGGTGGTCCAGAAAATTAATTCATTCTCTATGAAGGTGAATGTCCAAGACAGCTGCCATGAGTTATCCTCTGAGATGCCCACATTTGACTTCAGAGACAGCATAGAGATAAGAATTTCCTAACGTCTAACTATATAAATCGAGAGGCTTAAAGTTACATGAGATTAATCCCGAAACTGCAGATATAGCTCAAGTCTGATCTTTGTTTATCGACGTATTTTAGGTGAAATTTGTATATTATTATTTTTTGTATTATTCTGGCATTTACACAGTATGCCCACATTTCCAAATAAACTATATCTCCTCTTCACATTCAGGATGTAGTTTCCTCATTGTCCATATAACAGAATTGTAACATTCTTTCCTTGAGTAAACCCATTTCCTTAAAACAAAACTTAAATTTTTTGGGGGGGGACAGTTAACTCCAAGAATCCCCGCACTAGACAGAGCATATGAAATTGCGGTGTGTTTGATTCTATCTGTCTTACACAGTCTTCTAACATTATTTTAAGCATGATTTTCACCTCAAATCTCTTACAGTGCTCTTCTTTCACTTCCAAGGGCACTTAATGCATTTGCTCAAATTTATGCTATAATAAACAATAACAATCACATGCTCTAGAAGAAGTGAGTTCAGAACAGTGTGAATGTAAGCCATTCTGCAGTACCTTCACCAGGGATACTCATTACTCCTTTGGCAAATGTATTTAGCAAGCAGACACAGCACACACATCCTTGTTGTGAACTATTACATCACCACGATTGCAGCAACACAGAAAAGAAAATGCTGGTCTTCACCCGAAGACTTTGCTATCTGAGATACAAAGAACAGAGAGATACAGACAAAGGAAAACTTTGTGACAACTGAATGATCCTGTCCAGTGCAGTAGGCAGTGATGTTAACTTACTAGTCACGTCTTTGCCCAGGGGCTTCTAGATACTAGTTATAAATAAATAAATAAATAAGATCTCTTCTCCCAAGTAACAAGCAATAGGAGAAGAGCAAATGGCCTCAAGTTGTGCCAGGGGAGGTTTAGATTGGATATTAGGAAAAATTTCTTCACAGAAAGGGTACCCAAACTTTGGAACAGGTTTCCCAGGGAAGTGGTTGAGTCACGGTCCCTGGAGGTATTTAAAAGACAGGTAGATGTGGTGCTTAGGGACATGGTTTAATGGTGGTTTTGGCAGTGTTAGGCTGATGGTTGGACTTGATGATCTTAAAGGTCTTTTCCAACCTAGGTGATTCTATGATTCTATAAGTTAAACAAAAAGAAAAAGATTTTTAAAGAGTATAATGAGGTACCCTTGCAGATGTTTACAGGAAGCCCTTTCCTAATGAACAGGTAAAAGTAGATCTTAGGTGTATATATGACTGAAATTTTTTTGTGGGTGAAATGACCTAAGGTAACAGGTATATTATCAGCCAAAACACAGCAACATCAATAGACAAAGTTTACATAAGGATTTGCTCTCAGGATTACACTGCTTTTGCTCAAGCTCTTACATCAGCTGGACTCACTCAAGTATATTAAGGATTTATGTTTACTTTATTGCTGTCTCTTACTCTATAGGCATATATTTTTATGGGTGTTGATATGAACACTGTTTTAAGTATCATTTGATTTATTTGCCCTGATTGCTTAGCCCTTAAAGTGAAATTATTGCAAATAAAAGCAGTCATCAGAGACACAAAAATACCCTGAGGCTGAAATCATACATTTTGCAATGCTTCATTTCTGTTTCAGACTAGAAGTACAATGCTATCCTGTTCTTCAGATTTGTCTCCTCAGAGTCTGTCTTCTTCACAGCCAATGATACAAATAATAATATCAAATTATGATTAAATGAGTCAGTATCCATTTAGTAACTGAGTGAAGAACTTAGCATGGAACTATCGGTTTATAATGTAATTCTTTATTGTTGAGACATGCAATTAAATAGTTTATTCATGTTTAATTCATGAAAAAGCACAGTCACCAAGCAAAATTTATCTCAGTACCCTGCGTCAATGTATTGGGTGCAGGTGCCTGGATGCTGGCAACGGGAAGCTGCAGGGAGGCTTCTCTGAGGAGAGGCCAGGGGTGCTCCATGCCAGACACAGTGAGTTCCAGCTGACTCCAGCTGACCCACTGCAAGGCACGTCTGACCCCCTCAGCCACGCTAGTGGCACCTCAGGAAAATCAGGTTTAAAAAAGGATAAAATGCTGCACAGGCAGTGAGCACTGAGACAAAAAATTGTGAGAAACAGCCCTGCAAGCACCAAGGTCAAAGAAGAGGAGTGAGAGGAGGTAGGTGCTCCAGGTGCTGGAGCCAAGATTCCCCTGCAGCCTGTGGAGATGATGGTGGTGGAGCAGTTGGACGTGCCTTGAAGGAAGGTGCAGCTCATGACAAGCCCATGCAGTAGCAGACACCCATTTATTTTCTCCTCCTGTTCTGCTGAGGAGCAGGAGTAGGAAGGCAACTGGGTGGGTGGCTGGCAGCCAGCCAAGCTCAGCCCACCACAATCAATTTTCCTTTTATGCCAAAACCCAGAAATATTGCAAACAATGAGGTAGTGCATGGAACACATTAAGCCCCGCTGACATCCCTAATTAAAATGAAGTAATACACATACAGCACCAAAGCCTGATACAGTAGAAATTGTTGTCAAAACTCACGTGATTATTTGTTGTGGATTTCACCAAGACCAGTCCTACTTCCTCTAAACTCAGTTAGTCAAATTCAGGGCTGTTATTATATCTTTTAATCAAAGTGTTTCAGGAGTTTAACCTGTGTTTTGTGTTCTACATTTAAACTGGATACAGGCCTCTTGTTTTCTTTATTCCCTTCTATGTTTCCTCAGTTGCATGTCTTCATACCTTTACTGTTTCTTGTCTTTCTTATACCTCCCTACCTCTCCATATTCTGTGCTACCCACCATCCTCTTCTTCTCAGATACAATAAATACGTCTCAAGGTAACATTCACTACAATTATGTAATGCAGAAATAAAGCATCAGAGTGTATATAGAGAATGTTATTTTCTCCTTTTCATAACTGTCAGCATCACAATTTCTTGGATTTTACATTATCATCTGTCATCTCCATACAAGACCTAGTCCTGCCCACATGAATCTAACCTCTAGTGGCAAGACATATTTGGCAATTACAGTCTTCTAGTTAGCATGACGGAACTCTTTCTGCTGTCCATAAATGACAAATGATTTATAATTTAGCTTTAGTTACTTTATTTGATACCTCGCTTAGCAGTAGAAGACAAAAAAATTAAACCTCACATCTAGTTAGGTTATGAACAAGAGAGAGAGATTTTACATTTCTAACACTTAAAATACATAAGGAGGACAGATTTGTCAAAACTGTTATGTTCGGGGATTTCTTAAGTTCAAAACATTTGAAACATTAGTTAACTAAGTCATGAATGCAACGAGAGGTAGCTACCTTAGAGTTCAGCTTCTATCTCTCCCGAAAATTCTTAGAATTTTGCAAAATGTTTTTTTCCCCTATATTCTATGCCAGACAGTTCTACCTGAAAATACCAGGGGCTTCATACCTATCTCATCCATTAGGCATGTACCCAAAAGTAGAAAAATTTATTTTTTCACCTTGTTAATGATAGACAGAACCTTTGTTAGGGGAATATGTAACCAACTTCTTTCACTGGAGTTACAGAACCGGTTGCTTGAATTCCCACCTGTTTATTGTTAATCTTATCAATGTCTTAACAGTCTAATGAACAAATTATTAGTACAGTTAAAATGAGACTAACACAGTTCAAATTACATGGAGTTACAATAGATGTGTGTGTGTGTTTTAAATGTGTATAAGTTTATAAATACATATATATATATACACACATATATATATACATATATATAAAATAATAATAATTCCTAATATCAGTCCCTTTCTCTGGCTTCCTGTTCACCCTTCTACTGCCCCTGTGGTGGATTTTTCAGTAGATGGTTTCTGTCTGAGAACGACCTGTATGGGGAGTCATCAGCAATCTAAGGCCTTTGCTGGGACTAGTACAATATTGATTTCCATAGTTTCTTCTTCTACACACTAGGATCTACCTCAGGTCATTTTTATGTGTCTGTTAACATGCTCAATACCTTGTTTCCTTTTGATTGGTCTTCAAGTCCGTGATGTATCCAAATGCTCTGTATATGATGTGCTTTACATATGCTGAATGCTTGTACTTTGTGCTCTTTTTTACCTCAAAAATTTATTTTGTAAAGATCCAAAGACTGCATTTCTTTGAAGACCAGTAATTGACCAGTGGTGAGTTGTGTATAGGTCTAGAACCTCCAGTATTATCCTGTTCCTGCATTTTCAAGGCCTTTGTTGTCATCCCATACTGGCAGTCTTCCATACTGCATTTTATTCTAAGGTCTTAGGTAGTTCTTCCTAAATGGTATAAACTGTGCTATAACTATCAGTTAATAAATGCATACAATGGTAAGCATTACTCCTCACGTTGGTACAAAACAATAAAAGCTAAAACAATAGAAGCTAAAACAAAATAGGTAATATTTAACTGGTCATTAGATAATTGCTGTTAGAAGTTAAACCATATCTCTAGGCAGACCAAAGCAAGTCTAGACAAAGCCAGGCAGGTTTTGGGGCCTGATTTATCAGCTTAGCAAAACCTATTGCAAGCAATGACAACTCAGTATTCACTGGAGTACAGCGCTAAAAATAATAACATCGAGCAACAGATGTCGTCTGCCTGGATGTGTGCAAGGCATTTGACACTGTCCCGCATGACATCCTGGTCTCTAAATTGGAGAGACATGGATTTGATAGATGGACCACTTGGTGGATAAGGAATTGGCTGGATGGCTGCACTCAAAAAATTGTGGTCAGCGGCTCGATGTCCAAGTGCAGATCAGTGACGAGTGGTATTCCTCAGGGGTCGGTACTGGGACCGGTGCTGTTTAACATTTTTGTGGGCGACATGGATGTTGGGATTGAGTGCACCCTCAGCAAGTTTGCCAACAACACCAAGCTGTGTGCAGCGGTCGACACCCTGGAGGGAAGGGATGCCATCCAGAGGGACCTGGACAGGCTTGAGAGGTGGGCCCATGCCAACCTCATGAAGTTCAACAAGGCCAAGTGCAAGGTCCTGCATGCGGGTCGGGGCAATCCCATGCACAAATATAGGCTGGGCAGAGAGTGCATCGAGGGCAGCCCTGAGGAGAGGGACTTGGGGGTGTTTGGAGATGAGAAGCTCAAAGTGAGCCAGCCACGTGCACTTGAAGTGCAGAAGGCCAACCGCATCCTGGGCTGCATCAAAAGAAGCGTGGCCAGCAAGTCAAGGGAGGTGATTCTGCCCCTCTGCTCCGCTCTTGTGAGATCCCACCTGGAATACTGCATCCAGCTCTGGAGCCCCCAGCATAGGAAGGACATGGACCTGTTGGAGCAGGTCCAGAGGAAGATCCCGAAGATGATCAGAGGGTTAGAGCACCTCTGCTATGAGGACAGGCTGAGAGAGCAGGGGTTGTTCAGCCTGGAGAAGAAAAGGCTCCGGGGAGACCTTCTAGCAGCCTCCCAGTATCTGAAAGGGGCCTATCAGAAATCTAGAGAGGGGCTTTTTACAAGGGCATGTAGTGATAGGACGAGAGGTAATGGCTTCAAACTGGAAGAGATTTAGATCAGATCTCAGAAATAAATTTTTCACTATGAGTGCGGTGAGGCACTGGAACAGGTTGCCTAGGGAAGCTGTGGAGGCCCCATGCCTGGAAGTGTTCAAGGCCAGGTTGGATGAGGCTTTGAGCAATCTAGTCTAGTAGGAGGTGTCCTTGCCCGTGGCACCGGGGTTGGAACTACATGATCCCTAAGGTTCCTTCCAACCTAAACCATTCTATGATTCTATGATTAGAAGATGAAGTAATAAGAGAAACTGTCATCAAAGTAGTGTTTGGAAACTTTTTCCTTAAAATAAATCTATGTTTATGTGTCTGTGTATATATATGTATGCATGTTTGTATATATGCATAACCTGTTTATTGTATGATACTGTAATTTTATACCTGAACTTCTTCAGGCAGGTTCTTCTAGTGGAGAGAAAGATGAAGCAGAGATAATAGGTTTTGAAATAATGTAACACACAAGATGTGAGAGAACTAATGGAAGATCCTTCAGAAGCATACTGTAAACACAGAATCAAGTGTTTTCAAAATTACACATGAATAAATGAAAACTGCCAGAGAGGAATGTTGAAGACAATAGACAGAGATGCAGTGTTTGTGTTCCTCAAGAAAGGGAGAAAGTGCAAATATTGTTCAGAGTGAAGACTATGTGGAACTTGTTAGTTCTGATGTAAGTAGATAATTCAGCTTAGTGTTTCTTTTACGCCTACTTAGAATAATTTGAAAGGATAACAGAACAAGACGCATTATTTGCTAAATATTATTTGGGCTTTTTTTTTTTTCCCCTGGTTATTTTTGCTTAATTAACAATATAGACTCTAAATCTCTATACCTAATGGAAGATATAACAGCACATTGATTTCTGCATTTGCACATATTCCCTCATAGTTTGTGTACAGGTCATTAGAATTGGTTACTATTGAAGGGAACAATATACTGTCATCAAACCAAAACTTGATTTCAGCATGATTTATGTCATATTGCAGAAAAGTTCAACAAATAAATTGTGTTTTGTAGTACGAAGTGTACATCAAAATGTAGAAGTGTGAATACATCTGATTTTATCAGAGTGCACTTCGCTGCTTTTTTCCAATAAAAATAAAATACTTCTAAATCTAAGATACAGCCTCAGGACAATTTATTTTTTTCCCTGTGCATAAGGACTACTTTTATTTGAAGTAATACTCTCCCTTCAGGACTGTATGGCCACTCCAACTCTATGGGTTTGAAAGGCTGTTATTCAGAGAAAAAAAATGCAGGAAAAAGGTTTCTTCTGATTGACAAGCAATTTAGTTCAGGGGAGAGTTGGTAAACTGAGTGCTGAACCGAATGCTGAACTGACAGATACAGACGCTGAAATCCTGATTAACAGAAAATCCATGTTACTACTCTTGTAAGTGACAAAACACATTTTTTCAGATTGTTTCTGCCTCTCTACTTCTAACTTTGTTTGGCAGGACAGTCTGCAGGGATAATAAATTGTTCAGGCATTGGTTTCCAAGACTACCAGAAATGGTACCTCACAAAAGAATTTTCTTTATGAGTGGATAATTTGTGAACTGAACAAGTTCCTAGAACCGTTTAGGTTGGAAAAGACCTTTAAGATCATCTAGTCCAACCATTGGCCCTACTCTACCAGGTCTGCCACTAAACCATGTCTCTAAGCACCACTTCTACACGACTTTTAAACACATCTAGGAATGGTGACTCAATCACCTCCCCGGGCAGCCTCTTCCAATGGTTGAGAACTCTGCCAGTGACAAATTTTTTCCTAATGTCCATCCTAAAACTCCCCTGGTGCAACTTGAACCCATTTCCTCTTGTCCTATTGCTAGTTACTTGGGAGAAGGGATCAGCGCCCATCGCACTACAACCTCCTTTCAGGTAGTTGTAGAGAGCAAGAAGGTCTCCCCTCAGCCTTCTCTTCTCCAAACTAAACAATCCTAATTCCTTCAGCCACTCCTCCTAAGACATGTTCTCCAGACCCCTCACCGTCTTTGTTGCCCTTCTCTGGACACGCTCCAGCACCTCAATGTCCCTCCTATTCTGTGGCGCCCAAAACTGAACACAGGACTCAAGCTGTGGCCTCACCAGTGCTGAGTACAGGGGCACAATCACTTCCCTACTCCTGCTGGCCACACTATTCTTGATAGAGGATGAACATGACTATATTAAAAAAAAATGAGGAAGAAAGTCCACATCAAGAAGAAAAGAAAAAAAAAGTCACCTTTTCCTTCAATATCCTTTCCCACTGTGTATTTTATTTGATAAGAACTTGAAACTGAAGTTACTTAGATTAATGTAGTGCCTCAAGAATGTTGACAGTTTCAAAGCAAACTATGGTTTTTCTAACTGTATGGAAGCTTATTTGCTAAGATGATACCATGAGTAGCTCAAGAGTTGCTTATTTGCTCAGTTTTTTATGATTTTATTTTCCTAACTTGAATGGAGGTCTTAAGTATTCAGGATTCACTGAACATAAAGAAATATAAAAAAGAAATGAAAACATAAAGTTATTTGAGTGCAAAAAATTCTTTGATAGAACTGGTTCTTTGTAAGACAAAATATCAGCAATGAACATAGAGACAGCAACTCAAAGACAAAAGGCAAATTTATTTTAAGAAAAAATGCAGAAAGCCCTAGTGTAATCAGGCATAAAAATTAATATTACATTTCTTCAAAAGATTTCAGCTTATCTTGGTTGTCAGTTGTATTGTGCCATATAATAGCCACAAGTTCCAGTTTTGTATGGTGTACACAAAAGCTACTGCATGCACAATATTTTTCCTCTCACGTCTTTTTTGATTTATCTACTTGTTGTTTGATTAAAATTCCAGAATGTGGAAAAAAAATCAAATTAAGAGCAGCAAACCAACAACAACAAAACTATACTACAAAACATGCTATATCTGAGCAAAAGTTTTATGGGTATGATTAACTATAAACACATGAATAATATCGACCTACTCCGTCCAGCCCATAAACAAACACTTGATTCTTCCTGAATTCAGAAATGTTGCAAATCTTAGGTGACTTCCCAAAGTGTTAAAATCCATGAACAAGACATTAACAAAATATATTAGGAAAAATTTCTTCACAGAAAGGGTTATCAAGCATTGGAACAGGCTGCCCAGGGAAGTGGTGGAGTCACCATCCCTGGAGGTATTTAAAAGACAGGTAGATGTGGTGCTTAGGGACAAGGTTGAATGGTGGTTTTGGCAGTGTCAGATTGATGGTTGGACTAGAGGATCTTAATGGTCCCTTCCAACCTAGGGGGTTCTGTGATTCTAAGAAAAGTGATAAAGTCTTATATTCAATATCTTCATGCACATAGAAGAACATATAAATGGCAAATTGAAGGGTCCAGGCAACCACTGATTTCAAATTATCTGCAAGAACTCAAGAAATAGGTCTAAGCATTGCTTTGGCAGTATAGACATTATTTCAGCAGTTTAGACATTAAACCAGCTGAAAACACTTACTAGAAGGACTTGTTAAAAAAATAAAAATTGGTGTATATATATATATATATGTAAGTAGTCAGGCTGTAAGGACTTTAAAAAAAAAGCTTAGAATATATTACCATTTAATTTGATGGTAAAACCTCAAATGGAATATTATGTGCAATTATCTCAGAATATACCAGATAGAGAAAAGGTACAACTAAAAGCACACAGTATTATTACAGTTATTCCATAGATGAAAATCTAAAGCAATTGAAATTCTTGCTTAGAGATGAAAATTTGGACACATTGTATGATGGTAATATAAAAATGTAAATAAAATGTAAAATAAAAATTGCCGAACGCCTATTTACCTAAGATTTACTTAATTATCATAATTTAAGTGAAAAAAGTGAATGAAAAGGAAAAAAAGATCTAAGCAAGAGGAAACTGTTTTTCAGGAATTTTATTTAATTAATACTATTTATTTCATTAATATTATTTATTTCATTAATAAAATTATTAACCTCACAGCAAAATTTAACTCCCTACTACTCATAAACTCCAAATATTGTGGGATACAAACATTAGCAGAAACAGAAAAAACTATTGGATATATATTGACATGGACAAGCATTCTTTATGCAGTCCTCCTAAGTGATGAAAAAAATGGTTCAATACTTAACTCATTCTCTTCCTCGTGATGGTTGGGAAATTCTCCTTGTGGACAAATTCATAAAGGTATTTTAACACATACTAATACTTAAGTATCTGACTATTCCTTATGTAAAGAATGGAAAGTATATTAAACTTATGTCTTCCATTTAAATCCATAGAAATTGTCCTGTCTGGAAAAGGAAGATTTAGCAAATAAAGATTTCCTGGATATTTTGGTAGTAGGGTTTGTTAATAGCGATTGTCAAAGACAAGTTAAAGGATGACATGAAGAAACCCAAAAAAATGTCTTATCTGTGATATTAGTCTGTAGAGTCTCTTATTCAACCTGAGTGTCAATGCTACATTGCATGAATTCATAAGTACTTTTAAAAATAACCAATTCATTATTAAAGTGTAAGACCTATACCTACTCTGATGATAAGACAGAAAAATGTATGCCTGACCAACTTTATTTTTATCAAGATATTTTGAATGAACAAGTATAAGAAATGAATCTTAGTACTAGAAAACAGTCCTAAAAGTTTGATTATTTTTTTAATCCAGAAAAATATTGTTCAGATATTTTTCCACATGATATGCTATTAAGATAGATATAGTCAATATAATGAAGTATGAAAAACAACCCATTGTAAATACTGAGCTTCATTATCCTCTTATAGTGTCTCAAAACACAGGATAAGAAGTTTCTCCCTGCCTCCCACACGCCAAGGCCTTTTAAAGGTTGATTAATCTGTTATTTATGGCAGAAGCAGGAATACGTAATTCCCCTCCACTGGATAATCTATGGGCTATAATAAAAATTATCACTAAAGCTGCCAAACCTCATCATAGTCAAGCAGATTTATAATACACTTTAGCTCTCAATCATTATATTATAGCCATATGTATTTTAATAATCATTGATAAAACTATATCATCCATTGTTTTATCATACTGTGTACCCATGATGCCATTTGTCACCAACAGGTCAATATGTATCCATGCTGAAAAAAAAATAAAATATGCAGACATATTAGGATGTAATCAACTCTGGACACTCCAGTCTCAAAGAAGGATTGCTATGTTATTGTTATTCTATATATCAATTCCTTGGAAGACTTAAGAATCTCTAAACATAAAATTTGTGAAAGTGGTAATTTTAATTGTTCATCTAGCTACAGTTTGAACTGAGGTCACAGAAGAAGTGGGTAGATTTTTTTAACAACACTGCTTTGACCTAAGTTTGTACTTATCAAAGTAAATAATAAACTATTATTAAAGTAAACAATATATTATTTACAATATTATTGGGAAAAAAAAAGTCAAAATTAGGTTCTGAAAATCCCACACTATCTTTTTAATGTAATACTAGTATATACTAGTACATTACGTACTAGTAATCATGTCTTATATTATGACTAAGTGTCCTGCCTTTTGGAGAGCAGGGATAACGTTTATTAAACTTGGAAATAATCATTGTGAAATCATACAAAACTTTCAAACTGAATTGTAAAGCCATACAAAAGCTTTCTGCAAGCAGACACTCCACTGTTTTAAAACTGAGACATCTTATTCGTCTGTCATTGGGATATATAGTTTACATTAGAAAATTTAAATTTCCTTGTATGTATTTTATTACATATTCTATCCAGATACTTTCTAGACGTATGAGTTATTACTATTATAAATCCAATATTGATTGCTTTGAAACTGAGGACTCAGATATTTTTAAATTTTTTTTTAAATAAATAAGTTAAATCTTTTGTGTAGTTTAAATGAAACAAATAAAAGCATGAAAATGCTAGATTATCATCTATTGATGCAATTAGGAATTTTTCTTCAATCTAGAGTAGTTTCTACATTTTCAATGACAATAAAAATAAAGTATTTTGTGTTTGTTTTGTATTAATTTCACTTCATTTAGTTTTTCTCTAAAAGCCTATTTTTCTTTTTTTAAAAAAAAATCTTTTATCCTACATACACATATAAGAATGAGTAATATAACCATTCTAAATGAATACAAAAATAGCTTGCATCAGTTCACAAACTCAGTCAAAACCTGTTTCTTTACTGGGCATTCTTTTATTCTTCTTCTGTGGCTTTGGGGAGGGACACTAATATTCTTTCTGGACTTCATTTGCCTGATTTTGTTTTCATAAGAAGCAAGTCATAGTGCATGACTTAAGTATGATCTTCTGATTTTTTCTTCATAAAATATTTTCTGTTACAAAAATTTTAACACAATTCTCACTTCCTAGAAGAAAGAAAAGCAGAATACAGAAGTTACCATGCATTATGGCTCAACTGTGCGGAAGACATTGATCAGTATCTTGTGCAAGTAAAGGCTAAATTTCAAATGCATGAATTTAAGCAGTCTAAATAACTCTATTTTTAAATATTTTGTTTTACTGGCAAATTTTTTGAGTTAAATATTTGCTAAGCCAGACCTTCTACAGTAATTTAAATTAGTTTCTTAACTAAAATAAATGTTTTTAAACTAAGTACTCAGCACCTGAGTCATGGGAGTCTCTGATGCAGGCTGGTTCTAAACTTTGGGTCATTTACAATTTCTTTTTTCTTTTGAAAGAAAAATACTTCATAAAGTGCAAAAAAATTATTTGCACAAATTTCTATAGTTTTTTTTTGAGGAAAAACTCCATGAGAGAAACATGGCCAATAAAAGTGAAATAGGAGATTAAACATCTGAATCAGATTATTTAGAGTATCATCCACACATACTAAATTTGCTACAATGCAAGTTGAATGTGTTGCATATGTAAAGATACTATTCTAAAGAGTGCTGAAATGCAACACATCTGATAACATTGAAAATGCTTCAACCTGATTAAAGTCAGTCCACTTTGTGTCCCTGATGCATATCCTGGTTTCAATGGTTAGATTTTATTTGTTAGGAATTAAGAATTTATTGCTTCACTTTCAACCAGTTAACCTCTGTTATGACTTTCAAAAAAAACCAAAAAAAACCAAAAAACAAAAAGCCTAACTACATGGAATGGATGAAGAACATACTCAAAGAAATCATATCTGTTACTGTTTTAAATCACAGTAAGCAATGGCAGTAATATTAAGGCACCTGCATCAACAGAGGATCAGGTAGGCCTGTTTTCCTGCAGAAGCCATGAATTGGTCATAATGGCTTCAAAAGACATAAGACAGAGTCCCATACATGACAGGAAGCACTTGGTATGCAAGAAACTATATATAACTCCACAGAGTAAAAGGATAACAGAAAAAGGGGGTAGGGTGTTAATATTTGTTTTGGTACATATTTTGGAGAAAGGAGAAACCTCTTACAGTTCGCAGTTATTTTAATGAAGGGGATCCTTTCCCTTCCTCATTCTCTTTGTTTAATCAAATGGTCCTACGTTTGGGTAATGGAACCTCAGTTTCTGCCTCTGTTTCTGGGTGGGGTAGGAATTGGAAACAAACAAGCAAACATAAATCAACAAGCCAACAGCAATACTGAAAAAGGCCAAGGAATCACATGGTCACCAGTGATGTATACATGCTGACACAATAGAAGTATTATGATTCTATGTGCATATTTTATCAAATATTATCAAAACCTTTTGGTACTGATGCCCACAATACTAGTCTTTTGCTCTTCTGTGCAGCACCTTTGTGTTATTCTTTAATGATTGCCCTGCTGTGCGTTGGATTCATAATCCCTTCTCAAATCTATCCCTCCCCTCTTTTGCCATTCACAGTCGGTCTGATCATGGGATCTGAACAACCTATTTTAGATCTGGAATCAAAACTGTACTTACTCCTTCATCCCCTTTTTGTGAGATGTTGTATGAAACAGGAGAGGGGTAGAGGCATCTATTGCATCTGTGAGAAAAGTGAATGAGGCAAAGGTGCATTGGTGGATCAGAGGATTTCACATGCACTGTGGCAGGAGGTGAAGGAGGCTTGCTAGCAACTACTGCATCGCCTCCTGTGAAGTCTTGAGAAGTTCCCAGTTCTCCAGAAATATCAGGACTGATGATGGGAGGCATTACTAAAGGAGCAAGAAAGATTCCTGTATTCTTTTATAGCCCCCCAAGTTTACCATATCACATCCTCCAAAGACTCCTTAGTTTCCACGAGGATTTTTGGTATCTATATTGTCACAGATTCAAATGTTAACCCCCATATCTATTATTCACTTACCCCATATATTCATTATGGTAATTTTCATCATGTTAAAATTGTGAAAAAAGCAAAGGATTTTGTAATAAAAAGCAAAAAATAAAGCATACAATATATCCCTTTCAGAACATAAAGATACTATCTAGCATTGTCCTCAAATAGTATTATTTTGTGACATACAAAAGAAGAGAGAGTATACATGGAGAGCAAGGTGTATCAAGCTCAGTACTGTGACATATCAGTGACAGTAACAGTCAATAGCAAGCCATAACATATTTTGATAGAAGAAATGTGGTTACACTGTAAAGAAAGCATTAAAAATCACTTATAGCTCGGGCTGCAGATGCTCAGCTTTAAAAAAACCAAAACCAAAACCAAAACCAAAACCAATCAAATCTAGTATCTGTCAGGTTCACAAACAGTAAATTAAAATCTACTGTTTCATATTTAAATGCCGATGACATTATATAATTATCAGAAGCTTTTTCTTTTTACTAGTGGCCTCAGGTATTCAGGTAACAAACAACCCCCGGGATCTGCTGCAACAATGTAATTGTTCACTTCCTTCCTTGTATTTTTCTTCTCCAAAGTCTTACTGACTTTTTTTTTTCCCTTTTAACTACTCTGTGTGGGAAAAAAAAAATTAAAAATCCAGAGGTTTTTTATCTAATTATAGAATGCCAGGTATGTCTCCTAGTTTCCAACAACAGTGTATGGGTTTGGGTTGTGATAGAGTTAATGGCAGCATTGATCTGTTCCCAGTGCTATGACATCATTGTCATTAGTGAGATTTGATGAAATGAGTCCCATGGCTGGAGTGCAGAAGTGAAGGGCTGTGCCTTGTTCAAGAGGGAAAGGCAGAGCAGGTGAGGTGGAGGAGTTGCACTGTATGTAAGGGAGAGGATTGTGTGCACAGTCCTTACAGTTAGGGATGATGCGGTTGAGAGCCTTTGGTTGAGGATTAGGGGGATGGAAAACAAAGCTGAGGTCATTGTGGGTGTCTACTATTGAGCACCCAGCCAAGATGATAGCACTGATGAGTTATTCTATAGGCAATTAGGAGAAATCTCTGGATCAATAGCCCTTGTCCTTTTGAGAGGTTTCAGTTTCTCAGCTATCAACTGGGAATATCATACTGCTGTGACAAGCAAGTCTGGGAAATTTCTGAAGTATGTTTAAGATAGTTTCATGTCAAAAATACTCAGCCAATGAGGAAAGATGCCCTCCTAGACTTGTATTTTTGAGCAGAGAAGGACTCGTGGGAGATGTGATGGTAGGTGGCTGTCTTGGCCACAGTGACCACAAAATGGTTGAGTTTAAAATTTTGTGTGTAATGAGAAAAAAGGTCAGCAGAGTTGCTACTCTGGATTTCAAGAGAGGAAATTTCAATCTACTCGGGGAGCTAGTTTACAGTACCCTCTGGGAATCTGCTTTTGAGGGCTTAAGGGTCCATGAAAGCAGGTCAGTTTTTAAGAATCAGCTTTAGAAGCACAGGAGCAGGCAATTCCATGGTGCCAAAAGTCAAACAAGTGGGGCAGAAGACCAGCTTGGCTGAACAGGGAACTCCTCTTGCAAGTCAGGTGGAAAAAGAAATCGTATGATATCTGGAAGCAAGTTCAGGCTTCGCAGGAAGATCACAGAGCTGTAGTTCACATGTGTAGGGAGAAAACATGAAAAGCCAAAGTACAACTAGAGGTGAGGTGAAACTGACCAGTGTTGTGTCAGTCAACAAAAAAAGGCTTTTTTAAAGTATCTTAATAGCAAGAGAAGTTCTAAGGAAAATACCAGACCAATACTTGATGAAGATCATCATCTGACTAATCGGGATGAAGAAAAGGCAGAGGCTTTCAATGCATTTTTTGCATCGGTCTTTAATATTAAGGAGGAGTCTTGTGCTGCCTGATCCTCTGAGTTGGAGGATGTCCCAGTCTGAGGTAAAACAGGGCCAATTTTCTGTTCAGTAATTTTACTTTGCAGCTAAGCCTCTTCTAACTACTGAAATAAACTGCATATTGTGCAGAAGCTGTTCACTCTCAAGAGTGACAAGACCTATGGTTATAGTTGGTGTCAAGGAATAGTATGCAGAGAGGTTCTTGCTTATCCTTATTGCTATAACAACCAAGGGCAGCCAACTTTGTTATTTCCCCCGTTGGAGGGTCGGAAGCAGAAAAGAATAGAGGGGTCACAGCTGTGGGGAGGAGTGGACAGGACAGGTGACCCAAAACTGACCAACAGGGTATTCCATCCCATCTGCCTCATGCTCAATATAAGCTTATTAGTTTCTGCTTACTGTGCTTCATAAATTTGGAGTCAAAGAGACAACAGGGCTGGCTTGAGCCGTCAGAAGGATGGCTTTGTTCTCTCTGCTGACCCTTTTAGGCATCCCAGGAAGAGCGCAGGACATGTCTGCAACCCCCTGGGTTGCACTATTCCAGTCTGCTCTCCTTCTTGGAGTTTCCCCTCTCCTCATCTTTGGGACGCTGGGGTTCTGCATACAGCTGCTCACTCAAGACAGCTATGCAGCTGCTATTTCTACTGCAGCCAGCAAAGCCAAACTAATCTTTCTACTTTTCCATGAGAGTGCAAACCACCACCTTTTACCCAGACATTATGTGAAGAAGAATAAAGTTGGCATTAAAAAGTTGAAGTTAAGGAAAAAAGACAGAATTCTGCGGAAACTCCATCTCTGGACTCGGTCTCCAAGGTGCATCCTCTTTCGCTCTGTCCCATAACAACAGAAAGTCTTTCCATGTGGACCACTGCTTTGGCTGGAGGAAACATGCCCTTCTAACCCTTACAACAGTGGCACAAGGATACTTGCAGAAAGAGGGTGAGACTGACTGTGGTTGGCATGGGTACAGGTATGCAGCATCCCAGGAAACATCCACATGTACTCATGACCAAAAGCAGCTTGGCAAAGCTGCTGGAAAGCAGCTTGGTAGAAGAGGCCCTGAGGGTCCTAGTGGACACCAAGTTGACCAGGACACACTGGGGAGCGCCACCCAGTGCCCCTCCCCCACCCCTCCTGCCCCTGTGCAACTTTTGGAGTCAGAATACGATGCTCTTTTGACCCAGCACTGGCCACAGCAATGGCCCTAGTGCTTGCGGGGACAGTGCTGTGCCGACACAGAGTGGTGCTGGGGAGAGTCAAGCTCTTGCCAAGCAGCACTGCCTGGCATGAGGACCTGCTTTGGCAGCTTTGCTTGGACCAGTTGGGCAGTGTCCTGAGCGCCGTGAGCATGTCCTACGCAAGGGTTCTCCTGGCCTTGGTGGGATGGGCCAGGTAAACTGCTGCCACAGGTCCAGGTGGGCTTCTCCCACAGCTCAGGGATGTGCTGGCACAGCCAGCCCCTACAGCAGCCACCTTTCTCATGCCTGAAACTGTCTGCTCTTCAGGGACGACCCTGACCCCATGCAGCAGTGCGTGCCTCTCCTGGCGTCACTCGAGCTGCTGTTCTGTCAGCAAGTGTGGGTGACCCAGGATTGTGGGACAAGGAAGAGGAATGTCCTCCTCTTCAATGACACTTTGGTCATCGTCAAGGCCAAGTAAGATTCGCAGACCCCAGCTGCCTTTCCTCCCAAGCCCTGGCCTTGGCACCAGGGCAGGGACACCCAAGGAGCAGCCCCAGGCCCCCAGCACCCTGGTGCTGGATGCACCCATGGCTGCACCTGTGACAGGCTCACACTAAAGGGGAGCCACCGGGCTTATGTACTTGTGTACTTCCAGTATGTTTAAATGATCCTAACCTGAATCCCTTCCACTGATGGTAAGTCTTACTTGCTGTGGACTTTCCCACAGATTTCAAGGGCCTAGGCTTTCTGAAGCTGAGTACTTGACTGATAAAGTCAAGGCAAAGGTGGAAAGGACATTAAGTACCTCATTCTTCTCCATGGGCCTTATTGATGTGCCCCCATTCCCATTCAGCAGCAGGCTTACATTGTTTTTATTCTTCATTTTGCTGTTTATCTGTTTATGTGCTTATAGAAGACCTTCTTGTTGTTCTTCACATCCTTCATAAAATTCAAGTCCAGGTGGTTTTTGTCTTTCCTAATGCTGTCCCAGAACACTCAGTGTCTTTATACTCCTCCTGGGTGACCTGACTGCTTCCGTGTCTTGTATGCTTGAGTTCAGTCAGAAGTTCCCTGAAATTCCAGGCAGGTCTCGTGCAAACTTTGCTCAACTTTCTGCATGTTGGGATGGACCTCTTGAGCTTGGAGGTTATGATCTTCTAAAACCAGCCTTTATCTTCTGGACCTTTCAAGCACATTCCCAAAAAAGCTGAGGTCTGCTCTCCTGAAGTCCAAGTGTGTGATACTGCTGTTTGCTTTGCCTGTTTGTCTGCTATTTCCCTTGACTTAGGATCTTGAACTCCACCATCTCATGGTCACTACAGCCACTTTGATACAGGACATGGATACAGTTTATCAGTGACTACTAAATCATTATGGGTATTTTTCATTTTAAGGATAAGGATGTTCTTCTAATAGGAAAAAATAGCTGATGGGTATTGGGACATTCCAGACAAAAAAGTAGTGAGGATTTAAAATATATTTTATGTGACCTTGACAATTATTTATAATGAGGTACACCTCTAAACTAGTTCAGTGTCCCACTAAACAATGACATTTATTTTCCATGAAGATGCCAAATCACTTTATGAATGCATTACACTGTTGACCTTCACAGTGTTTTGAATTCTCCATATTTTTCATTTTTTTATAGTCCTTTATCATCTTCCTTTTTATTTGGCTTAGTTTCAGTCTGAAAAGTCCTTATCTGTTTAGTTTCTCATCCTAGAGGCCATTTATTTTCTAGGAGCAGTCATGTACATTTTATATTGGTAACTTTTCTAGTCCTAGACCCTTGATGAGATGGTGTAACCATGATTATATGTAGTTTTCAAGATATAAGCACATAAATAATGGATGTCACATGGATGTATATGTCCTTTTTTGTTCGTTTGTTTCAGTCTTTTTCCCTAAAAATTCTTACTACTCTGTTTTCCTTTGGCTACCACTAAGTCCACATTCACCTGAAGCTTGATGTAGCAGCAGCTAGATGTGGTTTGCTGAGCAGCACTAATCTTATTTGAAAAAAACCGACCAGGAGAAGGCATTCATCACGAGAAAAGGAAAACAATGTCTTCCCTTTTCTTTCTGTATGCTTCTTATATTTCTTTTTTTTTCCCTTCTGGTTAATGTAAGCTTACTTTTCTCTATTTCAATAATTGTAGAAGTTGAGAAAAAGTAATTTTCTTTACTTTTAAAGATTATTTAATATCTTTCTTACAGTACATTGTATGACACTATATATTTGTAATAGTCTTTCTAGACACATGGTACCATATTAGTATCTTTTGCTTCTGCCTCCATTTGTAGAGTATAATACATGATAAACCAGCTGCTGATGCTGATTAATGTACACATTCAAAAGAAATGTGGCAACTGGGATGCACTTTAGAAAGGATTGTTGCATTACCTGAAGTATTACCTGAAGTCTGTTACTGCTGTAAACATCTTTGAAATGAACTAGTCAGTCTTCTTAATGATGAAAGCTCAGTTTTTAAAAAAAAAAAGTCTTCGTGCCCATGAATATTATGGAAATTTTTATTAGGAAATTGGTGAGCAACTGTATAAGACTTTAAAGATAAATCAATTTCTACTGAATTTCTTTAAATAAACCCTGCAATCCCTGTACTTTTTAAGTGAAGAGGTAAGTTCAAAAGCTTAGCATATCCTGTCTGAAGTGACTGCATTACTGAATTGGTAACAACCCATTTATTTTTCTGGTTGTTAATGGTGATGTCACAAAGAAGCTCAGCTGTTCACTTCTGTATCAGGTACAGAGATGAGAAACTTTGAAGAAACAGTAACAAAAAGTGCTTACTATTGTCCTACTTAAAATGTTGACATATTGGAATCTAAAACTGACATTTTTATTATGTATCCTGTTTTCTGTGATCATACTGCCAAGTTTCCATTTACACTTCCTAGCTCAGGAGGATTATCTAGCCCAATGCATTTTTCAGAATCTTAATTTTCCTTTGTAAGCCTTGTGTGTCAGTAAGCCTTTCCTTTGTATGATAGTCTTCTCTCCAAAATCAAAATTCTAATTTTTTAATGTTGAAGTTTTTTAGATTAATAAAATACTCATATAAAGGATACATTACAAAATGTTCCCTGGTGTTGTAAATGCCACTCATCAACTCATTAGTGATGTCAAAAGCAACTGAGTTCTCAGAGAAATTCTCATTCAAATTCATTAAGAATCTCACTGAACCTTTACAAATATCTATGGTCATTCAACATTTTTGTATGCATTGTTTTACTGGCTTTTTTTCTGAAAAAATAAAGAAAAAATACAAAAAAAAGTCTTTATTTTTTTCATAGCTACTGAAAAGCACTTTGTTTAATGAAGATGTCTATAGTCTCTGAAGAACATTCCTGTTGCCCAGAAATTCATCCTGGTAGAAATTGATCATGTGGTCATTAGATGTTCTGTGTGTTTTTACAGTATGTACCACCTCATACTAAATACTCTATCAGGAAAGTCTGGGGTCCAAAAATAGATAAAAATTTTGAAACACTATGTTCCTCAAGTGTTTAATTTTTAAGGACTCACTGAGGAATACTTCCTTTATGTGTTTGTGAACAGACCCTGGAGGCAAGAGGAAAGGTCTGGACAGAGGAAGACTTTCCCTCTGTTGAGGAGGACTGGGTTAGAGACCACTTGGCCAAGCTGGATACCCATAAGTCCATGGGCCCTGATGGGATGCACCCACGAGTGCTGAGAGAGCTGGCAGATGTTATTGCTAGACCACTCTCCATCATCTTTGGAAGGGCATGCGGAACAGGAGAGGTGCTTGGGGACTGGAAGAAGGCCAACATCACTCCAATATTCAAGAAGGGCAAGAAGGAGGACCCAGGGAACTACAGGCCGGGTAGTCTCACCTCTGTCCCTGGGAAGGTTATGGAGCGACTTGTTCTGGATATCACCTCCAAACACCTTGAAGAACAGGAAGTTATTGGAAGTGGTCAACATGGATTTACCAAGGGTAAATCATGCTTGACCAATCTGATAGCCTTCTATGATGTTATAAGTGGTTGGCTCTATGCGGGGAGAGCAGTAGATGTCATCTCCCTTGACTTCAGCAAGGCTTTTGACACTGTCTCCCATAACGTCCTCATCAGGAAGCTGAGGAAGTGTGGGCTAGATGAGGAGACAGTGAGGTGGATTGAGAGCTGGCTGTCTGACAGAACTCAGAGGGTTGTGATTAATGCAGCAGTGTCAAGGTGGAGGCCTGTAACCAGTGGTGTCCCCCAGGGGTCAATACTCAGTCCAATCTTGTTCAATCCATTCATCAATGACCTGGATGAGGGGACAGAGTGTATCCTCAGCAAGTTCGCTGAGGATACCAAACTGGGAGGGGTGGCTGACACTCCAGAGGGCCGCGCTGCCATCCAGTGTGACCTGGACAGGTTGGAGTGCTGGGCAGAGAAGAACCTCATGAGGTTCAACAAGAGCAAGGGTAGGGTCCTGCACCTGGGGAGGAAGAATGCTAGGCACCAATATAGGCTAGGGGTGGACCACCTGCTGGAAAGCAGTTCTGAGGAGAAGGATCTGGGAGTCCTGGTAGATAGGAAATTATCCATGAGCCAGCAATGTGCCCTTGTGGCCAGGAAGGCCAATGGAATCCTGGGCTGCATAGGCAAGAGTGTGGCCAGTAGGTCGAGGGAGTCCATTCTCCCCCTCTACTCGGCACTGGTGAGGCCACAACTGGAATACTGTGTCCAGTTCTGGGCTCCCCAGCTCAAGCGGGACAGGGAACTACTGGAGAGAGTCCAGCGTAGGGCAACAAAGATGACTGGGGGATTGGAGCACCTCCCTTATGAGGAAAGGCTGAGAGAGCTGGGACTCTAGCCTGGAGAAGAGAAGGCTGCGGGGAGACCTTATTCTTGCTTCTAAGTATCTCAAGGGTGGGTTGAAGGAGGATGGAGGCAGACTCTGTTCCCAGTGACAGGACGAGGGGCAACGGGCACAAGCTGGAGCATTGGAAGCTTCATTCAAACCTAAGGAAAAACTTCTTTACGGTTCAGGTGCCAGAGCACTGGAACAGGCTGCCCAGGGAGGTTGTGGAGTGCCCTTCTCTGGAGATTTTCAAGACCCGCCTGGCTGCAGTTCTGAGTAATGTGCTGTAGGCATTCCTGCGTCAGCAGGGGAGTTGGACTAGATGATCTCTAGAGGTCCCTTCCGACTCTGAAAATTCTGTGATTCTGGTACCAATCATCCTAGCGTTTGATTGTGGTTAACAAAGACTGTTTAGCTTTTTAATACCTTGTAACAGTGAGTACTTAACATGAATGAACGCACATCTGAAAATACTTATTTGGATGTTACACAAAACTCAGTAACGCATTTTTGTGTTCTAATAGATCAGTTTATGCTAGTTTTCATTTGACATAGAAGTGATATGAGGCAATTGAAACCAGCAAAGTACAACTGATGCTTATAGAGCTTATTTAAGAAGCTGACTACTTGTCTTTACATATCTTTTATCAATAAATGATGTAATTAGCTGTAACCAATTGTTGATTAGGAGAGTTGTCTTTATTTTTTTGCATTTTGCCTGAAGACATTAGAGCCATAAATATACATGCTATCCGCAATTAAAACACTACTATTATTCCCTGGCTACTCAACTTATTTCCTTAGGAGCTCTGTTTATAATTTGTAGAATATGCTTGTTCCTGGATGAGAAAATACATCCTTTTGTAGGTACTACTACAGAAATGCTCAAAGAAACATGAACAAAATGGCAGAAAAAAGATGCTGTTGTCATGCATAACCAAAACAAAAATTCATGTAAATTCTTTTGGACAAAATATAAAAAGGCCTGATCTTAAGCACAGGAGATGACATTTCTCAATATCAGAACCAGACTATGCTAAATGGGTATATACACATTTTGAGAAACTTCTCACTCAAAAACATTTTCTTCCATGTTAATTACATTAAGCTTCTCTTTGTGGAGCTGAATTTTATTTGAAGTTGCTAAGAGACAAGAGATTCATCAAAATACTCAGTTGCAAAAACACTGAGCTAATTTCATTCCATCAAATTCACCAACACTGAGCAATTTTACTGCTCGTTTGTAAAAATATCTACTCAGAGACATTATTTAAAGAAACCAAAACTGAGCCAACTGTCTCTATCCCTGTATCTGATTTTGAAAATTTTCACATTTGACATATTGTCATACAATGTCTGTCATCATGAAAAAGTCCTAAACCAGGTATTTGATCGCATTTTCTGAACAGGGGAAAAATATTATGAAAGACATGTAAAAAACAGTGTCTTATCTTTAAAGACAAGGATAATATAATTCATGTAGTAACTAAACAAAATGTTTCCCCTCTTTACTCTTGTTGTTTTTTTCAGCTTGTCTTTTGCTGTAGGAAACAATGTAGTTTTGTGTATGAAAATGTCTGCATCTCTATAAATTAACACTGAAATAATTTCAATAACAGTGGATTCAAGTTAAATATGCAGAGTAGGATTCAGTCCACTTAACACTGGTACCTAACTAGCATTTAAGTCTTGATGATTAGAGAATCTACATATCCACTTTAACCCTACTTCAGATTCTTTATGGAAGCTGACACCTTCCACTGGAGGAGTTTCACCTCAGTGAAATAGCACATAGGACAACTACAATGGAAAAAATCCCTTAATATCATTGTGTGCATTTCATTTTCTTCAGTGCTACACATTATCAGTAGGAAAAGAATTCCCATAAAGCTCTGTGAAGCCACTACCTCACTTTCACCCAAACCTCTTATTAAAACATTACTGTGGTGAGGCTCATAGGAAGCTAATCCCTAGGCAGGTGGCAAACTCGAATAGCTGTGATTGTTGCTGCTACCTTGTTTAATGTACCCATAATTTATTCAATTAATTCCACAGGTTGTCTCACTAATCTAGTCTGGTTGATCATTTAGAAGCTTTTGAGGACTGTGATTAACATTTTCTGGAAGTTCAGTCAAAAGAACAAAAGAACTGTCTTCAAAAGACTTCATAATTTCCAAACTTTTCTGCTTTCTGATTTTTGATGAGCCCACGAATAAATTTACTAACTTACTTTTCTCTTTCATTATTCAGAAAATCAGACGAAAACAGTGATGTTATAATTTCCTGTTCATGACAGATATTGCCCCACTTGCCATCTCTCATCACTATTTCATGAAATTGGTTTACATAATGTAAAAACCCTAGTATTTTGGAATACTGAAAGTTACACTGAGAAATGCCTTTTTCCCCAAATAAAGATGAAAGTATCCTGAATGAAATAAAATACTAAAAGAAAAGATTACTTCTCTGTGTTGTGCTGAATTTATAAGAACAAACAAACATTTCTCTAGAAAAATAGATTTAATCAACAATAATAAAAGAAGAATAAAACTAATTTCATCGTTTATGCAAAACACACAAGCTTTATATTATAACAAGCTTTGAAATAATTTTTTGCTTGGACTCAGAATATTAAGAAAACTATTGAAATATCTAGATTCAAATTTGAGCTCTGGTTGTTGAAATGTTCATGTATAGGCTTCACATAGGCTTATTCACATAGGCTTATGTGAATACAGCTTGGCTTTAGAACTGTGTCCACTTTCCAGACTGCAATACATCTTAAGTTCAAGAAATTACACACATTATAAAATATATGTGAAGCTTCTTTTATATATTAAAATTCTAAATGGCAGTTTTTTCAGCAAAGACTAAAAAAAAGCACTGTAAATGATAAACTGTACAGAAAAAGTACAATATATGTATGTTTTTCTAAAGATCAAGGACATTAGTTAGGACATAGGAAACTGAGGTTTGGCTTTTTCTTTTTCTATTTTCATTTTTTATGCGGGAATTAAATATTGGATCACTTTCCAGTTACTATGAAAAGCACACAGAATGAAAAAAAAAAACCCAAACTTGGAAAAGAATGTTGTTCTCATTGTTCCAAAAAAAGGATGAGTTACATACCTCTCCTCCACTTAGACTTTTGACTTGCAGCTTAGTACTTACTTCATTTGTGGAATGAGACTATCCTTTTACACTTCAATTTCAAATAACTGCTGTTATTGCAAAGTATACACTAATCAATGTGACAAACCCTTTCCTTCAATGAGTTTAGAATATACTTAAAAGCTGTACAAAAATAGGTGCCAAAAGTAAGAAAGAAAAGTAACAAAAGGATGGGTTTAATGGTATTGAGATATGAGAAAGACATAAGTACAGATGAAAAACAGTGAAGAAAAAATTAGTTTAACTGACACAAGAAAAAAAGAATAGACAAATTCCAGGCACTAGGCCTGCTCTGGATTTAAAATAAATACAATTACATTAGAAACCAAATACAATATAGAGTAATTACTCTGATTTTAACTTGATTCTGTTAACCAGAGTGACACAAGTAGAGACAGAATTTTGTAAAAACATGAAAGTAAAAGAAATAAAAGGAACAAGCCAAAAGAGGATCTAAGTAACATTTTAAGTAGACATGCAAGCTGTAACATAATGAAGAAGTAAGAATAAATTTAGGAGGAAACAATTAAGAAGTAATTTATGCCAACTCCTATCTGTATATATATAAACTACCCAATAGGCCATTGAGAAAAACAATCTGCAATGCCATTTTTTAATTGGCAAATTGAGCTGTCAGAATTGACCTCAGGAACACTTGCTGGAGAGGGACTTTTCACAAGGGCATGTAGTGATAAGAAGAGGGGTAATGGCTTCAAACTGGAAGCGGGGAGATTTAGATTAGATCTCAGGAAGAAACTTTTCACTACGAGGCTGGTGGGGCACTGGAACACGTTGCCTAGGGAAGTTGTGGGGGCCCCATCCCTGGGAGTGTTCAAGGCCAGGTTGGATGAGGCTTTGAGTAATCTGATCTAGTGGGAGGTGTCCTTGCCCATGGCAAGGGAGTTGGGACTAGATGATCTTTAAGGTCCCTTCCAACCTAAATCATTCTATGATTCTATGAATATAATGAAATTAATTTTATAAAGAAAAAAAAAAAACAACACAGACAAAATTACAAGTTTAACTACACAGGTTGCATAAATATTTATTTTTAGTGGAAATATCACTTAGATGCAAAACCAGAAATAGGTATATCTGAAGACACATATCTAATTTGTGCACCATTTGAAGTCAACCACCTATAAATGTTTTCATGAACCATTTTTCTGTAAAATAAATAAACAGACTTCTAAGTCTGACTTTGGAAAATTTGAAATATAGATTCTGAAATTAACAACATGAGCCTGTCAATAGTATGAAATATTAAAAGGCAACAATATGAATGCTAATATTCTAGAAAAAAAATGCAGGCATCCAGAACAGGACCCACATAGCATGCTAGCTAGTTACGTAGCCATTACATTCATAAAAGAAAAAGAAAGAGGTAAAGTTCCTCTTTCTAAAATTAAGAATATTAGTTCCAAAGTGGCAAGACTAGATTATGCATTTTTTCCTTTGCTTTTTTTCCCCCTTTTTTTTTTTTCTTAAGTAAAGGGATGCTCAGAATAACGATTAACCTTGAGTTACTGCAGGGGGGAGAAAATTAGTAATTAAAAATTATTTGAGAGAAATGCTGCTCTCTGTCTTTAGAGAAAAAGAATGTCTCTACCTCTTCTCCACTTTGAAGAAGGCTGATCTTTATCAAGGGCCTTAATGATTTGGGCTTATTTCATGTTAATCAAAAATAACATTTCTTATGACATACATTACAGCGTCATATACATGCTTCAAGCCATGCACTGAAGAGAAAAAAAATGTAATTATTCTAGATCACTAATTAAATTAGGATTGCCAGTTCACTAAGTACAGAAAACTTGTATCAGAGGATAGATGGAGAATCTGTGAATTTTCATAAGGTTTTTTTTATTTGTGTGTAACATGGTTGCGTGGGGGTGCGGGGGTGGAGATTTTGTTTATTTTGTTTTTTCCTTTTTTTTCCCCACAGTAAATATAATGTTTAAGCAACCACAACAAAGGACAGTAAAATCAAATTTTTAAGCTGTATCAAAAAAGAAGTGCAAAACCAGAATAAAAATTACGTTTTGATTTTTTTTTTTTAAATGTGATCCTTTTGATTCCTAAATATTCCCTTTCTAACAACAAGCTAAAGGAGTAAACTCGCAGTAACAATACTGTGTTATAACACTGGCCAGGACAGACTGCTTTGTCATATTAAACCTTAAGTTTTTTAATCAAAATGACTTTTACCAGAAGCTGGAAAGCCTTCCATCTGACTTATTTCCTTTCAGTGAGCTTTCAGATGTAAACCTTAGGAGTATTTGGAAATCCTCAATATTAACATTTTAAGTTATCATTTATATACCAACAACGATTTTGGCCTCAGCAATTGCAAGGGCAAAAATATTTCTTTAAGATACTGCTGCAAGAGTAGACACAGGTAAAGCTACACTATAGCTAAGAGAGAAGGGATTGTGGATGATATTGCAGGTTGCAGATCAGGGAAATAAAAAGAGCAACAATATGAGACACTCTAGGCTTTAGAGCATACTTGATAAATTCACTCAGATAAGGGAAGATAAAGTATCAATGTTTGTGGAGTTTTTGATATGGATGTTATATCAAGTTCTTGAGACACCATCTGTTCTGAAAAAAAACCTGCTTTATTAATAGATTCCTACAAAATTGTCAAAGACGTGTCAGATGCACTATGGGTAGATACTTAATTAAAAGTTATGCAGCATCTAAATAACTAATCCAGGGTGTTAATTAGAACAAATATTGAACTTTTATGACATTTTTGTCAGCTTATAATGCTTTGAATTCAGATTAGCATATTTTTTTCCACTTTAAGACAAAGTAACATTCATGCTTTGCATGGTAAAATTCTGAGCACAGTAATGGCATTTCAGTAAATTAATTAAATGGCTTAATTAGTTTTGAGGTCACAGGTGAAAATTAATTTGCTCTCTCCCATATTATTTCCTGTTTTCACAAAAACACTCTACAGTCAGAAACCTCTTCAAGGATGTCAGCTGCTACTCAAGAAATACATAGGAATGAACTGTCAGAGACATAGTAGCTCAGGCTATGAAGTTGTTCTGAGAAGACACTTACTCATAGCCTTTATATCTGATCCTCTCCAGTCTTTGTTGGCATGCATTTTCAGAGGCAGTTCATGTAATTATGAAAACAATTATCCTGAATCTTTTAGGTAGAATATTCCCAAAGAAAATGAGAGACAAGTGAAGATAAAGAGATTTCAGGATTTCTATGTAATAGAACCTCACTGAGGATTTAAAACAAACACACAATCAAACCCAAACCAAAACAAACAAAAAAACAAACCCCAAAAATCTGTCAGGAATATGGTATGTAACAAACAATATAGAAACAAGTGTTGTACAAGTAAGTGTTGCACAGAAAAAAGGCTTTAACTAAATTTAGCTTTCTCTCACTCATTCAGGTCTTAATTCCTGGTTGTCCTGTTAGTCTGCTGTGGTGCAAATTTGACTTCTTCTTGGCTGAGAAGGAAAGGTACAGAATAAAGAAGAGCCCTGTTTGCAGACTCTACTCTCCATATAACATGAATGCAAGTTAGGCCAGATTTGACTCTGCCAGCCCTTTGAAGTCTCCCAAGGTTAGACTAGGGCTCTGTGGTGTCTTGAGTAAGTCAGGAGGAAAATGAGTGCTCAAGGACACTGGTCTGCTGGGCAGTGCTCTCATGCTGTCTTGACAGAAAGGTTAGGTATCATGTCTTTATGTGCTCTTAACATAATGTGCTGTATAGCCATACTGTAGATATTCCTGAGTATTAAATGAGATATGCATGTGCAAATTAATTCCCTTAGCCTGGGACTGGCAGTATGCTCCTGCAGCAGTTACTAACTCCGTAACAGATACAACCTTTGCATTCCAAAATATCCACGTGCATTATTGGTGTTTTTTATAGGCGATGCAGCTATGAGACTATGGGAGATAATAGGTCCTAGAAGCAACTGTTACATGTGAGAGATGTTTCGAAGTAAGAATACACATATATGAGGATCTCAAATCTAGAAATGTATGTGGATCTATACTGAGAGAAGTAAACCTAGAATTCTGAATGTAATATGTCAAATATCCCTCTACTACTAAGAGAGAGCAAGTTTTCCAAGTATAAGCTTTTTTAAAGAAAACAAACTGTAGTCTTTTACCTCAATGCTTCCTTATCCCACTATTTACCTAAATGACAGAATCTGAAGTCCAGTCACTTTAACAGTTATTAGAAACATCTTCAAATACTAGAGTTTTCCAGACTATGTAATGAATAGTAATATGAATTATTTTATGTCTGGAAATGTTAAAAGTGTACACATTGATTTCAGTTAAAAGTTGAACTTGGATTGTTAAGCCTACAGACAAATACTTCTTTGCATTGCTGAAACTGCTCTGTTGCCATGAGATGCTCACGTGATGACACTGTTTTAACAATGCTAAACTGTTATTAAGCTCTCTTGAACCAAAAAAATCTGCTTGTGTTTTTGAAATGAAATATTGACATACGCAAGGCTTTAAGTTCATTTTCAGATTTTTTCTTACTTTGCCCCATAAAAATAGCAAAAAACTTTGTAAATTCTACAGACAGGCTTAAGTAGAATATTGGAACATATATTTTAAAAGGGAAATAGCAAAGCTTCTGGAAAGAATTACAAAGGTTTTACAAAACCATGTCCCTTTTCCCTACACTGTTACACGCTTGTTCTCTTTCCCACAACTCAGTGATTTTCAGAAAGGAAACGGTCTCTTCTCCATCCAACAAGGTTTCTTTCCATCATATCTCAGGTCAGCCTGTTCCCATTCTTCACAATTTCCCAGTCTCCAGTTGCTGAAAGCTTCCTTTTGCTTTTTCTATTACTCCCTCAGCATGCTTGAATGCTCTTCCCTGCACTCCAGAAGGTTCTTCCAGTTCAGCAGTCCTAGCTGCTACCACACGAAGGCTGACTTGCCTCTTCTTCAACAAGTTCTACTTGACTCAACACACAGCAGTCAAGACAAGTAAAACAGAGATCATCATTCCCTGCTGTCTGCCCACATCCTTTAAAAAAAGCAGAGTAATAACATAAAGCTAGCAATAAGCAAGCAAACATGTCCTCCCGCATACTCATTTTGGAAAATAAACTGGTATTATTTCATTACTGGCATTATATTCGAACAACTGAACTGTGCACACTCAGAAATAATTCTTATTAAAAAGGCAATGCAAAAGATTTTGCTGAAATAATTTTATATAAGATGAAAATGTCACTTCACACTTGATTTGAAATACTTGAAAAAAATATGCGGAGGGAGGGATCATGAAATGCAAAGAATGGTAAGAAGTCAGATTTTTCCTGAAAATGAAATTGAGTATAGCAGCAGAAGGAAATATCAGATTCAAAAATGGCTGAAAAAAAACCCCAAAAGTGCTTGTACAATCAAGTAGCAAATAGCTCCTATGAAAAGTAAATTCCACTCATTGACCCATTTGCAGTGCCAAACTGCTCTTGTTCTGTTTGGTTTTTTTTTTTTTTCCCCAGTAGTTTAGTCATTAACAATGGTTCAGCATCTTGTGCTATTTGCTGTTAACAATATAACTTGTCTAATTATGTGGGACTTGGGATTTTTCTGCATACTTGAAACTCTTCAGCAGATTTCCTAATGCACAGAAAGCTTTCAAGAAACAAAATGGGCCTATTACGGAATTGCATCAACTAGCTGTTTGCAGTTTCACTTGGTGTTGACATGAAAGCTTAAGTAACTCGGACTGACTGAATCTTGCTTTGCCGTGAGAAGTACATTTGAACCTGAAGCTCAAAAAAAAGTCATGGAGTATAAAACCGAAAGGAACTAAAACTGGGGAGAGGGCGTTATACAAAAGTTCTTCGAATCAAAATACAATTTTGTGTTGTTCTGTTTATAATTTAATTTCAGTCCTCTTCTCAGCTACTTACTGAGTATTTTCAGTTGTTGGAAAGTAATCTTAAATTAATTTCTTTAATTTCTGTCATTCTACAAATGTACTGAAAATATTTTAGAGGAAATTTTACAATGATACATCACAAATAAGGGATTACCTGGAAGTTAGAAGACATTTTATACAAATAACAGGTGGATATTGCTAGAGTAAAATATGTCATATCCAAGAGACATGAGGCTGCCACAGTTCTGTGTCCCCAGGTCCAACTGGCAGGAAGATTGAAGCAGGCACATGCACACAGAGCAGGCATATACACCACACAGAATCATAGAATCATTTCGGCTGGAAGAGACCTTTAAGATCATCAAGTCCAACCATTAACCTAGCACTGCCAAGTTACCACTAAATCACTAAGCACTACATCTACCAGTCTTTTAAATACCTCCAAGGATGGTGGCTCCACCACTTCCCTGGGCAGCCTGTTCCAATGCATGACAACCCTTTCAGTGAAGAAATTTTTTCCTAATATCCAATCTAAACGTCCCTTGGCACAACTTGAGGCCATTTCCTCTTGTCCTATCGCTTGTTACTTGGGAGAAGAGACTGACACCCACCTTGCTACAATCTCCTCTCAGGTAGTTGTAGAGAGCGATACGGTCTCCCCTCAGCCTCCTTTTCTCCAGGCTAAACAACCCCAGTTCCCTCAGCCACTCCTCCTAAGACTCGTGCTCTAGATCCCTCACCAGCTTCCTTGCCCTTCTCTAAACACACTCCAGTGCCTCAACTCTTTCCTGTATGAGGGGCCCAAACATACATACATGGTCAGCCACACAGATAACAGGCAGACACTCAGAGCACTCACATGAACACAGACATTGCCAACAGCCTCATGCTGCTCCCCTCTCTAGCTTATTGGTCCCAATAGCTAGCCATCACTGTCCTCTCACCCTTAGAGGCACATGGGTGCCCTCACATGTTACTGGCTGAGACTGGTGATGGAGCGGGGAGCTCCTGGGCAGGGTATTATTTCAGCTCCCCCTGCTGCCGTTGTCTTTCTGAGCTCCTCTGTGGGTGTGCAGATGAGCTTGTATCATACAACGTAGCAAGTTAATTGAAAGGTGACTCATTTCATCTTCTTTGCAGGAGACAAAGTATCTTACAAATCAATATGAAAGGTCAAAGTTGGGAGAATGTGTTAGGACTCAGTGTTAAATTTTTTGGGGATAAATGCACACATATTTTAAAGAGAGGCTTTAGTCTGAGAGGTTCATATAATGTAATGGGAAATTACTCATACACTGAGGTTAAATTCTTCAGGTCTATCCTGTGTTAACTATCACATGAAGAGATCAGAGTCAATTAAAAAAATTAAATAAATTTAACTGTATTATTGCTTTGAATTGTTCTCAAAAATTTTTCTTCTTTTTCATGAGGCTTTATTCTGACTAAACGCTGCTTATTTGCCTATATGTATCTAATAGTTTGTAAATATTTGGTGGCTTTTTGTATGAAATAAAGTTTAATAATAACAAAATCCTTCATTGAAAAGGTAGTCTATACAGTGTCAAAACCCTTCACTAAACAGTTGTGAAAACCTGTTCAATGATTTTGCAGTACAAATTTCATTTTAAATGAAGAAACAGTTAAAAGAGTCTTAACCACAAATTAGTTACATCATGATTTCTGTTTTTACAACTCATTAAAATTTGCTAAACTCTCTTCCTGGAGTTTTGCCTAAACAGTTTCTTAGGGATTGCACACCTAGAAATGTCTTGTTTGTTATAACATATACAAAACAGTGATAAACCAGTAGCATTGAAATTTACTATAATGCATTATATTCTGCTGCATGTCACCTGCAGTTAGATGCCTATCATTTAGTTGTTATATTTAAAATACATTTGCACCTGTTTCTATTCTCTGTATGAGTATTTCACATTCTTTAATCTCTCTGTGAATGTATAAGATATAACAGCAATAGTTTATGCCTTTAAAATTTATGGGGTTTGGGAGTTTCCAATTTCTTAACTAAAACACTTTCCTTGGAGTATGTACAAACTCAGAAATAAAACTTTTTCCTAGAGTTTGTAACAATCCCCAGGGTTCAAGTTTATTCATAATCACTCCTTTTGCATATTCGCACAGCAGACATACTGCTCTATAAAATCAATGACACCTATTAGAAGAGTTATTTACATCGTGGTTATGTCACATACTTGCTCAGTAAAGATCAATTATTTTAATTCTGTTTCTTCAGTGGAAGATTGTCTTGCTTTTACTTCTGGCACATGTACAGAAGTTTGGTTTTATGTCTGTTTTATAGTATGTTGTCATGGTTTATCCCCAGCTGGCAGCTTGCTCACTCCCCCCAGTTGTGATGGAGGAGAATCAGAAAAGTAAAAGTGAGAAAAAAACTCATGGGTTGAGGCAAAGACAGTTTAGTAGGTAGAGCAAAAGCCATGTACACAAGCAAAGGAAAATAAGGAATTCATTAACTATTTCCCATCGGCAGGCAGGTGTTCAGCCATTTCCAGGAAAGCAGGGCTCCATCACACGTAACAATTACTTGGGAAGACAAACATGATCACTCTGAATGTCCTCCCCCCTTCCTTCTTCTTCCCCCAGCTTTATATACTAAGCATGACATCACATGGTATGGAATATTCGTTCCGTCAGTTGGGGTCATCTGTCCCGACTGTGTCTCCTCCCAACTTTTTGCGCACTCCCAGCCCTCACTGGAGGGGTGGTGTGAGGAGCAGAAAAGTCCTCGATTGCCTAGCAGCAACTAAAACCATCAGTGTTTTACCAACAATATTTTCACCCCAAATCCAAAACATAGCACTATACCGGCTGCTAGCAGGAAAGTTAACTCTATCCCAACTGAAACCATGACATATGTATAATGCATTTTTTGATATAGAAAATGTACACATAGAGACACTAAGTAACATACTTACTGGACACATGAAAATGTAGTTACACTTTTATGTTCATATTCATTACATATCCCAAATTTCTAGGCACATATTGATTTTTCAAATAAAAACAAAAACAAACAAAACCTCTTACCTATTTTAAATGTTGACTTCCTGAAAGGAATTTAATTCTTTTAAGTCATAAAATGGCTTGATTTCCATTTTTCTTAACTCTGTTACACCTTTGCTTTATAGGTAATGACAAAAATCTTATTTTCATTAGTTTTCCAAAATCCTTGGCAGTTAACACATTATTTCATGTTTCATGTATCTCCATGATGATTAGTTTTTTCCAAAAGTTTTCATATACATTTGAGAATGATCTTAAACTTTACTTAATCCAAATAGCAACCAAGCATATATATATGTATCAGTAGGTATGTGTAGATGAATAAGCAGTGTTTAGTCAGAATAAAGCCTCCTGAAAACAAAGAAGGAAATTTATGGGAACAATTCAAAACACCTAATCTATTATTTAGCTATATGAAAACCTCCTAGAAAAGATTCAGAAAATGTATGTCCTTTTAGCATTCTTAACAGCCAGACAAAAACACTAGTGGGCTAATAATGAAGTAAGTATCAGCCAAAGTATGAATATGTCATGCTTTTGGTCCAATAGGCAAACTGAATTTGTCAATAACCCAAAGAGCGCAATTGTTTTCAGACGGTATAGTCTATGCAAAAAAAACCTATGCAACTAAGAAAACAACATACATCTTTGAAGAAACCTCAAAATACTGCAGACAAATTCACTATGATACAAAAAAGAACCTCCTGTGGTTATATAACACTAGTTGTTGCATATCTCCTTAGATTGAAACCTAAAAGGATAATCATTAAATAATGACAATCCATAGTGGAAGATGACCATGCTATATCTTTGTCTCCTCAGAGATATGCTTTCCCAGTTGTTCTAGCTTTAAGCAAACTTAGCAGAAATTAACTTCCCAGAGATGAAAATGTACACAATTTAGTTATCTTCCAGACACCACAGTAAATGTCTCCGTAACAAGTGTATCAAAAATCCTAGAATAATACACTTCAGATGTAGCATACTTCATGTAGTGTGTCAAATGCCAAACACACTCTATTGGTGAGACCAAATAATCATTACCAGTATTGCTCTTCTGTACATACTCTATTATACCTACATATGTTAGGGGGCTATAAAATATCCTGTGTGGCCTACAGCTGCTCTTCCAAAAACTTTCCCATAAATCCTTACCAGACTTGTGTAAGTTCTGTTTCATATCTGCCAGACCCAGGTTGATGTCTTGGATTTCACAAGGCATCTCCAGGAGCATTAGGAATTCTTTTTTTACACAATTTATTCTGAATTCAGATGCCTAAAGACACATGAGAATATTCTTCCCTATTACCAGAGGACAAAACCACTCATATTACATTCATTCTGTTTCTGACTTCTCAGTGCTGATCCTCCAGACAAATCTTACAAACCAATTGCAGAAGAGATGAACCAAGCAACTAAACCTCATGCATTGGTTTCAAGGCATAAAACAATTTTCACCAAATCCTTCAGTCATTGCATGCCTCACAGGAAAAGATTTCCACCCTGACTATCTCTAAGGTATTTACTATCTTTATACTTGGTTACCTTTCCTCTGTTCCACAGCTTTTTTGTTCAGTTTTTCTAATGTATACTTACAGAGTCAAATGACCAAGCTAAACATAAGCTATTATTGACAGTACATATAATTAGTTTTGAAAGCAGATCTTTCTGTTTCATATATAAACCATGATTCATCTACTTGAAAACTCCTCTGTTTGTTAAATTGAATTGGTCTAATAAAGCTATTGCTTCTCTGTGCAAAATTTATCTGTTTTATGTCTTTAGATCAAAGCTATAGCAATGCTACTATAATACCATGAAAAGCAACTTACAGGTCTTCAGTATGAAAGTCACACATGTATAAACTATAGAAGTCATATCTAAGAAGCCTGAAAATTCACAGACATAAGATGATTTAAATATATCTAGAAATCACAGCTTTTTGATAGGTTTCCATTCAGCTTGCTCTTATCCTTTATACCCAGGCAATGGGCAAATAATGACATTATGTAACCATCTGAGGCAAATAATAAATAAATAAAAAGATTTGCAAGTCAAATACTTTTCACTACCTACCAGACTGTTACAATACCATGAAATCATATCAATTACTCTATCTTAAGGAAAATTCCCCTCTTGATATAGTTTTGGTTTTTGGTTTTGGGGTTTTTTTTGAGACCCCAAAACATACTGCAAACCTGACCTGGGATAGATTCCTGCATTGAGAAGGTAGCTATGAGTTTGGTTTTGGATTAGCTTGTCTAAATAACATGAAGCTACAAGAAATGTCATGCTATTAGGATGAATTTGTATCATAAAATATATGCAGATTGCTCAGTCTGGATTTTCTACAGCCTCTCTTACAAATGCTTGACTCAAGTACAGAGTCTTCAAAAACAGTCAAAATATTACACCATTTTGTTAAAATCAAACACATTTGGGGAACCAGATGCTCAATTAAATGTCTCTCTCTTCATTAAAATAGCATTGAAACATAGTTAGCTAAGGTTGGCAGAAGCCATTTGGGAGAACGCAGATTTCCTTGTGGAAGCAGCACTGAAATAACTGTATGTCTAAAATTAGCATGTTCTGACAATACAATTAAAAAACATGGAGATTGTAATCATGACATTACACTTAAGGGATGTCAGGCTAAAAAAGAGCAGGTTTTGAAAGTCAAATCTGAAGTATTAAAGAATTTAATTTTGTTAAGTATTCAAAATCCAAACAAAGAAAAAGAAAAAGATGATTTTTAAAATCCATAGTCTGACAGAATGTAAAGCTTATCTGCAAGAGGTGATATTAAATTAGATGTATGGCATAGGAGTTCAGAAAAGTAAATGATGCTCCATGTATTGATAAACAAGAAAAGAAATTGTGCTCTATCAAAAATGCAAGAAGTTTTTAAAAAGAATTTGATACAGTGCAATCATGGTTATTTTATTTCAATGCCACAATCAGGCAATGTATAGTCAGATGAAGCTGATAATTGTTTTCCTTAATTTTAGTAGTGTTAAGTTCCTACTGAATAGTACATGGTCTTATATTACCTAGAGATAAAACTAAAAATTAATCTTTAATATATGTCAGCTCTTTCATAAAACAAACATTTGATCTTTCATTATCAGTACAACTAGAAACCATAAAGGTATTGCTTTCATTCATTGTTACCTAAGGGAACCCCCCCCCAAATCGGCAATAAAAAAATAGACTCTTAAAATGCCACACTTTATATACTACTCAAAAGCAGCCTCAGATTCAATGGCTGTAACCTTCCATTTTCCCAGTTTGAGATGAGACTTCCCTCAGTCTTGAATGTCACCTTGAACTCCCTTCCACCTCCAACCTCACTGGCCATCAGACTGGTCTCAAGTAATGTAACATTTTATGTTTCCTTACCATGACCTGTTGTGTTGATTTTGACTGGGATAGAGTTAATTTTCTTCACAATAGCTAGCATGGTGCTATGTTTTGGATTTGTGACCAAAACAGGGTTGATAACACAGCCATGTTTCACAGTGCTCACACAAGAGTCAAGGCCTTTTCTGCTTCTCACGCTGGCTAGGGGTGCACGAGAAGCTGGGAGGGAACGCAGCTGGGACTGCTGACCTACCTGACAAAGGGGTATCCCATAACATATGACACCATGCTTAGCAATAAAAGCTGGGGGAAGAGGAAGAAGGGAGGGACACTTGGAGGTATGGTGTTTGTCTTCTCAAGCACCTGTTACACATGACGGAGTCATGTTTTCCCGGAGATGGCCTGCCGATGGGAAGTAGTGAACGAATTCCTTATTTTGCTTTGTTTGCATGTGCAGCTTTTGTTTTTGCTATTAAGCTATCTTTATCTGAACCCATGAGCTTTCGCACTTTTACCCATCTGATTTTCTTCCTCATCCTGCTGTGGGGGAGTCAGCGAGTGGCTGTGTGGAGCTGAGCTGTCCATTGGGGCTAACCCACAACAGCTATATTCCCCGCTCTAGTTCATAGTACCCTGAGACATCCTGAAATCTTCCAGCCTCTTCCAAACTGTCAGGTGCTTCTACCTCTCTGCATTGACTGATGTGAATGATTTTTGAAAGGGCAGCCCTGTTACTGCCAGCCAGACACCAAGGTGCAAAGCTGCGTGGTGCTATCTGCTCTCTACCTGCACTGACTGGACAAGCAGAGGCAGCACCTTTCAAAAATTCTAGGAAGACGAGTCAGACTTTCTCATCAGAGGATCTTGTGCAGATATTGGCTCACCATGAACGACATGACTGCATCTCCAAAAGTGGAGGAAAACTGTTGTCAAGGGCTGGTGGCAAATGAAAATTAATGGTCGTGATTTGAATAATCCATTTATTATTTTGCTCACCTACCAAATTAATTTTGGTATCAGGCTCTGGGACGTTGATCCACAGATGACTCCAAATGAAAGTGAAAAAATGATGTTACTTTATTTTTGTCTCAACTCATGCCCTAAGTACGTATTTTAAATCACAGTCAGCTGAGTTATGTGAAAGCGAATTGATTTCTTACAATATTTAATCAAAACCCACCTCGAGCAAAAATGCAAGTTAACACTTAAGATCATTGACAAATTACAGCAAATCCAGTATGTATCAGATCAACACCTAAAGATTCCCTAGAAGAAACATTCTGCTTCAGATCTGCATATCTTCCTCTTTTTTGCAAAATGAAGATAAATGATACTAAGAATAATTATTGTGTGAAGAACTTGTAATGCAAAATGCTTGAAGGTTTTCTAGATCTGCCATTATAATTACTACTGTTACAAATTAATGCTTCTTTTGCATTTCATATCTTAAAGTGAGATGAGACCTGAAGACATCCACGCAGGAAAAACTGTGTCCTCTTTCATTTCGCAAACGTCTGGGGAGAGAAAAAGAATATGAAAAGACATTCAGAGAAAGAAATATAGTCACATATGGTTTATACTGTCACTCTGTAAAGGAACTTGTGCAAAAAGATTTGCAGAAACTGCTGTAGTCATACTTGTCAGTTTTATTAGTCTGCTAAGCAGGGAACCTGTAGAGATTTTCCTGCAAAAGCTGTTTTTATTGGTAAAATGTGTTAGAAGACAATATTTCTTAAAATATATCAAGATAATTAATTAAAAAAAAATTCATTCACAAAACACTCTCTTTGTACTATGAAAATCAGAAGTTCTACGCTACTTCGTGTGAAGCTGGGTAACTCTTTTCGACCCTAATGCCATGAAATCCTGACACAGTCTTTGTGGTCTAATAGGAGAATGGGCTTGAATCCCTAACCTGCACGGCTGACGCAGAACTGCTGAAAAGTGCTGGAAGTTTGAGACAATGTGTAAATGAATACATCAGAACACCGAACTGCATTACAGCATAGGACTCCAAGTACCAGTGTCCACACACAGGTGTGAGTCATTGTCCTGAAAGAACTAGTTCATTACAAAACCTACAGTTGACTAAAGAATCCCAGTGATCACTATTTAGCACTCAGTCTGTATACCAAAAGACTCCCTGTTGCTTATATTTGTTAACAGCACACAAGCACACACTGGCGTTTTAGATATCAGTAGAAAGCATCAGTATAGAGCAAATTTTTCCCTCCATTCTTCTTCACATTTCCGCAATATCCTGGCACTTCAGAACAAAAAAATATTTTGATGTCTACAAAGGAAAATAAATTGTGAGAATTCTAAAAAGTTCTCAATGGATGACATTTCTTTATCTTATTATTTGGAATAAAAATAAATTTGTTAATTAAAAAATTTCCTAAGACATAGATTTTATCTCCAATTTTTGGATTTAAGGAGGGGGAAGACAAGAAAATTACTAGTAGAAACACAAAAACATCACAAAGATGAGAAAGGAAACTTAGTTCCCAGTGCAGTACATACTAAAAAGATGGCCTGCTATAGAGAAGACATAATAATAAAAGAATATAAATGTTTCTTCCATCTTTCTTTTTTCACTCTCTGAATTTAGCCAGAATCTATTTTCCCATCTGCATCCATGAATTTACATAAAAATACCTTCCTTTTTTTTTTTGGTAATTTCATTGCTGCTCTCTCTGATTTCCATTTCTGTCCAATTCTCAAATTCCTTATCCACAACAAGAATATTGAACTCTCAGAACTGATAAAGGTAGAGATATTCTTATATTGATACATATATATGTATGTTTGTATGCATATGTATGTAAATGTATATATATACATGTAATTGCAGAATTTTAAAAACCTTTAACTTGTGTCTGGCACATTTAAAACCTTAACAATAAGCTAAAAATTCCTGAAATACTCTTATAGAATCATAAATGTTGACACTTACTTGTATTTTGCTTGTCTAAAAATTATTATGCAGTCTCTGCAGAAGAAACAGAATCATAAAACAGAAGAATAATATTGTTCCTAATGTAAGTTGGTACCCTTCAAACTCTTTCTTTAATAGAAAACAAGACTATTCCTAATTTTGAGATCTCAAGTGTTTTGAAGTTCATAATTATTCACCTAGATGAGTGAGAAGAGCCTGGAGTCCACTCCTGTGAAAATGTGGTCCTTAAGGTTTCACATCAGATGAAACACATGGGCATTATCTCTAAGTACTAACTGAATAATCACAATGACATTTGACATGATTACACTGATTCATATGAAAGAACAATTCTGATATTTATAAATCAGAATCTATAATCAGAATTTATAAATCTTTATCTAGAACTTATTTCTTAATTTATAGAACTGAAGAAATGTTCATAGCATCTACAACATAGAGGTGTAATCAAATTAAATAGTATGAAGTATGTTGCTGTATAACATACTGCAAAAATTCCTTCTGCCATGTAACAAATCAGAAATATCTGAATTACTGTGGGAAAATATGATCTTCTAAGCAAAATGAGAATCAGTCACAAAAGCATCACAGTTTTGGGGTTTTTTTGCAAGCCAGCAAATAAGCAAATACAAACCAGCTATAGAACTTATTTTTCCATATCATCATAACCTATAGATGACCAGTATCCTCATAGAATTGGTATGAAAGCACAAAATAAGATCAATGTTACATCTCAAAATGCTGAATTTTGGTAGCCATTTTGATCTGAGTGATAGGTGACTCAGTGTAACTTACAGGAGTTACCTAAACACCACAGAGCATATCACATATAGTAGGCTGTCACCTTGGATATGCATCACTGTATATCTGATACAGGTACTCGCGAGATCCTTCAGATGTCTTAGGGTCAACAGCAGGCTACAAGCCAGCTCAGTCTGCCACACTAAAAGCTCTGTCTTCCCCAGGAATATTTGTTGGCCATGCAGGGAACTTAAAAGCTAGATGGTTGTCTTTCTGGAGCCAATTAAAAATATTCTGAAGCCCCAGAAAGGATTTCTGTTCAGACAATACCTAGGGGGAACAAGAGTAGAATGCTCCCAGAAAAAAGACAGGTAAGAAGCAAAGAACTCTGCTCTTGTCCTAAAAGTTGAGAAATGGAAAAGTGAACAGGGGCCTACATAACTGTGCCCACAAGTTGGAGACCTTAATTCCCAAACAGCTTTTAAAATGACCTTTAAATAATAGTAAGAAAAATAAAAACAACAAAACTCCACAAATAGGTAGATATAATTCCAAATTACTTATTAAAATATAACATGAAAAAAAAAAAATCTTTTAAAGCCCTGGTGAGGTCTCTCCTGTCTATCTGTACCTTGAGCTGGTGCTTCCCTTTCTACATAGCTGCACAGAAACTAGCTTTAGTGGGTCTGCTGCTGCAGATGCCATCCAACATCTGCCTTCTGCTGGCATGCGTGTCATATTCGCTCTTTTCCTGGTGTCATTGAAAACCACAATGATAGCCAGTGAAACAAGCTCTGTGATGATTTGCCTGATATTCCGAAAGGCAGGCTTATGAAAATGTTCTGAGCATAGGCCAACTGTCTTGATTTCTCCCTTGAAGAAGTAATTGTGGTACAAAATCCTTAGTATTAAGATTTTTCTTCTCTACTTCAGTAGACTGTCCAGAGCATAACCACCAATTCAATTCCATCATCATATGATTCATGCCCTACAGAAAGTTCCTGTCTAGTGACCCTTTGTGAGCTGCCTCCAGTTGTCTTCCAGATACTCTCTGTAACCATTCTGTTTCCTTTTTTCAGATTTTTGGTATATTGCAAAATACTGAAGATGCTGTGCCTCTGTAATAGCTCAGACGGTGTTCACAGAATTCCTTAGGAGAATGAAGAGAGAGAGAGAGAGTAGTGCAAGGGACAATGAAGCAAGCCAGAGTTTCTCAGTGCCATTTGGAGGAAGGTCTGTAACAACCTTACTCTTTCCTGTGTGTGTATGTCTGTGTCCTTGCACAGAAGCAGAATTGTGGTTTACTGAGGTCAAAGTTGCTTGCTATCTCAATCTCTCCTCATGGGAAACAAAAGAAGACACCCACCTATGTTTGCAATGACTGAGGGTTTTTACAGAAGTTGCTGTAAACCACCAGCTACTTAGCTAGAAATTTGTATTCTCACAGGCTGGAGACACGTTAGACTCACAAAAACACATCCGTTAGACTTTATGAGAATGCCATCCACAGACTCCTTGTTCAGTCCGACAGTATGAGTTGAAATTTTGTGCTCTGAGAGCTGCTGCCTAAGACTGAGTATAGAAAGGAGACCAAAAGTCCTAACATCAGGCTAGCTCCTCCTTGCATAAGCACTACCCTAGAGATGTTCCCTTTAAGTATTCCACAGCCCGTCCTCTCTGCAGCTTCCCCTCTATAATAAAACAGTAATAACATCTATTTGACATCAGTATTGTGTTACTGCTTCAGTTTAAGAAGACACAGAATTATCCAGGTGCTCTTGTTACTGTAAATGATACATAGCACAGACACCTCTGCTCTGTGTTACTCTCCACATCAACATCTGTTCTAGTGTCATGCGTTTCATTTGAAGTAGTGTCCTGTGTATTCCTCCTTCCTTCAGGGACTACCTTTATTTACTTGCATTTTACATTTGTTCATTTGAGAGCTGCAGGTTGTTATTTTCCTTTTCACAGTAACAAAAGCTGTACAGTATCCCCTGGGTCAGCACAAAAGAAGCTTAACTAGGCTGCTTTTTTCTGAAATTTTCCATGATATTCCATAGTGAATCATCTGTATATTCTTTTAAATACTTTTCATCGGTTTTGGAGAGAAATTCCTTTCAAAGCACAGGATTTTTTTATTTTTTTTTTTTTTAACTTTCCAGCATACAGAGTCTTCTTGCACATCATCTTTCTTTTGATAATCTGATCCAGGGAATAAGGTATAATTAAAAGCACAAAAGAAACAGAGCTTCCCAAAAACAATTGTTGCAAGAACTGCTGCCTGATCACTTATATCAGTTCTCAGCAATTTCTTAACTTCAGTATTAACCTGGACCTCCCTAAAATCATATAATGATTTTTGTAATAATTGCACTTACACAGATTCTCCATTTTAATGTTGCATAAATTATTGAACTCTTTCATGTGAAATATACTATGACATTATCTATTTAGGTGTCAGTAAACTTCGAACTAATCCAATAAGACAGTCTTTGTCCTAGCAAAAATTATTGCCTGCTATTTTAAACACATCGAAATGTTGACATCTCATTTATAACTAGAATTGCTTAAAACAAAAAACCAAAAAGTGATTTTAGAAAAAAATTTGGCTTTGCGATAAAATGTTTATCTCCCCACTCGCGGAGGAGCACAGAGGCACAGGACAGGCAGGGGAACCCCAATAACGTAGCTGGAAATAAAAGCACCAGCCTGGCCCGGGGGTCAGCTGAGATGCATATATGTGTCTGTGTGTCTGCGTGTGTGTCTGTCCCTCTGGGCCTGAGGCAACAGGAAGAGCAAAGATCCAGGACCAGCTGCTGGATGGACTGTGCATGGAATCCCAGTTCCTGGAGGGATCAAAAGTGCGTGTGTGTTGGTGCACGTGTGCAAGAGGGTCTGTAACAGCAACTGGAGTGGGGCTGCAGCGCAGGGGCTCAGTGCAGGTGCTAGCAATTGGGGAGACTGGGATCCAAGCGCAACTACTATGCAGACCAACTGTCTGAACTAGAGGGATACTTACTGCACGTATATATTTTCCACTAACTGGTCTTTATAATGACCAGCCACAGAAGGGAACCGGATGAGGTTGGTTGTGCTGTGTTCACATGAGTTTTCTGTATGTCTGTCAATGATTGCTGTGGCCAGCTGTGTATTTTTGTATGTACGTGTTGCATCTCTGCATGTGCCCATTGGGAATACATGCTCAGCCTCCCTCCTGGTTTGATATGGGGATGCGGAGCTGAAGCAGACTCTTCTCCATTGGGCTACTGGATTTGACGTCTCCCTAATATAAAAATACAGACTGACGTGATGATTTCAAATAATATTTCACTTCAGGTTAAGTCTGAGAGATTCGTTTGTATATCTGATTTTATTTTGGTGTTCTCAAAATGCTTTATATTTAATTCTAGTTTTTTTGATTTGTTTCTCTTACATTTATATCGAAGTCAAATTATAAGTAATATAATTATTGTATTAATTTGTATTATAAATTCAGAGATGTTTATTTTGAAGGAACCAAAATGAAGCTGTCAGAAGGAAAACAGTGTATACAGATTACATAACAGAAAACTATTCCAGAACAAAACGTACAGTCCTCTGTGCTGTAATATTTCAACAACTGCAGGAAGAAATTACTCAGTGGTTCTCAAACAAATTTTGTTAATTTTTCATTTTTCCATTGGATGTCTTTTGGTTTTGTTTCCTCCACAAAATGAGAAAAATATCAGTGTTTAATATTTTTTGAACACTCTTATTCACAAGACTTTTCTGGATGCATAGTAAACATGTATACTCTGCTAAATAAAAGAAGGCTGGGGAAGCACATTTGAGTAATAGACACCTTATCATATACACCCTGCTTACTCCCTGCCTCTGTCTAGGGCTATTCCAACAATCATCTGCTCAAGATAATGGCCAGGTGTGCTTCAGGGGTTATTTCACTGTAGGGATCACTTCTGAAAGGTATTATCAATGAGAGTCCACCAAATGTGATTCTTTGCCTGTCCCAGGCACCTTAGCATCCTCAAACAATCTTTTACATACTCAAGCTCCACTCCAGCCTTTCAAGAGGTAATCTTCGTTTTGTGGTATGAAAATCACCACTCTCGTATACTGCATAACAGTCCTCCCACTGTTCTAGACACTTTGTACTGAGAGGATAAAAAGCCCTACTCATGAAACATTATTTATGTCTTAGGTTTACAGAGACATTGTAGGTTGACAGCAAAGATTAAAGGCCAAGTGTGGGCATAGCCAGTATACTTTACTGTTGTTTAAGTGAATTTCAGCATATACGGGTTCCTCTGCTTTTGTTTGGGACTCATGGACAATTTCCTGGAATAAATGCATTTAGCAATACCGATGTAAATATCCATGCTTATAAGACTTCAGTAAGATTTCCCTTCCATTGTGTCATGCTAGTACAGAGATACAGGGCAGAGAGAAGACCTGACACCTTTTGCATGGGGAGTCTTGCTCTGTAGCAGTCCACTGTGCAAAATTAACCTTACTGAGCTGCAACAATAATGAGCAGAATCTATCTTCGCTGAACAAACACTCCCATTAACGGACCAAAAAAGGCACTACACCTACAGCTTCAGCATTTATTGTAAAGTATCTTTGTCCAAAGCTTGGTAAATCAGGTTTTGCCAGCAGTCAAAGATATTTCTCTTAACACTAATGAACATCTTATGTATTTAGGTATGCAGCCAAATATATTTTCCATGTTGGTTAGATAATGTGGCAGTTACTGTAACTGTACAAACTACCTAGAATTACCTCATACTCTTATAACACTAATGAACCTTACAGAGTTGTCTGCAGCTTGGTTTTGCTTATGACTACTTTTTCTTAATGAACTTGCATATCCAGATCCAATCAAAAACCTACTTAGTGGAATAGTTTAAATCTGCTGATTCAAGAAGAATTTTAAAAGCAGCTCAGGCAGTGATGCAGTCATCTTTACTTAGGATGCTCCCTTTGGGCCGAACCCTTCCTCTTTTACTGCCCTTCTCCATACTCCTGTCCAAGGTTTTTAATTGTATGGTTAAGAAAAAAATTCTCTTTGCTGTAATTGTAGCCATTTACCAATATATTTGATTTTTTTTTTTTGGTTGGATCTTCTTTTCTTCCTTCCTGCTTACATTTGGAAAATGGCCAACAAATTTATGAGCAAAGTAGGTTGATTAGTTATGTTTTTTGTACTCATTATCACAAATGGAGTCAAGCCTAAAACAGACAGCGTTTTATGGTATTACTCCATATCTCACTAATGCTTACACCCAAATACTGTAACTCAAAAGAAATATACAGAAATTTAAGAAGGCATATTTTATCACATACCCCCAGACAATTTAGTTTTGTATTGTACTGTAACGTATCACACTTAGTTTCCTTGGTTTTATTGTTTTCTGAATGTTGCAGCTCTGGAAAATACTTAAAAGTGTACAAATTGCAGATGTTCCTGCCAAATACACCTTATACATATTTTAACAATTTTATTCTGTCTCTCTGTAACAACGTAGCATTGGACTTCAGAATCAACCTCATCCTCAGTTTAAAATGCTGATTTTGGCATTGCTTGTCTTACTTATGTCTGGAAATGACTTCCATATCTAAGTCTTTTGCTGTGTTTTGTTTTGTTTTGTTTTAACAAGACAATCAGTCTTTTAAACTTTGTTTTCTGGGATTATCTGAGCCATTTTGTTTCTTTTTTTAAATTTGAATAGTAAAAGACTTGCTGATCACTTATCAGTTTGAGGCTTAAATGAAGCAAAATTTCTTTTAGATGGATCACTTGAGGGGTTGGTACGCTAGGTAGTCTCAGTATCTGAAGAAAACACAAATACTGGATCAACTATAGTGGCATAATCAGCAGGAGTTTCTGACCTGTATTAAGCCCTTGCAGGACACAATGATTTCCTCGTTAATGTGTTTACCTAAGATATGTTACACTTGAGTTCAATTCTTTATTTTGTCCAGAATATTTTCCAGACCATCCATAGACAGAGGGAGTGATTCACATGTCTAAACATAGGTGACATTTCCCACATAAGACATTGGGCATGGTGTCCAGCCTTCAGCTGTTACTAAAAGTGAATTCAGAACATGTGTTGTTGCCTATATCATAAAACACAGCCCTGTGTAGATGGTACAGTACCTAAGATATCTATTCTAATATCCTGAAATATTTTAAATGGCAGTAGACATAGATGTAGATATAAACGTAGGTATTTACTCTAGGATGAGCTGTTCTCCAAATTCCATGGACGGAATCAAGTTGAAGTGTAACATCTGAATTAAATAGTCTACAATATAGGGCTGAATTTCACCCCTAGTAAGAGGATTATTTTGATCAGAAAAAGAAAATATGACATTTTGACTAGAACTTCTTGTTAAACATCAGATAGAGGTAAAAACTTGGTTCCAGTTCTTTCTCCAAGAACTATATTTGCATTTTATTTAATAACTGCTTAATGCAGAATGTTTTGTGGATTAACAATATTTAGGATGAGGAAAAAATCATTACCCAAGAAACAGAAGTCAAAACTGATCACATTCTTGATCTTTATTCCTTATCACTCTTTGGAGTTACACAGTATAGCTTTCTTGAGAGCAGTTGAAAGCTTTCTTCTCTCCTTTACCTATTCCTTCTTGCCACTTCAGATTACTCTAAAACATTGTCGCTGGAGCCCTTCTAGGAGATATGAATTTTTACTAATTCGTGAAAAAGAAAGCATTGAAATGAAGCTTTCCATATCCCGCAAACTGTATAACAAGAAGACTTTCCTGTAAAGGGTATGGAAGGAAAGAATTCACCACTGTCAATTTTGTTTTTGAATTAAAACTGTTTTAAGGTGGATTCTGATTAGCGAGGACTCTCAACTTGGGTGGCTTAAATAATTGAAAGACGTGAAACTGAATGCACGTTTGTCTCTTTAGCATTCTCCTACAGGATAGATCTGAGATGCTTTTTGGTTAGAGTTCTGCTTATGTTAACAGTCTGAAGCATGCAGCTGTTAGCATGGTCTGTATAGGAAGTTAGACACAAACACCTGTTATTGATTTTCCTTCTGAGGTTATATTGATAACTGTTGATATGATATCTATCTATCTATCTATCTATCTATCTATCTATCTATCTACCTACCTACCTACCTACCTACCTACCTAAGAATATATAATGAGAATTGTTCAAATAATATGTCTTTAATTTTATGGTTGAAAAAAAAGTGAGTAATAAATGTTTTCAAACAATCTAAAAAAGATTTTCCTGACACAAGATGAAAATTAACTCAGAGAATGTTTTGGGTACTAGAAAATGTTTCATTTAATCTGAGATATAATAACTAATTTATCTACAGATTATGAGCAGAATTTTTAAAATTTCTTGGAAATTGGGAAACTCAGGATGCAAAGCTGTAAACAGTTCATTTGACTAAATCAGCATTCCACATTTTGATATTTCTTCCTTTTACACTTGTCCATTTTGTTACTGTATTTGATCCAAACACATTTACAGTTTCAATTACCCTAAACTGCATTTGGAGGAAAATATACTGCTAATTTACTGATAATTTCTATCGATAGATATTATTTTATCAATGAAGATAAAATTGACATCAGATTTTTTTATATAATTTCCAGAAAAAATAGAATATCTTTGCTTTATAAACATCATCTTAAACTACGGCAGATATCTTACAATAATCTTACAATATCAATTCAATTGAGTGAATTAAGATTAAATTCAATACTAAATTAGCATTTCTAATGTGAAGAACAAACATGTGTATTGTTAGTACTCAAGATGAGAGAGAGCTTAAAAAATCTTTTTAAAAATTTATTTAACTTTCAAAGATAAATTCTTCAGAGAACAATAGATAAAATACATAAGTTTTTCCGAAACTCTCTAAAGTGTTTTAATTCTCATTCCATGAATTTCTGTCAAAATATCTGACATGCTTAAGGGATGGGATGCCACCCAGAGGGACCTGGGCAAGCTTGAGAAGTGGGTCCATGTGAACTTCATGAGGTCCAAAAAGGCTAAGTGCAGGGTCCTGCACCTGGGTTGAGGCAATCCCTGGCTGGGAGATGAAGGGATGGAGAGCAGCCATGCCAAGAAATACCTGGAGATACTCGTGGATGAAAAGCTGTACATGAGCCAACAATGTGTGCTTGCAGCCCAGAAGCCCAACCGTATCCTGGGCTGCCTCAAAAGAAGCGTGACCAGCAGGTCAAGGGAGGTGATTCTGGCCCTCTATTCCACTCTGCTGAGACCCCACCTGGAGTACTGTGTCCAGCTCTGGGGTCCTCCACATAGGAAAGACATGGACCTGTTGCAGTGAGTCCAGAGGAGGGTCACAAAAATGACTGGAGGGATGGAACACCTCTCCTATGTGGACAGGCTGAGAGAGTTGGGATTATTCAGCCTGGAGAAAAGGCGGCTCTGGAGAGACCTTATTGTGGCCTTTCAGTACATAAAGGGGGTTTATAAGAGAGATGGGGACAAACTTTTTAGTTGGGTCTGTTGCAATAGGACAGGGGGGAATGGTTTTAAACTGAAAGAGGGTGGATTTAGACTAGATAGAAGGAAGAAATATTTTACAATGAGGGTGGTGAGACACTGGAACAGGTTGCACAAAGAGGTGGTAGATGCCCCATCATTGGAAGTGTTCAAGGTCAGGTTGGATGGGGCTCTGAGCAACCTGATCTTGTTGAAGATGTCCCTGCTTATTGCAGGGGGGGTTGGACTAGATGACCTTTAAAGGTCTCTTCCAATCCAAACTATTCTATGATTCTATGAAATACAAGTGAGATATTTTAGACTGTAGTTATACAAATACAATTGTGATTGACTCATTAAACACAAACCTGTAACTAAACACATCTTAACATCTAATTGCAAATTAATATAGAACTCTTGTACACAGCTCAACAAATCTAATTATTAAACAGAAGCGAAGAATAACTGGAGAAGCCTCAATATATAGAGGCACAAAGAGCTCTGTAAAGGTTATGAAATCTCTCATAGTCCTAAGCTGTCCCTTTTGGTGAATAACTTTTGTGGAATAAAGCTGACTACTGAATGTTATTTATAGGGTCCCTTCAGCATAAATCACATATTAAATAACATATATAAGATCTGGTATCATAAACATATGAAGTAATTACAGTCTTTCATTATATCTCCCAACCCTTGGCTAATTAATAACGGGTTTTCTTTTCTTTCTCGTTAGAGGGACCCAGTAAGTTCAAAGAGGAGTAACCCAGATAAGAATTTCCTCTTCCATTTCTTTTAGAAGGAATAAAACACATTTGTGTCTTCCATTTCTCTCCTGACAAGTAGGATCCAGTGTAGTCAGGTAGGCAGAGAGATGTGAGATTTTTCAGTGGTGCCTTGAAAAGGTATTCAAATCTCTCTTGTCCTATACTCATATCTTCCTTGCCCAAATCCCTCTTCCGTCTTTTGCTATCCATGTCATCCATATTGATGACTCTCTTCTTAAAGTTTGGTAGAAAATTCCGATTCTACCACCCAGTGTTCTTTTATGCTGTCTACTGAAGAATGGAAATTTTCCATATCTTCTGCAGATTCAAATGTTGAATAGACACTCGGATTTCCATAAGTCATTCATTCATTTATTTTTATATATATACACACACACACATACATATATGTATGTATATATGTATACACATACACATAAGCCACTGCTTTGCCAGTTTTCAAAACTAAACTTCCATAATTTAACATTTTCTGTGAAAAAAAAATCCACCTTAGTTCTCTTGATAAAGATTGTACATTTTGAAATTTACTGTGGAGATGATTTTCTGTAGACACACATGTGTGGAAAGGACTTTTTTTGTGTTGATTTTTTTTATACTGTTTGTCTGATATCAATTATTTCTGTTCTGAAGACTTGGAATTATTCTAGTCATAGTGCAAGAGGTAATTGTGAACATTGTTGACTGGTGGTATATGTTGATATACAATCATTTTAGATGAGATAAGATAGTCAGAAATTGGTGATGTTCTTTAATAAAAGTTATATGTTTTAGAAAGCAAAGCTGTAGAGTAGGTATAGATGTAAAAAAATTAAGCGGAAAAATACAGCAGAAAAAAGAGAGTGATTCAACATAACAGAATGAATTTTGAAATAGAATGACCAACAAAATTTTCTGAGTTGGCAAATTGACGAAAAATTGCAGGGAGGTAGTAAAGAACATATAACAAGATAAAAAAGAGACATTAGAAGAAAAATAAAATTACATCAATTTGAAAACAACTTAATCACTTGTAAGACTGTCTCTAGCTCTGGTGCTCCCCTCCTACTCACCCTTATTTTGAGCTCTCATTAGCCAGGTTGATGCATTCTGGTTTTCTGCTCTTATGTTAGAAACACTGCACAATAGTTCAATAATATTAAGCTCACTGCTGTGTCTTTTTCATACCATGGTAAGGGTAGGAGAAACACTTTCTTGCTTGAGTAGTTCTGAAGATTTTCCAATTCATAAAATACTTAAAACTTACTGGGATTAAGTGTTAATGTTGGAGTTAATTAGAAGTCAGGAATCATGACCAAGTTTTATGCAGGGGAAACTGCTGAAAAAAACCAGGCACCAAATATTTTTATAAATGTTAATGAGCTGTTTTGTTAAATAAAGTAAGATCATAATTTTATTGAAATAAAACTTCGGGAAATGTCTAAGAAGGGGGTATGGGTATTGAAACTGTATCTTGTAACATTAACAATTATTTCAACAAATTGCTTGAATAATTGCTGCCCCATTATAAAACATACCGGTCAGCTCTTCAGCTGGTGTGAATAAATAAATTCATCAACTTCTTTGTGAAATCATAGTAGACAGTGACCTGGACCAGTACTCTTTGACTGCTGTGGAATGGCCAGAGATAAGATGACACTAACTACTTCCTGATTTTTGGTAGGATCTTTCCCAAGGAAAAACTGTTCAGAATAGTTTTGATATGGTACATTCTTCTTGTTGTATTAATATTGTGAAACCTGCCACTGCACAAAGTAACAGGAAAAGTTGCAGGGGGAGCTTAGCATCTTCTGTTCCCACAGAGAAATTAATGAACTGCCCAGGGCTGACTTTCACAGCACCACATCCACTCTGTGGAAAGAGCACTATCCACAGCTTATTGAGAGTGGACAAGGAGCACTGGCAAGAAGTGACCCGCCAGTGAAGAACCAACCTGAATAATGTTCTAGGAAATGGAAATCTGTGCAAAACCACAGAGGTTTAGCTGAGATATAGCCACAAAGCTTCACTGAATATCATGTTTTCATACAGCTTAACCAAGAGACACTTCAGACTTGATCGATGATTTTGGTCCCCAGCAGGACTGAAGGATACTGTAGTCCAGGCTTACCCATTCCAGCAAATAGTTCTCCACCATGGCCATGTTATCCCAAGCCATGGAGCAGCGTGTCACTGTGCAGACCCCTAGAGCTCACTCAAACAATGGTGTACCCACTTCATCAGCACAGCCCAAAGAGAGCTTTGGATGTCAGTTGACAGGTTCTTAAACTTGAAACCTTGCCAAACTTTCAGGAGGGTGCTCTGTGATTTTACTAGAGCATGTACCTCCTCCTTCAGCTGCAGCATTCTTTCCCACTCGCTGCCCCCCTGAAGCCCCGTGCACCTTTTTCAGTGTGCAACCTGTTGCAGCTTCTTTCAGTTGTGGTGCATCAGTCATAGGCAGTCATGGGCTGCTTCCCAGGGTTTATCATGCAGGAGAAAGAAAGATTTTCACTCAAATCACGCTGCTCTCCCCCACTGCATGCCCTTCCCTTGATACCTGAAGCCTGCCGGAGACAAATCTATAAACTCTAACATTAACATGATTGTCGTAAAAAGCAAACTGACTGCAGTGCTAAGGTGACTGGTTGAAATTCCCAGCAGAAAGGCATGGTCTGCCTGAGACTGATGGTAATTTAATAAAATCATAGAAAGGTGAGTGAGTAAGTATCTGACTGGGTGGCACAGGCTGTGCATGCTGCCAGTGTGCTAGGTTGGATATTCTTTGTGTATAATGGAGGGATCACTAACAAGACTAACAATTGCAGTTGGATTATTGATTTATGTAATAAAAGGCAGAGCTTTAGCTGCTGTGTGACAAAGATGAGTGCGGAGGTTGAAGGGTTGCATGCTTCATTGCTTTCTTGGGCTAGGCACAAGCGTGGGGAAAGCAAGGGACTACTTTGTAACAGCATCACTCATACAGACACCAGGAAGGGAGTCTCTAGTCCTCCAGACAAGGCTACGGCTCACATCTTGACTGAACCAATGAATCTGAGCACTGGAAATTTATGGAACATCTATATAATTTCTTTTTTTTTTTTTAGCAACCTGTGTTTGAGGAACTAGAATCTTAAACTAAGCATTTTACTCTGCTTAGCCAGGCATTGGTGCTTCAGAGTGTACTGAATAATGTACTTAATATGGTTGGCAGCAACTGAAAAAAAAATAAGCTCTTATTAAATAATTTGCCCTTTTCGTCTCCTCTAGTTAACATTAGTCACAGCTTGTTCAGCTATATCTCAAAAAGAAATTAAATGGCTTTAAAAAACGCTCATTTGGAGTTTTTTCTCCCATGGATTAATTAATGCATTTCAACGAGATATGTTACAATCAGTTTAGAACTTTTGTTAAACCATTTTCTTTAGAAAAAAATACAGGAAATTTATGTAACAAAAACATAGATATCATTGAATTTGAGTAGACCAAATCCCCTATGTTTTAATGTGCTAATTTTGTAAATTTTGTAAAGGCAGAAGGGACAATACAGTTGAGCAAGGGAAAGACAGCTCATTCTACAAACATTTCTATTTATAGAAAATTTTCTGTACTTAAATAAGGAACAGAAGTACCTTCAAATTAAGATTTTTCAAGTAGAACTGAAATAGACCGACTTTTTCCAAGACAAGTTTTTTTCTGTGATTACTTCTCATAGAGTTAACTTCTCACAATATGATGGTGTAGTACAGACAGCCTTTGTCACTACTTTAAATTGAATTTGCTGGGTCGTTCTGAGAAGGCTATGATTTTTTTCTTGTCTAAGCTTATTTTACTAAATTCCCCAGTCAGCATACAAATCTAGCACAGCACTTTACAAATAGCCACTTCTAGAATGAACACACAGGAACAGAGTGGAAGTAATCTTCTGGTGTTGAATATAATTTTGTCTGATAGTTGACTTTATTGTCTGCTTGAATAAAAAGGTGCAAAATCTCGTCTAATTAGAGACTAACCAATCCAGGATCATTCTTGCTAGTGATAATGAAGCATACTTCAAAATCTTTGTCTATTCGTTTAGTGTATTATTTATCCCTTGTTTATTCTGCAATATACTATAGACCTCCACTGCCTCTGGAGTTAATATGAGATTATGGATAGTGTTTTTCACTGACTTCTGTTGACTGCTTTGTATCCTGACAGGTTTGCTGCACCTCTTGAACAGTGTTGTTAATTAAGTAAAAGCGAGAGAAGACTGAACTTTTTTTTTCCTTTTTCTTTTTTCTCATTGAAGTGCTTTTCTATATATGGCATATTATTCCTCTTTCTGTTTTAGTAAGGGCTAATGGTTATACAAAAGCATATATATTCTTTTCCAATGTCTTGATCATGATTTAAAAATCAATAGTTTAACCATTTTATCCATGGTTCTGACTGTTGTGTGTATGCCACTCAAACATAAATTTAACAGTAAGATTGTATTGCGTTTGAAAATGTGACTTTTTTATATGGAGGTATATTTTTATAGCGTCAAATACTTATAGTAAATGTACCTTTTTAATTCATAATTGATTATTCAGTTTGTTTTCTGACTTCCATTGCCATTATTTTTACACAAAGAAAGTGGAAAGAAAGCAGAAGAATAATGTGAAAGGAAAAACATAAAGGAGATGAATAGTAATGAAAAAAAGTGTGCAAGCTAAGGAAAACTGAGAGAAGGATAAATCAGTGACAGGCTATAATCAAGGAAAGTATAAAAAAAAAGAGAAAAAAATCATGTATTCTTAGATTTACATTCTGAATCCTAGAAGAATAAGAGAACATTGTTTTCACTGAAGAGTTCTAGCACTTTTTGCAATGTGATACTGAAATCACAATCAGTTTTCTAATTGTAATACTTAAATGGAAAGGTGGAAAGTGCTCATGAGGTGGAAAGGTGGCCACTGCTCATGAGTTACACTGATTGCCAGAAAGCATTTTTCTCTATTTGTCACATGCCAATGTGGGAGGTGGTGTTTTTCTTAATTAGAAGAGCACTACATTTATGTAGCATTTTCTGCAGTTAAAGACACAATCTCTAGTAAAGTGTGCTATACGCAGTCATACAAAACTGAAGAAAATTCTCAAGTTTTTCAGACAGTATCAGATTTTAGCTAACATGATTTTAATGGCAACAGAATCAAAACAGCTAAAACACTTTCAATGCAAAGAGAAAATTATCTGTCTATTCTGAAATATTCCACGACACTTGTGTTTTCCTTATCTCACTTTGCTTTTGACAGAAGCAGACAGACAGATAGACAAGTAGTATCTCACAGTGCTAATCACTGACAGGGTTCTCCCTCACTTTACATTTGTAAGACTTTGTAGGGCTTTGTGGTACCAACAATGAGACAGCAGTAGTGTTTTTCCAAAAGAGCAGATGCAGACTCTCTATGACACCTACTAAACTGATCTAAGAAGAGCAAGCACTTGCAGTTTTCTTAACCAGCTGGTAGGAAATTTCTGTGAGATGGTTACCCTTTTGTGACTGTTGTGGGTTGACTCCAGCTGGCAGGTAAACCCTCACCCAATTGCTCATTCATTCTGCCCCATTAGGATAGAGGAGAGAACTGGAAGGGCAAAAATGAAAAAATGCATGTGTTGAGATAAAGACAATGAAATAGGTGAAGGAAAAAACAAAACAAAAACAAAAAACCAAAAAAAACCCAAGTGATGTTAAAGCAATCACTCACCACCTGCCGTCAGTAGACTGATATGGAGCCAGGCCCTGAGCAATGGCTACTTTGGGAAAATCTTCCTTCCCCCAGCTTTCATTGCTGAGCATGATGTTGTATGGTGTGGAATATCCCTTTGGTCAGTTGGGATTAGCTACCTTGGCTGTGTCCCCTCCCAACCTTTTCTGAACCCCTGCCTGTTTGCTGAGGGGGCAGAATGGGAAAGAGAAAAGGCCTTGATGCTGTGTAAGCACTGCTCAGCAATAGCCAAAATGTATTATCAACACTTTTTTGATGACAAATCTAAAACGCAGCCCGATACAGGCTGCTATGAAGAAAATTAACTGCATCCCAACTCAATCTAGTACAGTGATAAAACCCATAACCACAAAACAGAATAACCAGCTCTTACAGCTTGTGGCAGATCTTACAAGAAGTTCACAATCAGCTAATTTGAAGCTGATCTAGTCAATAAATTTCCTTTAAAAATGAATTTTCTGTTTGTCAAGACCACTGTGCATGGGTCTGATTGCTATCTGATTGCAGGTGTGAAACCAACTGCTTCCTGAGAACTTGCTCAATAGAGAATGTCTAATGGTCTTAAAAAGTTAAACATATTAAAAAAACCAAACCATTGTGGTGAAAAATAACTCAGCAAAATTATGGACAGATATATTTCATGAAGAGAAGTGAAAAACAGACTGGTCTAAGGATAATTTTTTTTTTTCTAATGAATTTTCTTGCTCACCACCAGTGAGAAAGGATTTTTTCTTGAGTTTTAACATATATTGTCAAAAACATAGCAAAAGTTTATAAAAAATAAACTCCAAATTCTACATATCCTGATTTGTTCAACCTGTCTCTTACAAAGCAATGACAAAATGCGACGGCGAGGGAAGACAAGCAGCCGACTCAATATGAGTGATAAAGCAAGCTTCTACTTTATTACGATAATACAGCTCTTTTATGTGTTTCATTATAATTATGCGTACTTATCAAGACTTAATTGGCTGAGCTCTAAAGATTACATTTACAGGGTCCTCCTACTTGCGGTTTCAAGCCAAGGGTTCTTCCTTGTCTCCACAGTCCATACTTTCTCAAAGTTGTTTTCCACCAAATTCCCAGGCCAGCATGACCTTCATAAATTCCTTGTCAGCACCTGGCTTACTGTAGTCAGGCCTTTACGCTAACAAGGAGATTGCTTATATTTTCCTTATCAGCACCTGGCTCACTGTAGTCAGGCCCTTACGCTAACAAGGAGATTGCTTGTACAAGTGTTCTGTGGATCCGTGACCATTTTCATAAAGCCACTCTGCAACAACAAAAAACCTCTAATATAGGAAAAAACAATATTTTGAAAGGTAAGTTGGGAGGAAATTTACTGTAAAAAGAGTTGAACAACCACTGTTGATAATAAAGGGCAAATAAATGTAAGTACAATGGCTACTAATGGAAAAAGAACACCCCAAATGGAAATAAATCCTTACACACTGATCCTGTTGTTATGAATTTCTGATGTTTATTTGGGTCACATCTTTAATACATGAGTTTTGTCCTGCATCAACTTGCTAATATGCAAGTAGTTTCCTCACAGGTTTCTTCATATAAAGCATTATACTCGAACTCCTCTAAAAAAAAAAAAAAACAACCAAAAAATCACCCAGCGTACTTTGAAATTGGTTCTTTAACACTATGTCCCATGTAATGGTCATCTGGAAGTATGTCATGTAATTTGCATTTATTACAACTTAATTTTAAAATGGTGTCCTATTAGACAGGTTTATGATTCTTGGATTAGAACGGGTTCTGAAGGATAATCTTACCTTCAATTAATTTCCTGAAGATAAACAGCTGTCTAAATTTCTGCTTCATGTGTGGTAAAATAGTTAATTTCACTTCTAAGTTATTCTTTTTACTCTATAGGTACAGTATTTGTATGCAGCAGATATCTACAATAATATTTTGAAATTAATGTGATAATTCATTTTAACTTTAATCTATTGTTTCAAGCTCTCTGAAAACTAGTAGGTAGTGTTGTGTCATGTTATATTTTGAAGACATTTTTCCACCTACAACAGATATACACTTATTTTTATTTTCATATGCTTTATTACACTCTTTTAACTGATGGTTGAAATGTTGAATAAAGATACGTTTATAAGGATTGTCCTTGGGCTAGACTTTTACAGCTATCAAGAATGGCAAACCTAAGGATAGAAGAACATGTCTGTATTAACATGCTAAACAAAGCCAGAAAACATTTATCGGGAATGGAATTAAAACATATGTATTGTTAAATTGTTAAATTACAGTTTTATCCTGAGCCAGCTAACATGTTTCCACAAAATTTCTGGGTGTGTTTAGGAGGCAGAAATCAATCCATAATTTATTATAAGGATGTTCAGAGGTTGCTGAGTTTTATTCTGCAATAACCCAGAACAGTTCATAAATTGTCCATCTTGTGGCTCCAAAGATATCAAAAGCTACAGGCACAGGCCTTGTTTATCTTATGTTTTAAAATTTGTGATTTCAAGTTATTTAAGATTTTTACAAAAGATCAGAAGCCTAAAAATCTCTGTCAAAGGAAGAGAAAAGGGAAGAAAATGCTGGCAAGAAATTTATTATGTGAAAATAGCCAAAAATCCTGTGCCGATCTGACTTTATGGAAAATCCTTTCTAGCAATAAAACTGATGATCTAGTGATCTCAGACATGTGAGCAGCACCAGCCACTCTAGAGGTTTTTCAAAACTGTTACAATGACAAATGTGATCTGTCCAACATTGTTTTTCTTTCTGAGGCCAACCTTGCATGCTTCAGCAGACAGTGAACAGCCCAGCATTCCCAGAAGTCTCTCTATGGACTAACAGAGAAAGAAAAAATCTTTTGGGCCCTTGAATGGTTTTTGTTTCACAGGCCTGAGGCACAGAGTAAATACAATATAAGTATTTTGAAAAAAAGATAGAAAACTCTTTCAAGACCATTACAAATGTTATACTATAAATGGTTAAAAAGATCCTCTTAATTTCCTGTCCAAACATATCCATGCTTTATTTCATAGAATCATGGAATCATAGAATCATAGAATGTTTTGCACTGGAAGGGACCTTTAAATATCACCTAGTACTGGGACTTTCCCTGTGCCTGCCAGTGACGTGAGATGGTTACCTGGGAGCTCAATACTGGTTTTGTATGTATTTCATTATTTTCTTTTTATTTTATTAATATCTCATTAAAGTAGTTTAATTCCTTCTAAACTCATAAGTCTCTTTCTCTCTCTCCCCCCTCTCCTTGGAGAGAGAGGTGGGGGAGAGCATCTGTCGTTTGCTTCAGTGACCAGTCCAGCCTAAACCACAACAGATTTATTGGTGCCCAACATGGGGCTCGAACCCACAACCCTGAGATGAAGAGTCTTATGCTCTACTGACTGAGTTAGCCACTCCCACACTACCCGACCCCAGTGACAGACGGGAACTGGATTCCGGATCTAGATTCAGGAATGCAAGGATTGGGATCCAAGGCAGACAAACAGACAGGGTCCTTCTCGGACGCCGGCCATTGAAGAGAGAGAGGTGACCCTTTGATCCCTCGGCTTTTATACTGAGCATGAGGCAGATGGGATGGAATACCCTGTTGGTCAGTTTTGGGTCACCTGTCCTGTCTGCTCCTCCCCGCAGCTATGCTTTTCCGCTTCCGACCCTCCAATGGGGCAAATAACAAAGTTGGCTGGCCTTGGTTGTTATAGCACTAAGGATAAGCAAGAGCCTCTCTGCATACCATTCCTTGGCATCATCTATAAACATGGGTCTTATCACTCTGAGAACGAACAGTTTCTGCGCAATATTCTGTTAATTTCAGCAGTTAGAAGAGGCCTAGCTGCAAAGTAAAATTATTGAACAGAAAATTGGTGCTGTTTTACCTCAAACCAGGGCACTTGTACCTAATGTAAATCTACCCACTTTTGGGTTTAGACCATTGCCCCTTGTCCTATCACTACAGGCCTAAGTAAAAAGTCTGTCTTATAAGCCTCTTTAATTATTGAAAAGCCACAATAAGGTCTCCCTGGAACCTACCCTTCACCATGCCGAACAACCCCAACTCTCCCAGCTTTTCTTCATAGGAGAAGTGTTCTAGCCCTCAGATCATTTCTGGACCCCCTCTAACAGGTTCAAGGCTTATTTGTTCTGAGGGCTCCAGACTTAGACTCAGTACTCCAGATGGTGGCTCAACAAGAGCATGGTAGAGGGGAAGAATCATTTCCTTCGACCTGCTGGCCATGCTGCTTTTTATGTAGCCCAGGATGCGATTCGCTTTCTGGACTGAGAGCACACATTGCCAACTCCAGTTTTTCATCCACCAGTATACCCAAGTCCTTCTCCACAGTACTCCTCTCAATCCATTTCTTACCCAGTCTTTACCCTCCTACTGGGGATTGCCCTGACTCAGGTGCAGGACCTTTCACTTGTCCTTGCTGAACTTCATAAAGTTCGCATGGGCCCACTCCTCATGCCTGTCAAGGTTCCTCTGGATGACACCCCTTCTGTGAAGCACATCAACTGCACCACTCAGCTTGTTGTTATCTGCAAACTTGCTGAGGGTGCACTCAATCCCACTGTGTCACTGATGAAGATATTAAAAAGTATTGGTCCCAGTATGTTTCCTTGAGGGATACCACTGTTTTCCACTTAGACATTGAGTCATTGACTCTAATTCTTTGAATGTGGCCATCCAGACAATTCCTTATCCATCTAACAGTCTATCCATCAAAGTCATATCTCTCTAATTTAGCAGCAAGATTGTTGTGGGGGACAATTCCAACTATTTCATTTAGAAATAATATCTATTATGCTACACAATTGTCTTTCTTCCTATTATTTAATCTGTGATTGTATTCATAACTGATCACATCACTACTTTATGTTCCTAGGCTTTGCAAAAGAATGGTTTTTACTTTCATGCCATAAAATACTTTCCTCATTCATCTAATACTTTTCTTTACATCTGTGGAGACAGTCTAACTCATTAGCGTGGAAAATGTATATCAATATTTCTTTTTATAATTTGCAAGTCAAAGAAATAAGGACATCTGTAATATCTAAATAAATGTAATTGTTCATTACAACCTTTGTTGTTGTGGAACATATTAAAATCACCTTCCTATTTCTAAATTTTTTTGGCCCATGGTTTAATGCTTAAAAATATCTACTTACCTGCATTTAAAACATATTTCCATCTTTTCTTTTGCAAGAGAACTTGAAACTGAAGGTACAGATAAATGTGCTATCAAAATGTCCCCACCATTTGATGGATCTTTCTGCACTTTGGTCTTATTTGGAAAAGAATGATTGATTTAATACCACATTTCTCTCCGCTCACCCCCAAAAAATCCATTCCTCATTCCCGTGCTCTTTTTATTAGTTAGCTTCTCTCCTATCTCTTTACTTTGCTTTCAGAAATACATAGAACTAGAGAGTTTGACATTTATACTAAAATGTTAGCCTAAGGGTGGTAAGCTACACTGCCTGGGTGAACACCTCTGTATTTAATTTTCCAAATGTTAAATCATTTATTTTGGGCAGTAACTCCTATAATCATTACAAACAATTTTTCTTATTTAGGATTTTCAGAACATCATGCGTTCACAATAGCTGCTGGTAATAGACAACCTATATATATATATATATATATATTAAACAAGAGTTATTATGCTTCAAGGCAAAGACTGTTGCTAAGTGCTGATGCAGAGCACAATACCCAGGAAGGGACAGGAGGAGGCATTTGGCTACTAAGGTGAAGTTCCAGAGAAAGCTTCCAGTTGTTGAGTTGCTGCACAGGAGATTTCATGATACGCTTTCAGAAGAGCCAACGCAGTCTCATGAGCCAGCCAGTTTTTTCTGACTAATGTTGAGGGAGAAGATCTGGCATCACCTGTACATTCCTATCTCCTTTTTGCGATAGTACTTGACAATATATAGTAAATAGTATTTCATGTTTACCTACAAGTCTACTGAGTTATGTTTTTTCATGAGCATGTTACATTTAATAAGTATGGTCAAATTGCTGTGTAATAAAATAAGAACTTTACCTATAACATCATTCAGCATGACAGCTTAGATAGCGCACTAGCACACTTTGAATTTAAGGAGTAACTACCGTTTCAATTCAATATCCCAATCAACTCACAACTTTTCCTTGATTTTGTGTATAAACAGAGCAACAGTTGTTTGCTAGCTTACAATAGCAAAATCATATAGAAGGATGGGGTTAATGTGTACTTTCCAAGCATAACGATAAATAGTAAAATGTTTGTTATAATTAAATGTTATTCAGGTGAAGACACTCTACACGAAAGTATATGATTAACTTCTGAAGAATAGAAATTTGATGAAAATTCCTGCTTTTCTAAGCAAATACAGAGGAATTTTGTTTAGAAAATTAGATAGAGGGTTTATAGAATCATAGGATTGTTTAGGTTGGAAAAGACCTTTAAGATCACCTCCTCCAACCATTGACCCTACTCTACCAGGCCTGCCACTAAACCATGTCTCTAAGCACCACATCTACACGACTTTCAAACACATCTAGGGATGGTGACTCAACCACCTCCCTGGGCGGCCTCTTCCAATGGTTGATAACTCTTCCAGTGAAAAATTTTTTCCTAATGTCCAGCCTAAACCTCCCCTGGCGCAACTTGAACCCATTTTCTCTTGTCCTGTCACTAGTTACTTGGGAGAAGAGATCAGTGCCCATCTCACTACAATCTCCTTTCAGGTAGCTGTAGAGAGCAAGAAGGTCTCCCTTCAGCCTTCTCTTCTACAGTATAAGCAATCCCAATTCCTTCAGCCTCTCCTCCTAAGACATGTTCTCCAGACCCCTCACCAGCTTCGTTGCCCTTCTCTGGACACGCTCCAGCACCTCAATGTCCCTCCTAGACTGTGGCGCCCAAAACTGAACACAGGACTCAAGCTGCGGCCTCACCAGTGCTGAGTACAGGGGCACGATCACTTCCCTCCTCCTGCTGGCCACACTGTTCTTGATACAGGCCAAGATGCTGTAGGCCTTTTTGGCTACCTGGGCGCACTGCTGGCTCATGTTCAGCCAGCTGTCCACCAGGACCCCCAGATCCTTTTCTGCCAGGCAGCTTTCCAGCCACTCCTCCCCAAGCCTGTAGAGTTGCCTGGGGTTGTTGTGACCCAAGTGCAGGACCCAGCACTTGGCCTTGTTAAACCTCACGCAGTTGGCTTCAGCCCATCGATCCAGTCTGTCCAGATCTCTCTGCAGAGCCTTCCTACCCTCAAGCAGATCAACACTCCCCCTTAATTTGGTGTCATCTGCAAACTTACTGAGGGTGCACTCAATCCCCTTTTCCAGATCATCAATAAAGATATTAAACAAGATTGGCCCCAAAACTGAGCCCTGACGAACACGGCTTGAGACCTGCCACCAGCTGGATTTAGTGCCATTCACCACAACTCTCTGGGCTCAGCCATCCAGCCAGTTTTTAATCCAGCAAAGAGTACACCTGTCTAAGCCACAGGCTGCCAGCTTCTCTAGCAGAATGCTGTGGGAGACCGTGTCGAAGGCCTTCCTAAAGTCCAAGCAGACAACATCCACAGCCTTTCCTTCATCCACCAGGTGGGTCACCTGTTCGTAAAAGGAGATCAGGTTTGTCAACCAGGACCTGCCTTTCATGAACCCATGCTGGCTGGGCCTGATCCCCTGGTTGTCCTTCACATGCCACGTGAGTGCACTCATGATGAACCATTCCATGATCTTTCCTGGCACTCAGGTCAGGCTGACAGGCCTATACTTGCCTGGATCCTCCTTCCAGCCCTTCTTGTAGATGGGTGTCACACTGGCAAGCCTCCAGTCAGCTGAGACCTTCCCCGTTGACCAGGAACACTGATAAATGACGGAGAGTGGCTTGGCAAGCTCCTCCACCAGCTCCCTCAGCACTCTCGGGTGGATCCCATCTGGGCCCATAGACTTGTGGCTGTTCAGTTGGCGTAGCAGGTCACTAACTGCTTCCTCTTGGATTATGGGGGGATTATTCTGTTCTTCATCCCAGTTTTCCAGCTCAGGGGGCTGAATATCCTGAGGATGACTGGTCTTGCTATTAAAGGCTGAGGCAAAGAAGGCATTAAGTACCTCAGCCTTCTCCTCATCCTTGTTGACAATCTTCCTTTCTGCATCCAATAAGACGTGGAGATTCTCCCTGGCTCTCTTTTTGTTGTTAATGTATTTGTAAACACCTTTTTTCTTATCTCTTACGACAGTGGCCAGATTAAGTTCTAGCTGTTCTTTCACCTTTCTGATGTTTTTTCTGCATGACCTAACTAGATCCCTATACTCTTCTTGCGTTGCCTGCCCCTTCTTCCAAAGGTGGTAAACTCTCTTTTTTTTCGTGTGTCCCAGCAAGAGCTCCCTGTTCAGCCAGGCTGGTCGTCTTCCCTGTCGGTTCATCTTACAACACATGGGGACAGCCTGCTCCTGCGCCTCTAAGGCTTCCTTCTTGAAGAATGCCCAGCCTTCCTCGACCCCTTTGCCCTTCAGAACTGTCCGGATACTGTTTGGACAGTCACCATGTTCCAGTATTCAAAGGGTGACTACAAAGAAGATGGAGACTGCATTTTTACAAGGAGTCACATTGAAAAGATGAGGAGTAATGGGTACAAGTTACTCCTGGGGAGATTCCTGAGGAGAGGAAAATTTTTTAGAAAGAGAGCAATCAGCCATTGGAATAATATTCCCAGGGAAGTGGTGGATTCCCCAACACTGGACACTTTTAAATTCAGCTGGACAGGGTGCTGGGGCCATCTTGTCTAGGCTGTGTTTTTGCCAAGAAAGGTTGGACCACATGACCCTTGAGATCCCTTTGAATGTGGTATTCTATGATACTATGATTCTACGATGTCTGTATCTTCTTGTTTTCTTATAAAATCTTGTTTTTCTTCATACCTGGTCTATGCTTTTTCACTCAATGATCGCTGTGGGATATCAGTGTACTATGTACCGTATTTCACAGGTACTAACCATGAAATTAGGGAAAATCTTCTTTTCTCTATGATTCCAAAGTCAAGGTCTTCTGTGCCTACACAGTAAATTCATTTTTTTTCATGTAAAAATTATTGGGTTTAATAAATGCAGCTTTCATTTTTTTGAGGGTCTTCACAAATTCCTGAAGGTTTCCTCCTTACATGGAAGGAAACTACATTGGGAACAGGAAATATTCTGTCCTCAGAACAAAATTTAGTTCCTGTCCCCAGTTCAGAAAGCTGGAAAAATATATATTTTTTCAAATTTAACCTTCTCTTTTCTGCTTCCTGGATAGGTGCTACAGGAATTAAGGTCTTTTATACTGGTGGTATAGGCACTCCTGAGTAGTAGTTAAAGTAGAAAAGATAGTGCTGATAGGATCCTTTTTCCCAATCTTCCTGAAGAAAATGAAAACAAACAAACAAACAAAAAACCAAAAAAACTACCAAAAAAACCCCCAAACAAACCAAAAAAACCAAGAGGAATTCTTGTTTATGATGGCAATTTTGCATGAAAATTAAGGGCTTTTTTAAGTGAAATATTTCTAACATAAGCTTCCATAGGGTGAATACATTGAAATAAATGCCAGTCTTACCTAGTGTATCAGCTGTGGCACAGAAGTTCCTGTAAATCTCCAGAATAGAAGAATAATGTGGCATATAGTGATAGTTACCAATTTCAACTCTTTCTGGTGAAATATATCATACATTTCTGCACAAAAAATACGGTCATTCTAGCACACCATATTATTAGCTTCACTGATACATTTTTCTTTTCTTTAATTTCATTTTAAGGTGGCTCTACAAACAGTTGTTTCCTCATTCTAAGAAGCTATCGTTCACTATTTTTCTCTTTAGAAAGGATGAATTGCATGGTTTACACATGGGGCAATTTAGCACCAGTTAGTGCTGATATGTGTTATGTATATTTTATAGCATGAAACCAAAGATAATAATTTAACATGGTAATATAATAGGAAAGCAGTACTTGATCTCAGTGTGAATATTTGAAATAGGATTTGTAATTATCATTCCCTCTGGGAGATTAAAAGCTATGCTAGTCACACAGTCCATTCGTATGACGCTGCTATGCATAAACATCTCAATGTTGATTTTGTTTCACAGCATCTTTCATATACGCTACTCAGAAGCGATGGGCAGATGCTGATGGCATCTGGCCCAAATCAGACATTGACAAGGTGATATCAGGATGCTTAGTCTGTTCAGGTGTTGTCCTGCTAGCTAAAGAAAGCACCTTGGATCATCCTGGCCCTGGAAGCAGATTTGACACATACTGTATGATCAGACCCACAACTTTTGGTTATTGTTCTGATTTAGGTTGCAGGGATCAATTGCAAGACAGGACTGGCTTGCAGGGATCCCCAAACAGCCCCAGTCACATGATTTGCATGCCTTACTTTCCCTTTTACTGTTTCTTGACCTTACCTTCTATTGCTGTACTTCTCCCTTTCTCTGCCCTTGTCTATTTCCAAATAAACAGCCCATTGACTCCGGCTTTGCTACATCCATATCCAAATTTGGTTTATTTGACACTGTTACTTCCTTATGCAGTATCACAGATGGGGTTACTGAAGCACTGCTGGCCTTGCAGGACTCTGCTCCCCTAAAGGTCCACAGTGCTCCCATTCTGCTGCCTGTGATGTTTGGCCATTTCTCTCAAACCTCTCCCTAGCCACCAGCTCAGTACCTCAGAGTGCTACCTATAACTTTTGTAAGCTTCTCACTCTCTTATTTGTAACGTCCAGCAATTTGTCATCTCACATCTAGCAGTTTCTCATGTCCTGTTCAGTTAATCTCATCCAAGTGTCTAGTCAGTACCTGAAACCCTAGCATAAACATCCACATTCAGGCACCAAGGAAAAGAACAAATAATGTATGGCAGATTTTAAACAATATGTTTTAACTTTAAAAAAAAATAATCTTAACATTAAATCTAACAACAAATATTTATAAGTCAAACTAATAAGCAAGAGTTTTCAATTCTGCAAGATGGATATTTTAATGGTCACAGTATTATCTTTATTGATAGGAAAAATAATTTATTCAGTTTTAGTACATTTATCAGTTGTAATATTTGGATTTCTTTTAATAAGTACAGGGATTATTTTTTGTCTCATTCAGTATCTACTATGTCTTTTGGCTTCCATTTTGCAAGCTAAAATTGAGAACATTTTTCTTGGTTTAGAGCAGACTGAGGATGAATCAAGTGAAGAATGTTCCAAAGGAATAAAGCTTTCACACATTAGTCCTCTAAAATGTCTACTGGTTTCAGTGAATAAAATATAAATGCATGGCTGTTTCTGCAATTTCCAATTAAAATATTACAGGAACAATAAAGAGATAAAACACTAATATGAAAGCAAAAAATATACATACTTTTACATGCTTACAGTTGAAGAAACCATCACTGTTTTGATTCAGTTTGATTCTTTTCTAGAACATTATATATACTAAGACGAGATATATGTATTTTATTCAGTAAACCAAAAAATTTTGCAAATGGAGAATTCTATAATATGTTCTGTGGGACTGAAACTGTAAAGGTCTTAATGACAATATTTTCCTATTTTACAGAAATGTTGCAAATCTAAATTTGCATTAGTAAATCAGTGCTGAACCTTAAGCCCCACAATAACAAGAAAAACAAACAAACAAACTAAAATAAATCCTTTAACTTAATTTAATTTTGGATTATAATTGATAGAATTAATACTGGGTGTACATTATATTTTGACCTCCAGGTGATTTGAGGTTTATTTTGCATTTTTATGCCTTCCATCTGTAAGTTGTACCTTAAAGTGAACGTGTTTACCACTAGCCTCAGGTCAGTAAGGTTTTTTCTATCCAAAATTACATCTCATCATGTAATATTGCTTACTAATTGGATTTACAAAATTATTATAATTTGTACATCACATGCTCTCATTTAACTTCTGCCTCACATTTCAGAATGTTTGTTTTTCTACCTGTTGTTTTATTTTCATGTTTTCTCCTTTCTATTGTATTTCTGATTTTATTTTTATCTGTAAATCTTGCAATATTCTATTCTTTTAAACAGTTATTTTTCTTCTATCAGCTATTCCGTATGTGCATTATATGAACTGTGTTCAGTCTTTTAAGAGATATCCAGCCTACACATTTCCTCCTTATCCACAGTGTGGAAAACTTCAACAGTGTGAAGTTTTCTGGGATTTTTGCTTTTATTTGGGTGGGTTTTTTTTTCCCTACTGTTAATAAAAGAGCAAATCATAGTACCTGAAAAATTCAAAAGTGTGGAAATTAAATGTCATGGGAAATTGGTAATTTATTTAAGTGGATAAGAAACCTAGCAAACACTTAATGATCTGTGCATAAACATGTATTTATTTTTCCATAAAAAGCTAATTTCAGTGGGTTTTAACCACTGAATTTTCAGCAGTATATAGTACTGGAATCCAAACATTATTGTTGTTATTGATTCATTCTCACCTTGTTTGCTTCTCCTGTTCCTCACAGTTCAAAATCCTAAACAATTCTGTATGAAACAGTTAAAATAAACCAAATCAGATTTTAGGAAAGAGGCTAGATTTCAAATAAAATTTACATTATTACATGGTAGAATAGCTCTTTACAGACCATACTGTGTGACATAAGGATGTCTAAATTGACTGTAAATAAACAGATGCATAAGAAATTCATATATTCTTTTTAAATGAAAAATACACAGTTCTGTGACTATATTTAATTACCTCACTAATGTTTCAGAAAATGAACTAAATGAAAAGGATTAAAGTTAGAGAAAACAAACAGATCTTCTAAAGTGGCTGAAGTCAATCATTTTAGCTCAGACAATGTCTCCTTGGCCATCGTTACAAACATACTATATGTATCTGAAATGCACTTTCTCAATTATTTCAAGAACATAAACTTCACAAAGGATTATAATTTCCTAAGTAATTTCTCAATTTTTTAAATTTAAAAATTTATATGTACAAATATACACTCAAATGTGCATAAACAGCAAAAGAGACATTCATCATCAGCAAACAATACTTTACATGGAAAATCAGCAGATGTAATGAAAATCTGAATAGTGTTTTATAATGGAAGCTTACTACCAGTGCCAATAATGTACTCAATTATGTTGTAAGAAAACAACCTCCTCACTCTTTATTCTAGGTGCTATTGTTCTCTGTGTTGTACATGAACAGTAACTGTGAATCAAGTGGGGACACAAACAATTTCTTTTTCCACACAGATATTTTGATTTGTCTCAGATTTGGTGGAAGAAGATAATGCAGCATTGTCGCGGAAGTGTAAGATGAATAAAAATATGTTCCAAAAATCAGTTTTAATGGTGTCAGGAAGAATGGTCAAACTGAACAGGGACCTTATATTACAAACATGTTAGCAGCTATGACTTATTTACAGCTTCAGGATTTCAGTTGGGATCTAATACTACATAGTGTGTAACTAAATCTAAGCTTAGAATGATGACTTAAAATGTGCCAGCTACTCACCTAAAAGGCAAGGACACCCAATCCCAGGAAGTTACCTTGGATGGCGTCCTGATAGGGAGGGCTTCCGATTACAAACCCACTGCTCTGAGGAGAACCATTCAAAAGCGGTCTTCGGTGGGGGTCCCATTTTATAGCCTGAGTTGGATCTGAACTGTGGTCATCTATTCATCATGGTCATATATAACTTTCATTGGTTGAGAGGTCTCCTAGGTAGGCTTATTGGCTGAAGTGGTCTCTGGTGGCCTCAGGTATCTGGGGTATGTGGCTGGGACTGTTTGTGTACATGACCAGCAGCGCACACACTTCCCACCAAAATAGCCACCATGCTCCCTGTACCACACCATTAGACCTGCACAGTGTGTGCTCCTGCCACAAGTGTTTAAGAGATAGTTTCTTAAGATCAAAGTCTTAAGAAAAGAAAAAAAGTCTTAAGTCTCTTTTAGTTCTTTATTCTGTGGGGTTTTGTTTGATTTGTTTTGTAAGTTTTTTTAACACAAACCAGACAATAAGACATTCCTGTGCTATTTTCTTGCTTCCTGTACTAATATTTAAATGACAATTAGCTGATCAAAAAATGCCAATGATTCTTAACTTCAATAATATCCAGGAATAAGTATGTATTATGAAGTGTTGTGAATTAATGGCTTTCCTTGTTAAAAGAGATATAAACTTGCCCATAGTCTAAACTAGACTTAAACTTCAAGCCTTTGGCTTTCATACCACCTAGGATAGTGATATTAAGAGGATCCTGTTCTAACATATCTATGAAGTAATCAAGACATCCTGTTCTCCTCTTGTCATCCTTAAGATGATAAGATAAAGATTCCTCGAATCTTTCACAATAAAGTCTGTTTATTAACATTTAACCACGCCTTTTGTTCTTTTCTGAATCTACCTTATATATTTGAATATGTATCTCAAGTATTGGGAGATGGAAATATAGCTTACTGTACGATATTTTGGTTATCTGTATGAACTATTGCAATTTGTGGTGATGTGCTCTAAAAGGTGAGGTTCAAACATTGTATGGCAAGGCATTTACTCATCTCTAAATATAGCATAAAGTGGTTTTCTGTTCAGGAAAAGCATAGCACAACTGCCTAGATAAATTAGCAAAGTCCTGGGTGAAATGGTTTTATGAATCATCATTCAATAACAGTGCCAAGGACAGGATATGGATGCTAATGAACCAATAATCTGCCTAAGTGAGGTAAATTGTCTGAACTAACTTCTGTGCTGATTTACATCCTGTGCTGAATTAAAGAACTCCTAAATTATTTGTATTGTCTGTTCCAATTGCAGTGTCTTCTCTAAAGCATTATTAATAGTTATTTTTAGATCAATTAACTGTTAATCTTAGGGGTAATTTATCCGAACTGATAATTTCAAATTTTCTTCTCAAGTAAATGTTTTACTTTGTTTTCTGATAAAATCTACTTCGGTAAAATAGAAAAAACAAAAACAAAACCTCAACACTCATTATTTTACTCTGTATGCAAAGCATACAGCAAAATACTGCAAGTGGATTTCCCCACTGCCTTTACGTAGATCAGTTTACAACAGCCAGGACTGCAGAAAAAAGTCTTTTGAAATACACTGGCACCCCTGGCACCAGTACACACTGGAGGCCAACCATGCGGAAAGCAGCTTAACAGAAAAGGACCTAGGGATCTTGGTGGAGAACGCATTGATCATGAGGTAGCAATGAGCAGTTGCAGCAAAGGTGGCCAACAGTATCCTGGGCTGCATTAGGAAAAGCATCCCTCAGGTCAAAGGACGTGATCTTTCCTCTCTACCCAGCACTGGTGAGGCCACATCTGTACTCGTGAGTGCAGATCTGGGCTCCCCAGTACAAGGGAGACCTGGATATACTAGAGTGAGTATAGCAAAGAGTCGTGAAGATGATTTAGGCCTTGGAGCATCTGTCATGAGGAGAGGCTGAGAGAGCTAGGATCATTCAGCTCAAAGAAGAGAAGGCTCGGTGGAAACTTACCAGTGTGTAGAAATGCCTGGTGGCAGGGAGTAAAGAAGACAAACTCTTCTCAGTGGTGTCCAGTAATGAGACAAGAGGCAATGGGAACAGATTGAAATACAAGAAATACCACTTAAACATAAGAAAAGAACCTTTTTACGGTGAGGGTGACTACATGCTGGAGCATATTGACCAGAGAGGTTGTGGTGGAGTCTTGATCCCTGGAGCTATTCAGAGCCTGACTAGACACAGGTTGGGGTGACTGGCCCTAGCTCACTATGCTTTCAGCAGAGCTGTTGGACTAGATGATTTCCACAGTTTTCTCCCAAATTCAATGATTTTGTCATTCTGTGACCACCCTGTGCACTAAAAATAATAAATTGCAGAGAAAAGGACTACTTTAACTTTTTTATTAATCCAGTAATTTATTGGTGTAAATCTAATGTAAATTTGAAAACACATACATGTGAACAAGTGTCCAAAAGTCAGATTTTTAGGAAGATTTGGAGAAAGTTAAAAAACAAAAAAACAAAACATGATTCTCATCTTTCTTATTATTGTTCATTCTTAAAACTTTTGTTTAATGCATCAGTGGTTCGATTAATCTTATTCAGCTTTGTTTACCTAAAAGGTAGTCGTGAGCTAGCTATTGAATCTATAGTTCATTTGTTATGCATGAGAAGTTGTTGGCACCTTCACAAAGTAATTTATTTAATCTGAATAAATATGTCCAAATTAATCAAGAAGTGCCTATCTTTTTCCACCAGCAATAGAGGGACTATAGAGCCTAGACAGCCAATTAATAATAGACCTGTAACTTTTATGTGGATGATATCAAGTGAGATCAACACAGACCAAGACATTGATAAGTCAGTAAAGATTACCCTACTTTGATATGTATGCAGATGTGGATGTGCTTTCACAGCCAAAAAAGTCTACAAAATCCTAACATTATTTCAGTGGCACCACAGATACTCTGAGCTCAATTTAATTGTGCATATCTAAGTATTCAGTATTATTTGACATGCTGTAGGGCACCTGAGACATCCTCAAGGAATTGGTAAGTGTGATACGGTACATACACTGTTAGATAAACCATCCCACTCTGAGGCTAAGCATCTCGCATAAAGACTCTATGGCAGCTTGAATTACACCAGATACCTCTGCCTGTATGACTGAAGTGAGTCTGTCAAAAGAAACAAGCATCCATGAACTGTATTCACAGTATTTCTGAACTTGGTTCAGACTGTTCTTAAGGAGTTACTCTATCTTAGTTCCCTCCAAGCAATCTTGTTATTTCTGAAGATTAAGGGCTAACTCTTGATGTTACTTCTGCAGACAGCAGTCAAGAAAGACTGACAGGCAACAATTATGCTGAACTTCAAAATGTATGTTTATATTGTTTAAATTAAAGCATCAAAACATACATATATATATAAATAAAACCAATTAAAAAAAAAAAAACACTGAAGTTTTGATAATGGAAAAGTCCTATGAAGAGATCACCAACCTGTCAACTTTTCTAGACAGTTAAGCTCTTCTTAAGAGGTTAGTGGCAATTACCTTCAGTCTTCAATGGTCTGAAACTGTATGTTTCTATTGTCATTTCATACATGAGAACCAGACTTGATGAAACTAATAATTAGTAACTAATAAACCAGTATTATTAGATAGTTTCTAATGATTTTTAAAAACTTCCAATTGCCATTAAGCATTATCTCAGTTATAGGTTTCATAGAGAAATGTATGTTTTACTTCACTTGCTCTTCTCTTTATTCATAGTTTGACTACGTTGTTCTTTTCTATTTAACAAATAGTGATATGAATAGTCCAAATCTACATATTTGAAACATATAAAATATTAATTGAAATAGTTTTAAATGTTTATGTAAAATATATTTGTAGGATCAGGTCCACAACCTCTCTTGAAATAATGTCATATTATTTTTGAACATGTTGAAACTGTAGTAATTAGTTTCAAAATTTATTCAAACAGATCAAAGGGAGGTTAAGGTTTTAGATTTTGACAGAATCTGAAACCTGGATTTCCTTTTTAAATGGTCAGGTTTGCAAAAGAGAAAACTATTCTCTAAGGCTACGCTTTGATTCTAACCTTTAGCTCCTTCTTGTTCTTTCTGTCATTCTCTATTTACAATGGGTCTTTGTCAGTGCAAGAGTCCAACATCTTACCTTTGTGAAAAAATAAATGTATGGGAGAGAGAGATAAGAATAACAGTATTAGTTCCACCATACAACCTTCTGTTACTAAAATAAGAACTTAATAACCATCATTTGTCCCCAACAGCTTTTTTTTAATATTTGACAGATGATTTAACGCTGAACAACATTTAAATGTCTATCCTAAATTGTTATCACAAGTAAAGCTGGACTACCACCACACAAACTATGGAAAAAGACTTAAGGTGGAGTTAGTCATCATATTTTTAAAATAATTAATGTCTATATTGTTTTCATCATGTTTTCAAGAGTTCAGGGAGAATTTAGTGTCAGAATGGGGGAAATATTTGGATAAAATAAGCCCTTCATTCTGTAGCCAAAATATGATTGTGACAGCTATAAATTAAAGTGCACTTATCAGGAATTAATTAGGATGAGTTAACCTTGAACACAAATAAAAGTATACTAAACTTGTGTAAGCAACAACAGTATATAAGCACAGTGTAACACTCTGATGGACTAGCGAGTCACAACATACAAGCATGTTACCCAAGTATTTGTGCAATGTTACCACCAAAGGAGCAAAGATATGTGTAGCTGCACATAATAGGCTTCCAAGCAACAAAAAAGTTGTGCAAGGACAAGACAAACACAAGGGACTGCAAACAGGCAGAACATCCTGCCAAGCACTCAAGTAGAATAACTAGAAAACCAAAACAAATGAAATAAGCAGTATTAGCAGCAGATGGGATCCTTCTTTTGGGAGACAGACAAGAACATAAAAACATTAGGTGTAAGTGAGGCAAATTGGAGAAGGTAGAAGACAGCGTACTTCAATTCTGGCTTCCCTCATCAAAGAACTCTCAAGGATGATCATTTTGATTTTCACAGAGAAGAACCACCCGGGACTGTTGCCATCAGAGCTGCAAGCACTACCTCTGTGTTATTGTGTACTCGTAGTTAATATAGAATACAAGTGTTAAGGATTAATGGTCTTGTCCGTGTTGTGGTAACAATTAATAATGTGGAAGAACTATTAGAAAGGACTGTGATGTAAATCAATTAATTTAGTGAAGTTTGATTTCAAGGTTTAAGATTGATTTGTCAGTGTTCTAATCACTCCCGTCACCCTGATCTCTAATTCCCTGACATATAAATGTATTTGATTGCCACAATTCTGAATGATAACCATTACAATTACTTTTTAGTTTTGTCAAGTACAGCATGTTCTATTGTTTCATGTATTTCGTAAATATTGGACATACGCTGCAACTATTCATGTTTCCACAACAGTTGCTAAAAATATTGAAGATATTTAAGATAGAATACAAAGTCTAAATTATATATAGTTTGAGGCTGCAGGTGAGGGAAAAAACAGGTTTTAAATTATCCACGTGACATAGTGCATAAATTATTTATTCACTTGATTTCTGTTGCAAATAATTGGGAGCCATTCAGACTGTCAGGATTGGTAAACAAAGAGCATTCCTGTGTTTTTTCTTTTTCTTCTCAGAATAATCACTATGCTTTGCTATTCTAGAAATAGATTGTATAGAACGGCTTATGCTGCTTCCAAGACACACAGGCATTCCCTTCAGAAATTTATTCCACAAAATATCCTCTTTCATACACCTGAAGAGTAGGAAATATCACTGAAGAAGTTTCAAGTACGAAAACCAGCTAGAACTGCTAATAACAAAACACTGTTGTTGAATGAAATCAGTTTTTGTACAGAAGATTCTATGAAATTTCCTTCTACGTGGAAGACCTTGTTTTGAGGGCTATTTAGGGCTAATTTATTTCATAAAGCTAATGCCAGCCTTTGTAGTAACTACACAGCTTAGAAGTCATTCTACAGAAGTGGTAAAATTACCCTTTTTACCTTTCAATTTGGTAAACGGATTTGGGTAAACTAAACGTGCAACAAGTTGATAGCAAACCTACAGTTTCATCGGTTGTACTACACATGTTGCTATGTCAGCATTTATTCAGGATATATTTATATGTGCTATGTATATATGTATGTGTGTCAAGGTGGTTTTTTTTTCCCTACAGACTTTGGAGGTATAATAAAAGCTTGAAAACATGATCAGACTATAATTCATGTAGCAACTGTGAATCTGCAGTCAGCCTGAATTTGTCACTGGCAGCACTGACAGAAATGAATCTTAATGCACCCAAGACCTCCTGCTCAGGCACGTACATTCTCTAATAGCAGGCATCAGTACTGCGTGCCTTCATGTGTGCTATCTCTTTAGGAATAACAGAGGGCTTCTCTTGAGCCTAAGAAGAAAATAAAGTGTACCACTGCTCCAGATTATTTGAAAGAGGAGGTTGGTCTCTTTCTCTTCCAAGTGGAAAAAGGGATAGAGTGTAGGGCTGAAACCATAATGACAGGGCTAAGGAGAGCTTGTGATAGGAATAAAGAACTCCAAACCTATTAGCACACTGGTAAGAAGAAAACATGAAAACCATTTCAAGCTGTCTTCTGGCCTGCTGCAGTGATGGTTTTAATGAATGTAAAAGATTTTGTGTATTAAACTATTAGATTTTCCCCACAGAAAATATTCTTTTCTCTCTCTCTCTCTGAAAGCCAGCTAGAGAGCTAGTTTTCTTTCTTGCACCATAACAAGTATCACTTTGTAAGTCTGAAGCAAAATTATCAGAATGTTGTACCAAATGTAAGTGGAGGCATTTAAGAAATCAGACAATTAAATGCTTCATATGTTACAGGAAATCTCTAACTCACCAAAAGTATACATTTCCTCAATGATACACAACAGTAGCTCAAATACAGGTAATAGCCTCTTCAGCATGTTTTTACTGTTATAGATAATGTAGGTGTTTTGCACATGGATTAAAATTATGTTTATTGTAGCTTCACTGGTATGAATAAATTGATTGGGCAGATTCACAGGAGAATTGATTTTAGCTCCTCCAATGTCATTACTCTGTAATAGTGAGCATTTGATGAAATAGTATGTTCATAATTATAAGAACAAGCTAAGCTGGAATAAAAAGACTGATCTTTTTTTCCTCCTGAAACAGAAAAAGTACAAAACACAGAATTCTTACATCAGTCATTACAAACATAACGCTTATAAGAGGTTCTTTTTAAAATCAGTAGGTTTTGGATATTTAAACTTATCCATTCAAAATTGCTTCAGCAACTCCAAAATACAACCAGAGACTTTCTTTACTTTGGATGCATCTACCAGTATGGATGCAACCTGCATGTGGCATGCATCTGTTCAGTGGGTGGTATGACGTTATGTGACATACAGGTTTCCAAGGATTATATTGATTCTGATGATATTCTAATCCCCATTTAAGAGACAGAATTTTGTATTCAGTGCTCTTCCGATAACACCTGTAAGTGGACTGAGACGCTAAAGACCACAGGTGGCTCTGTGTTAAATATACATTCCTAAGTGAAAGAAGTTTGGAAGAAAACATCTTATCTTCCTGAAATTTGGTTGGCTACTGAATCTTATGCCCATTGATTAATATTATTAGCATCTCAATTTGAAATATTTTTTGTTCAAACATTGAATCATGAGAATCTCTTGACATATATATTAATAAGTCAGTTATAGAAGGACACTTTTGTACATAGACTGTATACCTTCAGTGGGACTTGTCTGATAAATTTTCCCTTTAGGCCCAACATAAGAGCAATGACAGTCCAAATTTATCGTTTTATAAAATATCTCAATGGAATCTGTAAAATAAACTACAGCTCTTCAACAGAAAGCGCTCTTTCTTAAAGGCTACAGTTGAAAGCTTCAGGAAGAATTAGAATGGAAATGATGGAACTGGAAGTGAGAATCACAATATAGACTACTATGTATTAGCTCATTAATTCTGGTTGCATCTAGAAAGGTTGAACTCAGTCATGTAGGACTTCACAATTCAAGGCTGGGTTTTGTTTTACTGTGCTAGAAAAGTGTTTATTTGGATATAAATATCTTGTATCAGAAATAGTATGCCCAGCAGGACTAGGGAAGTGATCATGCCCCTGTACCCAGCACTGGTGAGACCCCACCTTGAATACTGTGTTCACTTTTGGGCCCCTCACTACAAGAGAGACATTGAGATGCTGGAGCGAGTCCAGAGAAGGGCAATGAAGTTGGTGAGGGATCTAGAGTACAAGTCCTATGAGGAGTGGCTGAAGGAACATTGTTTAGTCTGGAGAAAAGGCGACTCAGAGGACATCTTATCGCTCTCTACAACTACCTGAGAGGAGGTTGTAGTAAGGGGGGTGTCAGTCTCTTCTCCCAAGTAATAAGTGATAGGACGAGAGGAAATGGCCTCAAGTTGCACCAGGGGAGGTTTAGATTGGATATTAGGAAAAATTTCTTCACTGAAAGGGCTGCCAAGCATTGGAACAAGCTTCCCAGGGAAGTGGTAGAGTCACCATCCCTGGACGTATTTAAAAGATGTGTAGATGTGGCACTTATGGACACGCTTTATTGGTGGACTGGGCAGTGCTAGGTTAATGGTTGGACCTGATGATCTTTTCCAACCTAAATGATTCCATTATTCTATGATTCTAAATACATAATTAGACTACATGAAAAGTGAACACATTAAGGGGTTTAGATACAAATAGATTGAAAATAATTAGACCATATGAATTATAAATATATTAACACAGTTAATATATAATGATGAACACATTCTTGCTATATTATCAAAATCCATCCCTGTAGCATTTTGTTTCTTTATTCTTCTTGTAAGTAGTGCTCAGAACCTTACTACATAAAATAATCTCAACAAAAGAAAGCTTTGGATAAAGAGCCAAAAAGAAATCCAAATCAATGTGATCTGCTATTCTTGATCAATAACTATCAAGGTAATTTTGCAAACTAGGACTGCTTAACAGTTAAAGTGTGAAGTTAGGTAATTTAAAGGTAAGGGAAGCAATTTAAAATCAAAAAAATGACAACATAATCAATCATGGTGTGCTAAATAATAACCACTCAATAAAAATTAATGAAAATAATATGCAATATGCATAATATTGTAAATGCGTAAATATTAAGAGGAAAACCTCAGGAAAATATTAGAACCTGTAATTATATTTTAAAATACATGTACATGTATATTATTAAAATTCTGAACAAGTTATTAATCAGAAACATTATCATACTGTAGGGAGGAATGCAAAACAGAAGAAAGACCACAGTGACATAAGTTACTATATTAAAAGTTGGACATGAATATAACCTTTTGATACAGGATAATATCTTGAAGAACATTTAGGGAAGAAGTGTTATCAATTATTTAAATGTTATACTATTTAGCTGTTCCATAAAACATTTCCCTTAATAAGATAAATGAAAAAATATCGATCTAGACTTTCCATGCCAGCTTGCCAATATAGCATGTGGTTTATCAGGATAGGGGAGCAGGTTATTTGCCTCTACCTTTTCTTGTTTTTTTGTTTGTTTTTTTCTTTTTGTTTAGGGTTTTTGGGGGTTTTTTTTGGTTTGTTTTGTTTTTTTTTTTCTTTCATGAGAAAGACTTATGTTTTCTTCCCTTTGGGCCTGGACTGAACATCATAGGTTAGAAGAATAGTCTTTTCCTCAGCTGATGTGTTTTGTATCAAAACCACTAAGTCTCAGCTGAGATTTGAGGTTTTGTCTTGCGTTTCAAAGTTCATTCCAAACTGAAAATTTATAGCAAAATCAAGGTGTTCTTAACCCACATGAACTGAAGACACTAATTTAAATGAAACCAGTGTTATAACGCAGGATATTGGTTCTGTTGGATTTCCCTCTCCCCGCCACCCTTAGTATCTGAAGTAGTCTTCTTGATTTGAAGTAAAACGGGTAGAAATCAGCTAGGTTTGAAAAGAGCCCACAACTATATATATATTATTATTACACATAGTCAGATTATACATATGTTCCCAAAATTCATAAGCAATAAAATGCAATGGCTTTGAAAGAAGTGGCAAAAACATGCTTTGCCATATGAGGTGCACTGGGACACCTGAGGTATGACCGTATGGTTGGCAGATACAGAAGTTGTAAACATACACTTTTCCAGAGGAACACAAAAATGCAGGAAGACTATTCCATGGGTGATACTAGTTTGCATATACAAATGATTACTTACTTATAGCATAATACAGTTGGTTAAGAAGGGCATTTAGTCCATTTCAATCCATGCTTTTGGGTATCCAGGCATTAGTACGTGATTGGCAGATATGACATAGGATTTATAGGAGGGCAATACTCCTCTACATTATCAGGTGGAGTCCACAGAAAGCTATTTCACAGTCTGAGTGACACTAGATGCCTATTGATAAGTAGTTGAATCCTGTCCCTCCAAGGAGGTATCTACATTTAGGGGTGCCTGTGTTGAACTGAAATTTTTGTGAGGGAATAAATATAACTATCCAGGCATGGAGAGACTTCTTTCATGTCACAGAGCCAGTTCCTGGGCAAGTTGATAAAAACCACAGGATTTGTGACACCTACATTCCTCTGCATTAGATCACAGCCCTCATGTCTACCCATTTTTTACGGAGTTCCCCCTGATAAGGCAATCCAAAATTAAGCAGTAGTCTAACTTCACTTCAAATGTATTTAGGAAAAAAATGCAAAGTTTGTATAATTAAGTAGGATGTTTTGAGCATTTTTCAAGTTGTGCTATGTAGGCAATGACAATCTTTTCCCCGAGAAATTAAATTCACATGCTTCCTTAACAAGACATAACAGTTTTGACAAACTATAGTACAAGATCCAAACCCATATGAGCTCTTAGACATTTATCTTCCAGTCAAGATAATTAGGGCTGTCAAATAGTCTGGTGCCAAGGGACTCATGTCTGGAGGATTCCTTGTGTCTGTGTTTCAGTCTTTCATCTTTAGCTGTCAATATACAGAACTCATCAATGTCAGTGTCAGAATCTACATCAGTATTTGTGGCAGACCAAACACCTGTAGTTTAATATGCTTGTGTTATAGACTGTCAATCTTTTCACAGTCTTGCAGTTTTGAGATTGCTCCTAATACTAAAAACATGCCGAAAAGACATTGCGAATATATGTCATACTCAAAGGAAAACAGTTTATTACATACCATGTTACTCAAGTTTATTTTTTACAAATTTCAGATATGGCTTGTACATACTGTATCTGCAGCATCTTTTTGCTATTAAAGTAATTCTCTGGAAGAAAAAAATAAGAAAAAAAAAAAGCTGTCCTGAATTTTGTAAGACTTTTGACATAACTGTAAAACTTAGAACTAAAAGATGCTGAAGAAAAGTTATTAAGATAAAATGATGTGTAAAAAAATGACAGAACGTTTGTTACAACATAATATAATTTGGAGGTATGTCAGGAAGAATTCTACAGAGCATTATCAGCCTTGGTCAGCTTGTCATTCATATTAATATAAAAGTAAGTTTCAAGTTTCCAGCAAGGTCAAATTGACTAGATTGATCATCATCATTATGGCAATTTAAATTGCTATATAAGATGCTGCAGAAAAACACATTTGTCACATATGGGGTTACAAGAAGTTACTTTGTTACCATTAGGGTAGTCCATGAAATCTGTCACACTACTTCTCTGTAAAAGAATTTACAATTGCAGCCATCTGTGCTAAAATTTAAGAAAAATCTAAACAAATTTATTTGGACTAGGTAATTTGGAATAATCAGTTGGGACAGTGGGGGAAGAAGGTCCATGCAAATTTTTAAATTTGTAGACAGAGCTGCAAGTTAAAGGTGGTTCCCATTGATATCAGGACAACTCTTCCTTTACTTTATACATAGCTGGGGTCTTACTTGGACTTCTTTGGTTACTTACATTAGAAAATTAAAGCCAAAGGCCCACAGTATTGTCACTATGCCACTTGTCTGGTGGGCTAGGGGCTGCCCATTGTGAGGACACCTTCAGTAGCTTTGATGCAAATGCAAACTACGGTGTAACAGAACTCAGTAGGATCATAAGATGAACCTTTATGAGACATATCTTAGTACTACAATACTCAGAAATAAATTATAGTTGTAAGATATTGTTGTGGGAGAATTTGCACCAGTGAAGGTTTAATTTAGGTGCTCTGATCTTTGTGCCAGCCTTTTTCTTTTTACTTGTTTTTGAAAGGTGCTGTGAAGGCTAAAATAATTCCTTTCTATGCAGTTCATGAACTTAACCTGAGAAGCAATGATCTTCATCTTTCTTTTCTTCCTGTGTTAATTTTTAACTTTTTTTAAACTGTTTTTTAAGCTGTGATTTTTATCAATAGCAACTTCTACTGGAAAATAATTTGCAATTTATAGTTTCAATGTTTAGAGGAACCTATACCAAACAAATTTTACTGGAACCTCTTGATCAAAATAGTTAAATAATTTATTTAAATAATTTCATATTAAAAAAAAAAAAGAAGGAAGGTGATGGATCATTTTTATTATAATCACTGTACTTCTGAGATGCATAGTATTTTTACTGGAACATGGCTATCAATAGCTACAGGCTGTTCAGAAGGGACAGGCGAGGAAGGAGGGGTGGAGGTGTTGCCCTCTATGTTAAGGAATGGATAGAGTGTGAAGAGATGTCCCTAAAGAACAGCCAAGAGGAAGTTGAAAGCTTAT
>VFFE01007188.1:1424109-1494909 GCA_008921705.1 Burhinus oedicnemus
GTGTCAGAATCTACATCAGTATTTGTGGCAGACCAAACACCTGTAGTTTAATATGCTTGTGTTATAGACTGTCAATCTTTTCACAGTCTTGCAGTTTTGAGATTGCTCCTAATACTAAAAACATGCTGAAAAGACATTGTAAATATATATCATACTCAAAGGAAAACAGTTTATTACATACCATGTTACTCAAGTTGTTTATTTTTTACAAATTTCAGATATGGCTTGTACATACTGTATCTGCAGCATCTTTTTGCTATTAAAGTAATTCTCTGGAAGAAAAAAATAAGAAAAAAAAAAAGCTGTCCTGAATTTTGTAAGACTTTTGACATAACTGTAAAACTTAGAACTAAAAGATGCTGAAGAAAAGTTATTAAGATAAAATGATGTGTAAAAAAATGACAGAACGTTTGTTACAACATAATATAATTTGGAGGTATGTCAGGAAGAATTCTACAGAGCATTATCAGCCTTGGTCAGCTTGTCATTCATATTAATATAAAAGTAAGTTTCAAGTTTCCAGCAAGGTCAAATTGACTTGATTGATCATCATCATTATGGCAATTTAAATTGCTATATAAGATGCTGCAGAAAAACACATTTGTCACATATGGGGTTACAAGCAGTTACTTTGTTACCATTAGGGTAGTCCATGAAATCTGTCACACTACTTCTCTGTAAAAGAATTTACAATTGCAGCCATCTGCGCTAAAATTTAAGAAAAATCTAAACAAATTTATTTGGACTAGGTAAGGCTAAAAGGCTAAAATAATTCCTTTCTATGCAGTTCATGAACTTAACCTGAGAAGCAATGATCTTCATCTTTCTTTTCTTCCTGTGTTAATTTTTAACTTTTTTTAAACTGTTTTTTAAGCTGTGATTTTTATCAATAGCAACTTCTACTGGAAAATAATTTGCAATTTATAGTTTCAATGTTTAGAGGAATCTATACCAAACAAATTTTACTGGAACCTCTTGATCAAAATAGTTAAATAATTTATTTAAATAATTTCATATTAAAAAAAAAAAAGAAGGAAGGTGATGGATCATTTTTATTATAACCACTGCACTTGTGAGATGCATAGTATTTTTACTGGAACATGGCTATCAATAGCTACAGGCTGTTCAGAAGGGACAGGCGAGGAAGGAGGGGTGGAGGTGTTGCCCTCTATGTTAAGGAATGGATAGAGTGTGAAGAGATGTCCCTAAAGAACAGCCAAGAGGAAGTTGAAAGCTTATGGGTAGGAATTAGAGACCAAGGCAACATGCGGGAACCTTGTGGCTGGTGTCTGCTACAGGCTGCCTAATCAAGGGGAACCTACTGATGAAGCCTTCTTCCTCCAACTGCAGGAGGCATTGCGCTCGAAAGCTCTCGTCCTGCTGGGGGACTTCAACCACCCCGACATCTGCTGGAAAAGTAACACGGCGAGCTGTAGACGATCCAGAAGGTTCTTGGAGTGCCTCGATGATAACTTCCTAAGACAGGAAATAGACAGCCCTACCCGAGGGGATGCCATACTGGACCTCATAGTCACCAACGTGAGTGAGCTCATTGGGGATGTCAAGATTGGAGGCAGCCTGGGCTGCAGTGACTGCGCACTGGTGGAGTTCATGGTCCTGAGGGGTACATGCCAGACGAGGAGCCTAGTCAGGACCCTGAATTTTAGGAAAATAAACTTCCATCTGTTCAAGGAGTTAGTCAATAGGACCCCCTGGGAAACAGTCCTCAGGGACAAGGGGTCAGAACAGAGCTGGCAGATCTTCAAGGATGCTTTCCATAGAGCACAAGAGCTTTCAATCCCCAGGTGTAAGAAATAAAGTAAGAAAGGGAGGAGACTAGCGTGACTGAGCTGGGCCCTGCTGGTTAAACTAAAAGGCAAGATGAACTGCACAGGCAGTTCAAGCAGCATCAGGTGTCCTGGGAAGAGTATAGGGATGCTGCCCGGTTATGAAGGGATGAGGTCAGGAAAGCCAAGGCGCAGCTGGAGCTGAACTTGGCAAGGGATACTAAGAATAACAAGAAGGGCTTCTACAGGTACGTCAACCAGAAAAGGAAGGTCAAAGAAAGCGTGCCCTCCCTGATGACCAAGAATGGAAAACTGGTAACAACAGACAAGGAGAAGGCTGAGGTTCTGAACAATTTTTTTGCCTTGGTCTTTACTGCCAGCCTCTCTCCTCATGGCTCCCAGGCTGAAGGACCACAAGATGGGGACCTGCGGGACAAAGTCCCACCTACTATAAGCGAAGACAAGGTTCAGGACCACCTGAGGAACCTGAATATACACAGGACTATGGGACTTGATGAGATGCATACCAGAGTCCTGAGGGAATTGGCTGATGTAGTTGCCAAGCCACTCTTCATGATATTTGAAAAGTCATGGCAGTCAGGTGAAGTCCCCGGTGACTGGAAAAAGGGAAACATCGCACTCATTTTTAAAAAGGGTAGAAAGGAGGATCCTGGGAACTACTGACCTGTCAGCCTCACTTCTGTGCCTGGAACAGATCTTCCTAGAAGCTATGCTAAGACACACAGAGGACAGAGAGGTGATTCAAGAAAGCCAGCATGGCTTCACACGGGGCTAGTCCTGCCTGACCAACCTAGTGGCTTTCTATGATGGAGTGACTACATCAGTGGACAAGGAAAGAGCTACAAGTATCATCTATCTGGACTTTCGCAAGGCCTTTGACACGGTTCCCCACAACATCCTTCTCTCTAAGTTGGAGAGATAGGGATTTGATGGGTGGACTGTTCGGTGGATAAGGAACTGGCTGGATGGTCACATCCAGAGGGTGGTTGTCAATGGCTCAACGTCCAGATGGAGAGGGGTCACAAGTGGTGTCCCTCAGGGATCCGTACTGGGGCAGGTGTTGTTCAACATCTTCATCAATGACATAGACAGTGGGATCAAGTGCACCCTCAGCAAGTTTACTGATGACACTAAGCTGAGTGGTGTGGTTGATGTGCCAGAGGGACAGGATGTCATCCAGAGGGACCTGGACGAGCTGGAGAGGTGGGCCCAAGCAAAACTTATGAAGTTCAACAAGGCCAAGTGCAAGGTCCTACACTTGGGTTGGGACATTCCTCGCTATCAATACAGGATGGGGGATGATGTGATAGAGAGCAGCCCTGCGGAAAAGGACTTGGGAGTACTCATGGATAAAAAGCTGGACATGAGCCAACAATGTGTGCTTGCAGCCCAGAAGGCCAATCACATCCTGGGCTGCATCAAAAGAACTGTGGCCAACAGATCCAGAGAGGTGATTCTGCCCCTATACTCTGCTCTCATGAGACCCCACCTGGAGTACTGCGTCCAGCTCTGGAACCCTCAGAACAAGAAGGACATGGACCTGTTGGAACGGATCCAGAGGAGGGCCACAAAGATGATCTGAGGGCTGGAGCACCTCTCCTATGAGGCTGAGAGAGCTGAGGTTGTTCAGCCTGGAGAAAAGAAGGCTCCGGGGAGACCTTATAGCGGCCTTCCAGTACCTGAAGGGGGCCTATAAGAAATCTGGAGAGGGGCTGCTTGCAAGGGCATGTAGCAACAGAACGAGGGGCAATGGTTTTAAACTAGAGCAGGGTAGGTTTAGATTAGCCATTAGGTTGAAGTTCTTTAAAATGAGGGTGGTAAAACACTGGAACAGGTTGCCCAGAGAGGTGGTAGAGGCCCCATCCCTGTAGACATTCAAGGCCAGGCTTGATGAGGCTCTGAACAACCTGATCTAAAGATGTCCCTGCTTACTGTGGAGGGGTTGGACTAGATAACCTTTAAAGGTCCCTTCCAACCCAGCACATTCTATGATTCTATGAGTCTATGATTCTATGATTCTATGATTCTATGATTCTATACCTATTAATAACTGTAGTATATTTGGTTTGTATGGCAAGGTTTAGGTAGCCAGAGGCTACAGGGGTGGTTTCTGTAAGAAGCTACTAGAAGCTTCCTCTACATTCGACAAAGCCAGTGTCAGCTGGCCAAGGCTGAGCCAATCAGCAATGGTAGTAGTGCCTTTGAGATAATACATTTAAGAAGGGAAAATTTTCTGAACAAGAACTATTGCAGGCGCCGAAAGGAGTGAGAATATGTGAGAGATACAACTCTACAGACACCAACGCCAGTGAAGAAGGAGGAGGAAGTGGTGCTTTACGCGTTGGAGCAGAGATTCCCCTTGCAGCCCATGGTGAGGCAGGTTGTCCTCCTGCAGCCAATGGAAGTTAATGGTGGAACAGCTATCCACCTGCAGCCTGTGGAAAGCTTGTGCTGGAGCAGGCTTCTGGAAGGACCTGTGGACTTGTGGAGAGAGCAGCTCATGCTGGAGCAGGTTTTCTGGCAGGACTTGTGACTGCATGGGGGAATCCACACTGAAGCATCTGTTCCTGAAGGACTGCATCCTGTGGAAGGGACCCATGCTGGAGCAGTTCGTGAAGAACTGTAGCCCTTGGGAAGGACTCGCATTGGAGTTGTTCATGGAGGACTGTCTCCCATGGGAGGGACCCCACACTGGAGCAGTAGTAGACTGTGAGGAGTCCTCCCACTAAGGAGGAAGGAGTGGCAGAGACAGCATGTGATGAACTGACCACAACCCCCATTCCCCGTCCCCCTGCGCTGCTGGAGAGGGATTGCTCAGGAGTAAAGTTAATCCTGGGAACAAGTGAGGTGTGGGCGGAAGGTGTTCTAAGATTTAGTTTTTATTCTTCATTACACTACTCTCATTTGATTGGTAATAAATTAAATGCATGTTCCCCAAGTTGAGACTGTTTTGCCTGTGTCAGTATTTGCTGAGTGATCTCCCCCTTTGCGTATCTCGACCCATGAGCCTTTCATTATATTTTCTCTCCCCTCTCCAGCAGAAGAGGGGCAGTGGTAGAGCAGCTTTGGTGGGCACCTGCCATCCAGCCAGGGTGGACCCACAACATACACAAATGTATATATGTATATAGTTGTTTGGAATACTTAATTTTTTTCTGAATCTGGTTCTTTGAACTTTTTTTTGGATCATAACTCATGTTGACAGATCAACACAACTTGCTCAAGTGAGGCTGCAGCCAAATCCAGAAGAGGTATCTACCTAGATCTTTCTGCCTCACAAGGGACTTCAGTGTCTGAAGAAGGGGTGTTCAATTTTCTATATCAGAAATTATGTTTTTAGATGTTTACTTCTTTTTGTAGCTGTTACTATGATAGTTTAGCCCAGGAAAGCATGCAAATAGGTGATATGAAGACTGGAGTGCATTATTCACTACCCAAAGATGGTTAAAAAAAACGGAAAACTTTTATGTATTCGTTATTCCTGATATTATGACTCCGGCTATTTCTGAAGATAGTCATTGCAATGGAGAGTAGGGAAACAGTGTACGCCATGTAGAGGTTAAAAGTGTTAACTTCATTGGAAAGTGGATGGAATTGGTGCATTTTGTGAAAGACTTCCATGTTTCTTTCCCCCTCCTGGGATTTTACGCTAGCAGCTTTTTTCTGAGATGATTGAAAGAAGTAACCTTTACGCAACTTTTGTAATCCCAAAGTCACTTGACTACAAGACAACCTACCAAAAACTGAAGATTTCAATAATACTTGTCCTTACAAATTCTTTCTTCTGTTCACATAAATGATTATTCTAAATAATGTGCCAAAATGTCATGGATAAAAAGTAAAACATTTGGAAAATGCAACTGTATTTCAAGCTTCGCAGAAAACTTACTATCAGGAAAAAGAAGGTAAGCCATTATGTTCTGCAAGATTAATTCAACCAATATATTGGAGATGTTTACTTTAGGAAGAGCTGAATAATACTTGTCACTAGCTGGACCATCTAACAAAAATAAATACTATTTCTCCTTCACAGAGTGCCCAAAAATTTCTAGACAAGAATCAGGTTTCAAAAGAATGAATTTTGTCAAAACTAATAACTAATGGTCACATATTTGTTTTGTGAATAACTATTTACATAAAAGCTTATATGACAGGTAATTATATTACGTAGTAAGTCTCAAATATCCTTTATATTTTTGGATATGGTTTCCAGGATTATTTGCTTCATGGCCTTCCCAGGAATCCAGGTAAGGCTGACTGGCCTTAGTTCCTCAGATCCTCCTTCCTGCCAAAGTGACATTTGCTTTCTTCCAGTCCTCAGAAACCTCCACCAATCGCTATATGGGCTTTGGCTTTCCCAACACCATACTCGTATACTCAGACAGTGTTTCTGTATTACTTCTGTGTCACTTGTCCCTCCTTCCACCTCCTGTATGCTTCCTTTTTGTGTTTGAGCTTAGTCAGGAGCTTCTTGTTAATCCATGCAAGCCTCCGGCCATCCTTGCTTGACTTCCTGCCTGTGTAGATGGATTGTCTGTGAGCTTGGATGATGTAGTCTTTGAAAATCAACCTGCTCTCCTGGACATCTCTTCTTGCCAGGACTTTCTCCCTGGGATTCTTCCAAGCTGGTCCCCAAACAGGGACAAAATTTGTTTTCTTGAAGTTCAGGGCTGGGATCCTGCTTTTTCCTTTTTGTCTCTACTCAGGATCCTGAACTCCAATATCTCATGGTCATCACAGACAAGGCTGCCCCTGACCTTCACATCCCTGACTAGTTCTTTCTGGTTTGTAAGTGTGATGTCTCTTCCTCCCTTACTGGCTTGTCTTCCCACTTCATGTTATTTTCTTAACCTCTCTGTCTTGAGGTGCCTTTTTAAACCACTCAAGTTTAGCAACATGATCTGAAACAATGACCTATAGCTGGAAGTATACTGAAACAGCATTTACTCTGTATCTCAGCTCTTGAGTGGATGGAATATTGTTACATATTGTATGACATCAGCTACTGTTTTGTCCATACACTGAAATTAGGCAGAAGCAAAAAATAGATGGAATGTCCTACAATCCACTAAAACCTTTGGATTTACTCTGTGCTTGTTACATCAAGATGGAATGTCCTACAATCCACTAAAACCTTTGGGTTTACTCTGTGCTTGTACATCAAGCTTATTTAACAAGGCAATTTAAGCTGCTATTTCATATCTAATTTCTAGGGCTTGCTTATGTAGGTCATGAATTGGAGAACTCCTTTCCTTCTCTGTCAATTTGTTTGTTTGATGCTTGATCAAAAATGAAACCATGAGAAAAACTATAGGGACATTTAGAAAAGGGTCAATACTCTGATCCTTCCCCAACTAGTCTCATTCAGTAAGGAATCTACACTATGCAACATAATACTCTTTGTCTCTTCCTGCCTGAATATCTTACTTTTATGCTTTCTTTTTTCCCAGAACTCCACATGAGGATAATGACATAAGATAGAAACAAAGCTAGAATCTGTTTTTATTTTCCCAGAGAGCCTTGTTCAGAGCAGCTGAACAGTACAGCACTGAGTGACCTTGCCTATACTTTCTTATAGATCAGCATATCCAGAATTAAATTAGAGTAGGTAATTGTCCATAGGAAGCTATGCTGACAAACACAGACCAGACACATGTTCAATGAGATAATTTCTTTCACTCACATAGGCATCAATACTCTAAATTAGATTACATAGATAGACCAGCAGCTCATTCTCGGCTCCGTGCAAAGGAAGTGGCCTGAACGTGCATGTGAAATGGACTGCCAGTGTGTTTCAATTTGCAGGATTGAACGCCTGCTGGCAAAGAAAGTACGAGGAATGTTTATAGGCAAAGCATAGGAGTGATCACTCACAGGGGATGAGAAGCAGAAAAAATAATCTTGCCACATATTCCCAGTAGTGTCTACCAAAAAGCACTCTGTTAAATGGATAAGCAGACTATGTCTTTAGAAAGCATGGACAGAGATTGTACTCATAATCTATTTTCAATATTTACAACTTTACAAATAAAAATTACCCTTTCTGATTCCCTGCTGCTGAAGATAAGCATTCACATAAATCTGTACAGAATGCCTCAAATGATGTTTTTCTTCTGGTTTTCTTAAGCCAAGGTGGAGCATCAAATAGATTTCTAGGTCAAAAGCAAAGGATTTTCTAGTGGTTAAGGAACTTAATCTAATATTTAACAAAACTGGATTTAACTCCCAACTCTGCTGTAAACTCCTTGTATTACACTGGCCTAGACATGTAAGGCAAATTTTTCAAAGCTAATTGAGCATGTAAAGACACAGATAGATATGAGTGGGATTTCTATAAATGCCTGATATATTTAGCTGCTTCGTGCTATAAACTTATTTACTATTTTAGACAGCAAGCTATCTAAAAATCTGAGCCCTAACCACTTCCTCCCCTGTTATGGTATCAGTTTGAATGCCTGTGAGTGTGTGTAATAAAACATAGATATTTCACAAAGAGGTAGGAAAAGAAATGCATTAAGATTTTGAAGGTGCTTAATATACAGTATTCGGAGCTATTTAAGTTACCTTACATAACTGATATTAGTCATAACCCGCATCAGAAGGTTACATGCAGAATTTATTGTCTCAGTCTGCAGCCACAAAATGCCAGCAGTTAGGAGAAGGAAGCCAGAGCAATATGATGTTTTTTCTGATACTAACAAGCTTGAGTGACTGTTGCTTTACTTCTTCCTGTTCTTCTAGGAGTTTTAGATATTTTCATTGTGTGTGTTCACAGCTAACTGAATTTATTTTAGTGAAGAAAAATATGTCTCTAGTGAACAAAAATGGGTTGAACCTGTCTCCCATGTATTTTGAAGGAATCTGTAAGTATCTAGAAAGGTGACATCACCTGTTCTGCTCACTCCTTTTTTATCTATCCCATCTCTTTTTGTACTTTAGTTGCTTTAAGTGCTCAGCCTTTTTCCTCATCTCATTAAAAAAAACCCAACCCCACCTAGAAAGTGTTCACCACTTAGGACCAAGTACAGCATATGGTCATATTTTGTCCTCTGACTTTTTTTGTCATAGTATTTGTGGGGCCTGTGGCATAGTGGAAATTGTGGAAGAAAGGGAATATTTGCAGTAGTCAGATACTTGAGACTTATTGAGTAATATAAAAAGACAATGAGGAAGATATATGTGGGCATACACACATGTATATAAAAAAACACTTCCCATAAGCTATGTATCAAGAATCTCAGTACAATGTTTACTTGTGTGAGACTCTCAAGTTGTCAGGAGTTTTAAAAATTTAAAAATGAGATTGATTCTAATTATTTACTATTTATTAAAATCATTCAATATAATACGTAATATATCTTACATTGTATCATACAAAACATAGTGGATCTAATTTTCCTTCAGTAATGACAAAATCATAGAGCATCTAACAGTAACTGAATTAAAACAAATAAGAATGGAAGTTTAATAGTATGATCTTTACACAGTTTAGAGACATACTGTGCTTTCCGTTTTTAAATAGAATTCCCCCTTGACTTTGGAGGAAAAATGTTGCTTAGAAATGGGTACCACAATAACTCCCTGGGATATCTGTCAGACAGCTTCACATCAAAGCAACAGAATTTTTTCTCTAATTGTATTGTGTTTAGCTGGAGTTGGCAATTATTATAATATTTATTTTAAGAATAAAATATAAATTAATATATTATATATAATTATTATATTTATTATATATAATATAAATGATTATATTTTTTGTTTCTGCTCTTCATTCTCTTTTCAGGTTAGGGAATAAAAAAGAATTAATAAAGTTGTATTAAAATAGTAGAGCTATATGATTGCTGACTGTCAGGGGATTTTAATCTGTTGTTGGCCAGTGGTTTAGTTCATTACATAAACAGACAATGCAACTGTTGCACCAATCAAATTCACCCTTTCTTAACCTGGTTACTTACTTTAGTTTCCTACTTCGAATAGTTACTTAATCTCCCATGCAAGGGTGGTTAATCTATACTGATGAATGGTCAGCAGAGGCTGCAATTCTTGGGTTTGCATTTTCAGACCAGAATACTGCTTCGTCCTTTTCATGGTCATACTCAGCACAGTGGCATGGACTTCTGTATGTACAAGCAGATTATATGTTTGGATCATCATTCTACAGAAAGGAGCACAATGGAGATTTCTCATATCTCTGAAAGAATTCAACACTAAAAAGAATCCGCAGTCGTGTTTTGAAGATATAACGAAAAATATCAAGGTTTTAATACATGCAAATGTGACCTATAAGTTATCACCTGGTGTTACTTGTTTTATAAACACATATCACATGAAATATATATTATTATGGCTTCTTACACTCAAGAACTTGAACAGTAGTGATGCCAAATTGAAAGTGTAATATTTCTGTCTTTGCTCAGTCCCTACTTCAAATGCAGACTGCTGGTATAGCTCTTATTTGATTATCTGAGTTTTACCATTAAAGTCATATTTTTGAAAAGCTAATTTAAATATCTATCACATAACAGACAAATAATACTTACTGTTGTAACACAGATAAAGATATGTAAAAAACACTTTCCATACAGTCTACATGAATATATGTCACACAATTTAAGTTTTTAATGTCAGTATGAGGCTACTTAGAACAGATATACTAACAACGTTGTTTTCTAAATGTGTTTTTCCATTTCTTCTATGAATGAGACAAAGAATGATCTTTTTATTTTTTCTAGATACAAATAACAACCATAAACAGAATAATCTTTAAAAAAATAGTCCATTTTCACTACTGTCATCAGCATGCTGCTGTGTTCTTTCTTTGTATGGTAAAGATTCATGTTAATGATCTAGTAAAATTTACAACCTATATAGTCTATATATACTCTATACTCTCTTTTTGATCTGCATTTGTTTGATTATGCAAGAATGAAATTCCCCTTTTCTTCCACAATAAAATTTGAACCCTACTTTTGAATACTTCTATAGTTTTCTTCAAAATTACTTTGATATCACACTTTAATATGGTGCTAGCATTATCCAAAATATTATTGAGACCACTTCCAAACACATCTGTCTAAAATCCAGTTAACAAAAAGGTGAGATAAATGGGTTTTCTTCAGCACCTTCAGAGAGGTTAAAATTTCTAATGCCAAAATAACATTCTTTGGACATAAATGAAGAAGAACCATCTTAGACTAGTAATAAGTGCTGAAATGTTAAGGGAAGTTTAAAGCGATGAAATCTAAGACCTAAAAGCATAAGTAGATGAAGTGGGTTTGAATCATAATGTGCTGCATGGCCTTAAAGGGAGAAATGATGAACAAAACAGAAAAGGAGAAAAATATAAGATGAGGAGAAATGTAGCCATGTCTATCTGGTGAAGAGCTATGACTATTAACATATATATATATATATTTTAAATAAAAAACTTACTTAATTTAGTAAGATTAATCAGTTAAATGGACACTAGGTAGTATGACAGATGAGCACAGATGGATTTATATTACAAAAAAAGGTGAAGGCGGCAAGAAATACATTAAAAACAGCTGCTGAAAATTGACTGTTTTTAAAAGAAGATTACTATATCTGTAGCTAGATACCTCTGCTAAAAGACAGACAGGTATTTGAGGTTTGTAGAGGTCCCTAGTTTTGTTTCCCTATATAGTCCGTAGACAGAGCTGGGCTACCTAGTGCAAGAAACAGATTATCTGTTAAAGTCTTCAGTAATGTCTATGTCTGTTGATTGACTACACAGATAATTCTTGAGCCTTTTTAAAGGACTAGATCATCACTTTTCAAGCCTCATCCACCCCCATGTACAGGCCCTTCAGCACAGAATAATTTAATTGCCTGTGTTGGTGATATTGGGCTGACTGTTTTTCTTTTGAAAATAATTAAAACTCATTCATTTGGCTAGTAGTCAAAATATTGACTTTCCATATTGCAATCTAATAACAATATCTATTTTATTATAATTTACAATTACTTTTTATTTTATCTTTTTAATGCCTCTCCGTATTCTAAATTAAATAAATACTATTCACCTCACTCCACAAAAGTTGAAGACAAAGTTTGAAACATGTTGAGAAAATGTAGGCAAATGTTAAATCAGAACTTTTTATTATTATTTATATATATTGTTATATACTATTACTTCACATACAAAAATATGATGCTTAACCATCCCAACCATTGGAGGCTTTACAGTCAATAATCAAAGAGGAAAAAAAACCATTGTGTTTGCCATTGTGTTGATTAGAAGTAACTAATTTTCAATGTTGTTAATTCAGAAACTTTGTTGGTCAAAAGCTTATCTCAAATAACGGAGGAAAATACTTGGCTCTGGTGTATGCACTACTGTTAGGTATTTGGGGTCTATCATCTCATTAGCTGTATTAGTGAAAATCCTGTTGAAATGGATGAAAGCAGTACACATGAATCTAATGGATAGTCAAATAGAAACATATATTTAGATATATGTTCTTTTGGACAAAGCTAGTATCGTTAATTCATTTTTTTTAAAAAAAAAAGGTTTTCAAAAGACTTCACCTGCCAAGGATGTTCTAAGTCTTAGAGAATCTACAACTGTTGTCATGATAGAAGCCTTATTGCAGTTCTGTCTGAGGGTATAAATCATAACCCTCAAATCTGAGAGTGAGTTTCTGGGAAACAACCTTCATGCAGAACAATCACCAGTGAGTATTATTTAATTGCTTTTCCATTAGTTTTCATTTTAAAAACATCTGTGTCAAAGGACAGCTATTTTACTATAAATTATTTCGATTTTGTGAATCGCTTGTTGAAAACAAAATATATTTTAACATAAAGGAATATAAAATACTCTCCTCAGTAGCGGGTTGACCTTGGCTGGCTGCCAGACACACACTCTGGCGCATCTGGGTAGGTATCTAGCAGCTGACCAAGGTCAACCCACCACACTTATTCATGATTAGGAATATACTTTTTGTGGTAATGCTGTGGTGTTTGACAGACTAAAACAATACACAACAACAAGCATAGGTGAAAGAACTTGGTAAGAATAATTTCAACCTAAAATGTACCAATCTGTCTTTGCTGGCAAGGAGATGATTTCTAGAGTTTTCTTGTAACATGTATCCTTAAACAGACTGAAAACCTTGATCAAGAAAGTTTAAGTTTGATGTTAATTTCTGATATCTAAAAGCCAATCACTATTTCTCAGTCTCACCAATCTCTGTAACATGTTCTTCCCCTTATGAAATTGTGTCTTATATATTTGTACTGAAATGAGTCAACTATTAGGAATGTGAGGATAAAAGGCAGCTTTTTTGATAACAAGAATAATGCAGAACAATAGTCTTCTTCTGAACATTTATTTTTGTGTATTTTTGCTTAAAGAAAAAACTTAGTAAATCGAACTCATCAACTCAGTTAAAATGTAGCAAGTCCAATAGCTAAATGCTTCTAGAACTGTTTGAGAAGTGGAAAGAAATCAGAAAGCAAAACAGAAAGACATAGTTTAAAAAAGATCAAATTGAGTAAATTTTCTTATCTAGGTTGCTGGAAAAAGAACACATGTTTTGGCAAGGTTTGAAAACCTTTTTAACTATCTTATTTGGCATCTTTAGCAGTGTTTCAATTACTGTGTGAAGATACAGCAAGTTGCTGTTAAAAAGCTTAAAAACATCTCACGTAACAGATCTAAAACACCGTAATTTGCACAAAGCCTAATGATTTTTGAGGTCCTAGCTAGCTTAAAATTGTATCATATTTCTTCTTTGACCACATCTTGAAAATATACACTTGTAATTATATTGTTATTGGCAACTAAGTTCTGTCATGTAGAGGTGTACAAAATTTACAGTATGTATGAACTACTAATGTAGAGTTAATTAATTAAAATAGGGAATTCAAAGTAAATGTTCAATTCAAAATACTTGTTTTCTTAAATGAATATTCTTTTTATTAAACAAATGAGACAGTCCTAATTCCTGCAGTTCAATTAGCAGAAGTTATATTTATTGTATTTATTTAAAGATAGTCCAAGATTTAGACACTGATCCTATTGAAAATGTTTCATGAATAGTAAAAAGGATTAAGAGATAATAGCACATGAAGCTTTTCACTTCATAGTTCTTCCTCTGATTAAATGAGATTTCTGTCACAAAGGACTGATACTTCATTATTGACTGATTTGCTAAGTAAGAGTAAGTAACACTGCTGAGGAAACTAGTCTAGATACTCAAAACTACATTGCATAAACTATTCAAATTATATTAACTAGAATTCATTTACTATTGCAGTATTAGAGTCCTTATCTGCCATCTGTTGTGAGATGTTTCAACCCAACTATAGAAAGTCTATTCAAAACCTAGTTAATATATATATTAAGTTTATAGATTTATAGATTAGATATATAGATATGTGTGTGTGTGTGTCTGCTTGTGTATGTCTCTGTGACACATGCTCAGCTTTGCTACTGGTTGAATGTGCAAACAGGAAAGCAACAGCCAGTTCTCTCAGCCTGGGACAGAGATCCTGAGTCCCAGGGTGCACTGGGATGGGCTCCAGCAGCCAGGCAGGAAGAATTCAGTCTAACACCTCTTAACAACAGTAAAATAAGCATATTCAAGACAAGGCACATCCTCTTCCTATCAGTTTTTGGCCAGTTTGGACCAAGGAACAAGAGGAAATTTACCTATGGCAGGGCCCATAACTCCCTGATCCGTATTCTGTTTATTAGCCACTTGACTATTTCTGATTTCCAAGCAACAATAAGTACTTTCTTTTCAAAAGAATCTTAAAGCAACATTCATATTTTTATCTACTGAGTAGAAACTGTAGTGTTCTAGCATAATGACAGATGGCAAAAACAGTGTCTGTGTACTCCTACCATAATTTGCAAGAGCAAAAGCAAAGAAAAAATCAGAACCTATTATAAATTAGTCATTATTTTCTCAGTTTTGTTTTAAACTCCCTGTTCGAGTCGCAACTGGATAAATTTGGAAAAATCTATAAAAGGGCAGTTATGCAAGAAAAATAGTGTGATGAATTAGACTCTTCCTGTACAGCACCCAGCTGATTGCAAAACAAGGATGCAATTTCATGCCTTTATAACTAACATTTCAAAAAAGGTGTAATTTGAATTTCACACTTGTCAGCAGTGATCATGATCTAGCTTAACTTTTTCTTGGGTGCAAATGTTTTGCCACTGGATTCCTAAGTTTGTTAAAGATTCTGTCCTTCTGACATTAAGTAACTTGTTTTGACCACCACTTCTGATTAATTCTGGACCATCAAAGACTACTAGAGATAACCTCATCAGTTTACCAAATTGTTTATTTTCAGTTTATGTTCTGTCCAGCAAAGCAGCAATAATACTTAGATTTTCCTTTATAAGGAGGAAATCTTGAAACCTTACACATGACATTCTTTGAGTAACACCATTCAGTTCAGTTGGACTACCTGACACCCTGTTTTCTCAGCCTGACTTAATGTTAAGGTATTAGAACGTATGTGCTGTCTACTGTTTTACTTGCAGCATTATATGCATTGTCCATGTGTTTATGCACCCAATATATTCCATGCAAATCCACTCAATACAATTAATGTTGCCCTAAGAAGCTGAGAAGGAACTAATTACCTCGACAGAAATGAGACATGTTTGAGACATCCTAACAACTACAAGACATCCACAATGGATTGGTAGATAAGACACAATTAATGGGAATCTCTTCTGCAGCTACAACTGAAATTGAGGTGGGCTACCACAAGACATAAAGTGACACTATGAACGTACATGAACCCACATAGACAACTGAATTCTGCTCTCTGGTAAAACCAATTTAGGGTGACAATATCACATGAGAAGTCATTTCATTGGTCCTGAAGATAAAGCCCCTCCATAAGGAAAGTGTGACCTATATTCTGCATTTATGAAAGTATCATTTCATTTGTTTGCTTCAAATAACACTTATCAAATCAGCCAATTGTTTTCATGTTATTTATTGCTTTCCTTAATGACTGGGTCATCTACAGACCTTGTCAATGATACTATTTCAGGAGTTTCAAAATATAAAAAAAAAAAAAAACCCAAGAGGCTAAAAACTAATTCAAGAGGAATTAAATTAAAATTATAATTAATTCAATTGCATTGTTGTTTTCAGCTGCATTTTCAGACTTTACAGTTTTAATTCTATCTAATGTTTAGCATTTGATTTTGCATTATTTTAGTCTATTAATTGAAATATATTACAATTTGAAGTAGAATGTGTGACAGTAGTCTGAATATGTCAACATTACTAAACTTAACCACCAGAAAGTTACTGTAAAAGAAAGAGTAGTAAGTCCACTTTCCTTAGTTTCATTTTGATTTTCGTCAGTTGTACTGACATCTCTGTCCCTCTTCTTCTGTGGTTTTAGCCAAGTTGTATATTACGTCTATATTTATTCAGGTCATCTTGTTTACCCTTTTAAGTACTGTCATGATACTAACTTTCTGGCAGTATTCTGTAACTCTTCCAGTGTCAGAAGATGTTTGAAAAAAGCACCATAAGTTCTTTTGCTCTTTGTCCAGTTTTTCTAAGTCTTGGATGCCAATGTGAGTGAACTTAGAACATAAAAATATCTATACTCCATAACTGTGCTTTTAAGATAAAATACTTCCTCATTATTACATCATGTTAGTCAACTGATTTATTTTTTTTCTAAGCACAGATAACCCCTTTTTTCTGATTGCTGTTATTGACTACACTATTATATATGTCTAACAATGGAGCAGTGTTAGATATAGGATATTATTCCAGCTGTTATATTTAAAAAATACTTCCCAAAGAAATGTATCTACAGCAGCTTTCCTCTTGCAATACTTTACTGTCTTTCAAACGTTTTTCCAAGCATTAAATCCTAATTCTTATTACTGTAAACTCTTCTTTTTCCTAGTTTCTGTTTGGTATTTTTATTGATGTTTTCACTGTTTCCTGGAGAGGAAAGAGTTCTGTGGGTCAAGGTGAGAGAAACAAAGGAAAATTGATTTTTTTGTCAATATTTAAGGATGGAAATGAAATCTCACTGATTAGAAATACATTTCAGTCATTTACATAGTATTTGTTGTAATACATCACTAAAATATGTTATATTAAATAAAAAAAAAAAATTCTTGCCAAGGCCAGTATTAATCTAATATTTTAAATGCTTCTTTCAACATAACTAGTCAAACATGCCCAGAGGTTTGTAGAATGCAGACTCTATACTTTCATAAGGAATTGAAAAAAAACCAATGATCTTAAATAGTCTTGCCTTTTACTTCTCTAAAAGAAAACTATTTAAGAATCTCCAAGGAAAAGAACTGAATGAAATTATCCATCCCATTTAAATTCCAAATACTGTGAGAACTGGTCTACTTTTTGCTCCCTCATTTCTGCCATCTCTTTAGATATAAAATGAGACCAGGAATGTTTATTACCTGAGGAAACAAATAAGTTTATATCTTTATTAATTTAGCACTTGGTGCTACGAGGTCCTGAAGGACATTTCTCTCCAAGAGAAAGACACTTGGTTTCTTTTCCCATTTAACCCAAAGGCCTATGAGGAGATCATTAGTTAAAAATAATTATTTTAGGTCATACACAGAGACAAGGAGAAAAAAATATATTAGTTATAAGTTTCAAAATCAAGGTAGGATATCTGGCCTTGGAGAAAAAATATGACTCATTTGGATACGATAATTTCCCCCAAATCCCTTATTAGGATCATAACTTGTAAGACTTCATAATTTCGCTTATATTGTCAAAGATATCTTTTTTCCTCAAAGCTGCTGCTTTTTATTCCTTTCTTTAGAACAAACATTCAAAGCATTTTTTTTTAATGGTAACTAGATGTCAACATCAGCTCTGACATTCATGTAATTTTTAAGTAGACACAGTATGATTCTTTATTTTTACTAATGATTTTTCCACAAAAAGAGTTCTTGAAGTCACCTTCTGCTTCTGGTGTTTGCAAAAGTGAAATAAATAGATATATGTGCACATTACTGCAAAGAATGTGTAAAACCAACATTTTTGAGTGGTAGATATAAATGCCTGATAGGTACGGGAGCTCAAGCAGATCCAGAACAGTCATTATGGAATTTGACAATTTTGTCCTTTAAATTTGCAGCTGTTTAATGTTATAATATAAACAAAATATTTTTACCTCATTTTTTAAATTATATAACTCAATATGAAATCCCAGATAACTTTTCCATTTTTTTTAGCTGCATTCTGGTTTAATAATAATTTGCTACCACTGACAAATGCCTGCTGTATGAGTGTCACATTCAGTTCTAAGCATTTTCCAGTTGTTATACAATTTCAGTTTTGCTGGTTTTGACAGTATAAAAATGTTCCAGACTACACACTGTCTGTAGAAGATTATAAGGATTATTTACTTATTTATTAAACATTCATCGGAGGGATTGAACTGATTTTGTTTATTGAAGGGAAAAGTCTACAGGGGAAGAGGAGAGAGCAAGACAAGATATCACTTTAGTATGTTCTGTTTAAACAAACATAGGAGGGAAAGTTGTCACAGGGCATAAATTCAGGAGGAAAATGTTCCAATTAGACTTAATAATTGTTATTGTTAATTTTATATAAAGCACATTTCTTGTGAGAGTGGAGTGGAAAATGATGCATAAACCAATTTGTAAATTCAGTAACCGGAAAAAATGGTGCACTTTGTGATAGAAAGTGGAAATAATAGAAAATATTTAATGGCTTTTTAAAAAATGTATTAATTTGTTTTTAAAATTTCAAAATGTTTTCAACATGTTTATTAAAACATTTTTATTCATTTAATATGTTGACTTAATCAGAATAAAAAGGATTAAATAACATCAATCCAAAACTAAATGTATATACACACCAAATATATATATTATATATATATAATAAACACACACAAATGTCTCACTGCATATAGAAACCTGAAATTTGAATAGCAAAATGGTCCACTCTATAATCTGCCTTTAATTTATCCAACATACAAAACATAGAGTAATATACACTTCCAGTTCTTTTCTTGCATGAAAACTATTATTGTCTTCTTTAATCTGAATTTCTCAAATGGAATGCTTTTCATATTTACAGAAAAATTCCTTTTATATGAATATGATTTAAAAGTATGCGTTATACAAACAGATAACACCTATTTGGAGAAGTCAAAGTGAATGGTAGATAATACACGTCTGGCAGGGCAGAACAGGCTGATGCTGACAATGAGAGGAGGAATGAATCTGCTGGACCAAACTGGTCTTGACTGATGTGAAAAGTGTGTATTAACACTAGCCATATATAATAGTAATTGGTAAATAGAGAAGATACCCCCTTTGGTTCCAGCTTCCCTTGTGAAAGAGCTCTCATGCTTGGCCTTCTCAATCTCAGAAGCCAAGAACCATCAACAACTCTAATATTCAGAGACAAAATGACTCATAGTACACTTAAATATACCTAATTAGATGAGGATTGACTAATATATTTGATTAATGCTTGATTCTTAGTTATTAACATACAGGTTAATAACTAGTAGATGAACCTAAATAAATGCTTGCTTGAAGTTTCGAGATCTGCCTTGAGTCTCAAATCTACTTGAATATTCCAGTCGCAGCAGTCTACTCTTCCCCAATAACAGTGCAGTGTTGGAGTTTGGTATCCTCCTCTTAAATCGTTATATGTATTTCAAACCAATACTGAGATCTAAATACACTCATAAGCAAACATACGTTTTAAAGTCCTCCTGGTCCTCCATGTAAATTGTAATCATGATGCATTCTCTTAGCGTTATGCTTACATCACACATGCAAAAGCTTAATATGAGTGAAAAAAACCCCATGTAAAACCATTTTAAAAGACCTCCCGTATCTCTTAACGCCTCTTTAGATTAAGCAGGTATTAAAAATGTATGTCTTTCAATGACATGTGATATAATGCTGTAATTGTTCAGCAGAGAGTTGTAAAAGTTTTAACAGCTAAACAGTTTTGTTTATCTGTTACTTTTAAATCATAAAAGAAATAAATGATTGGCAAGGCTACCCTGACAATGAATATTTAATTCCTATTGCATTTATTACATATTGCCCATAGCCTGAAGTTGCTGGTTTGAAAACAGACTATTTTTCTCTTTTTTTTTCCCCCCACAGGAGCCTGGGATCCCAGCATCACATGAATAAGTGAGTACAGCAGCTCTGAAATAATCTGGCCATATTGTGAGTTTTGGGTAACATAAACCACTATTTTATCATGAATAATTTCAAAGTTTGAAGTCTCTCTACAGTAAAGGCACTGAATTTTACAAAGTTATCCAGGCAGTCTGGATTTTCACAACATACCCAGAACAGGGAAAATGTTGGCAGTCGTCTTCAAGAGATCATCTCTTAATTTCAAAGTTCTCTTTTTCTGCTCTACATGTCAGGCAGGTCTTTTGGGCAGCCAATACTTCTGATTCAACGATTCCCCAGCAGGCAGTCTGCAGTACAGCTCAATCAAGAGACGTCCTATTATAGCAGAATAATCACAAAAAAAAGGTCAAAGAGAAAGAATTGCAATACATCATCTTTATTAGAATTGATTTAATTTTGGGAGGTGTTTGGTGTGAGGTTTTTTAAAGTATTGTACAATCAGAATCATAGTTCTTACATTGGCAAAGCTTATGGAGTTCTTCATATTCCCTTCACGAAGCTCAGTACAAATTTAGTATCCTTGTTGTCATGGTTTGCATTTTTATGCCATAATTACCAAACACATGAATCAAGTGTACTGCACACTACTTCTAACTATAAAATAGCATTTCAACTCCAAGTGAAGGAACATAATGCTCTGACAGAAATGCACTTACATTTTAATAATATTTCTATGAATAGAAGAAAGCTCTTATTGCAATTAAATTCCAGTCTGGTTATCACACTATCATATCAATTTTATTTCACATTTCTATGGCTTTTTCAAACAAACATACATGGATGAGAGGGATTAGTTACCTTGTTTGAACAATAAAGGTCAGTAAATACTAAAAAATCCCGACCAATATGATCTTGGCAGATTTTCACATTTGTAAAGACATTTCTTTTATACCTAATAACATTCAATTTATTAAAATATTTTATTTCCTTTAACCTTTGACAAAGCAATAAATTGATACACTGAAATGTATCCTAAATGAAAGACAATAATTTCTTCCTGAGGAGAGAGCAAGTCTTCTAATAGAAAAGGAGTGGAATGGTACTCTGTAGAGAAAAAAATATACTGTCAGAGTAGAAACTGCCTAATAAAAAGATACTCTGGATTGCAACATGTAAGAATCAACAGCAGAAAAACTAAATAGTACTGAGACATTTGTATTATAGTATATTCCTGGTAGAAGAAGAAATAGAAGAATGTTCAGCTTGTAGTGTACATCTGTACCACCCTTTTCATGCCATGTTACAGTAACCCTCTAGATAAGGTTCATGCAGTCAGTCTAAAAGTGTTAATCCTCAGGAGATTATGGACTGGTCTTTAAAATGCATAACGTCCTAAATGTTCAAAAGTTTAACATGGCCTTGGATGGTTAACTAGTCATAACCATGCAAGGTATTTATAGGCTGTTTGTGAGACAAGCATGTGTATGGAGGATGAATGGATCAGAAACCACATTGCTATGTGCTGTTTTAGCAAAGGTTGCATAGTAACCATAAATTCTCTCCCACTGACCACTGGAGCACTTAAGGTAAAGACGAAGTTCAGTAGAGTTTGTTGCAGCTCAGTATATAGCTTTATACACCAGTTAGGGAACTGAAGATTGTTCTGAGGGCAGAGTTTACAAGACTGATAAATCCGGCTGTTTCAAACTCGAAAGCAATCTTTTACTGGACTGATACTCATTAACAATACGCATTGCCATTTGCTACTCACTCACTATCAAGCATTATCAGCACATAGACAAAACAGTTAGTACTTAACAAACATGTCCTAAACTAGCCACAAGTATACAATACTATGGAACTCATGTTTTTAGTTAGCACTGGTGGCTGTGGTCCATGATTGTTTTCAGTCATCAAGATCAAGGTGATTATGCTCTTTGACTGGGAAGCTAGAGCTGAATCTGGGATGTCTTCTTTATTCCCCACTGTTCCTGTCTCGGTGCTGATGCTTTATACCGTTCTTGTTATACCCTTCTTATATTTATGCTTATAAATACTTAAAGGGAGGGTGCCAGGAGGATGGGACCAGTCATTTTTGCAGTGGTGCCCAGTGATAGGACAAGAGGTAATGGGCACAAACTTGAACACAGGAAGTTCCATGTAAACATGAGGAGGAACTTCTTTCCTGTGAGGGTGGCAGAGCACTGGAACAAGCTGCCCAGAGAGGTGGTGGAATCTCCGACTCTGGAGACCTTCAACACCCGCCTGGATGCCATCCTGTGCAACCTGCTCTAGGTGACCCTGCTCTCCAGAGGTCCCTTCCAACCCCAGTGATTCTGTGATTTTCTGATTTTGTCCCCACCTCTAAAGAGAAAGCAATAATCTCATCTGGTCTTGGTATATTATTTTTGGGATTGGAACTTGTTATGTTTTTTCTTACTCTGCATGATAATTCTGGTTCTATCGACGCTGTCAGTACCCACTCTGCAAGATTGTTTTGTTTTTACGAGACACCTTCACTGTTTGTTCTTGCAGATTTTTGTTCTTGCACATATTTTTCTGAACTCCTTTTGTCCACTTGGCACTTTGTGCTTGTGGTTTTTAATGGTGTTAAGATGTTATGAGTATTACAAAACACTCATACACTGTCACCAGTTACATCACTATTATGTGCTTATATCTGGATTCATAGCAGTCAAACATGGAGCTCTGCCTTCTTCTTGTAGAGAACTCACCAGCTAAAAGAGAATATTTGAGATTGATTTAGGAGTTATGTTTTGACATTCTCAAAAGTCTGGATCCCTTACATGCTTAATATGTCATATGTCATATAAAATCATAACAACTGTGTTTGTTCTACTGCACTACTGAATACAAGAGACGCAAGTTTATCAATCCCTGACCCCAAAATCAAACAACATTTTGTTTGGTTGGCTCACATCCATGGTACTTGAGACTAGATTCAGTCCTTCTAAGCTTTACATGGGAATAGTTATTTAAATCAGTTCAAAACAGAACTAGGGATTAAGCTACCAGCTGAGCATTGCGGACAATCAGGAGTGTTAGGGCTCATTCCTTCATCTCATTTATGTGGTATACACATACTCAGCAGTTCCTAGGTTGACTTTATGAACAGTTCAGAGACTGAATTTCTGCCCAGTGCAGAAAATAATAAGTGCTTAGGCAGGGCATATTCCCCAATTCAGTCTGTTCCTCTATGGCAGCAGGCTTCCAGGGCCAGGACTACTTAGTTTTACATTGTACCAGGGGAACTCTTTCCACAGTTATTTAATTTGTAGCAAAAATCCATACTGAATTATTACAACAACAACCACAGCAACCCCTTTTTTCTTCCCCTTCCATTTTTTGCTGCATACCAAGTCATCCTTATAAATACAGTTACTGTTATTATTCACTGTTTTCTGAGACCAATGCCTCAGCAATCATATGCTTTTCAGTGTCCTCTCCCACTAGTTGCCTTAGCTAAATGCTTAGGACTCCACTGAGGCTTCTCCGTGTCTGACTTCTTCCCAGCACAGGTTGGTTTTTTCCCATATTTATCTATGAAGATTTGAATTTATTGAGAAATGTCTGCCAGTCACAGAATGCTCATTTACAGTTCAACTGCTCTAATGTGTTTTAGAGCTAGATGAGGTAAATTAAATGAGAATAAGAACAAAATGAGAAAAAGAAGCAGTTTATTGGCAACCCACATCTTCATTATTAACTATCCATTGCTTATGGTGTGGCAAAGGGGCAACACCACAGAAACTTCTCTGCTTTCTCTCTCGATTAGTCCAGTATGAGGTGTACTTTTGTGAGGATTATAGGTCAAGAGAAAGTCAAGGGAATTGCTTTCTTCTGCTTAGCATGATGATCACATCTATGTTAATTCACCTAAATCAATTGAAATAATCTAGTAAAAAAATAGATATGTGTGAGATAGTCAGATAAACTAATAAAACGTTGTTTCATCAGTTTGACTTACCAAGGTAAATTACCAAATCAAACAGAATTAACTTTCATAAATTTTAACCTGATTCCTGGGGATTGTACCTATTGAATTAAATTTATCTGTCCCATGCTTTTTAATGCTGACCTAAATCTACTAAATTCTTTTTTGTTGTTCATAATTCCTGTCTTCCATCTTTTATAGAGTTGATTTCTAAACACAAGTTTTCATCAGGTTTTTTTTAATGCATAGCAGGAATCACAGATATTCTCTAGAACAGTGTTTCAGGATTGTCCTGGCTTGAAGTAAAACAGAACCAATTTTCTGTTTAGTAAACTTACTTTGCATCTAGGCCTCTTCTAACCACTGAAATTAACAGCATACTATGCAAAAACTGTTCACTCTCAGAGTGATAAGACCCATGTTTATAGCTGATGCCAAGGAATGGGATGCAGAGAGGCTCTTGCTTATCCTTATTGCTGTAACAACCAAGGGCAGCCAACTTTGTTATTTGCCCTGTTGGAGGGTCAGAAGCGGAAAAGCATAGAGGGGTCGCACCTGTGGGGAGGAGCGAACAGGACAGGTGACCCAAAACTGACCAACAGGGTATTCCATCCCATCTGCCTCATGCTCAGTATAAAAGCCGAGGGATCAAAGGGTCAGCCATCTTTCTTCCATGGCTGGCGTCTGAGGAGGACTCTGTCTGTTTGTCTGCCTTGGATCCCAATCCTGAATCCAGATCTGGAATCCAGTTCCCATCCATCACTGAGTCCAGTCTGGGACTTCATCAGTGCCTGCCGGTGATGTGATTGTCATCCTGGGAGCTTGACAGAGTTTTGTATATATTCCATTATTTTCTTTTTATTATTTTATTATTAATATTTCATTAGAGTAATTTAGTTCCTTCTAAACTTGTAAGTCTCTTTCTTTCTCTCTCCCCTCTCCTTGGAGAGAGAGGTGGGGGAAAGCATCTGTTGTTCATCCCAGTGGCCAGTCTGGTGTAAACCATGACAAGGATCTAACTTCTAGACCTGAGAATGCTTCTTATCAGCCCTTGAAACTATCAGGTAATTGGAACTCCCACTCAAAATGTGTCATGGACATAGAGGCTTGTGGAAGGAGAGATGGACTCAGGTCTCATTTTTTACGCTGTACCTGTAACCTATTCCCAGTCCCTGGCATTTGTGCTGTGGCCAGGCTGGATCCAGGTAAATATTTCAGGCAACATTTGGCAGGCCTTAGATTTGACCTCTGGTGGGTTCTGTTTTCCGTAAAAGAAGTCCAGGCGTGCAGAGAGGTGCAAGCAGGATGCTTTGACTTGCTGCTAGTCTAAGCAATCTGCTACATCATGTGACAAAATGTCATCTGTCCCCCCCACCCCTGTCCATTCCTTCTGGGGGTCTAATAGGGAAGGGCAGCAGGTGTGCCCCCTACCCTGTGACAAAAAGGACTGTCGCTCCCTCTCTGCTCTGGGGTCTGTCAGGCTGTGGCACTGCCTGTTTACCTGCTTTAGCCTTCTTTGTACATATTCTGCATATTGTTCTTTGTCTCCCTTGCTTTGAAATCACACAAAATTTCTGAGTGTGATCTTTCTTCTCCTCAGTAGCTGTGAACTCCCATTTCATTTATTTGTAATCCAGTTGTTTTCTTTTTGCAGAGATTTAATAGAAGAAAGCTGCAGTGAGAGCTCATACTACTTTGAAGTTTTGTTTTAGTAACATACACATCGCTGATTTATTAGCACAATTTACAATTATATTGTAAGTAATTAAAGTAAAAACTCACTTGTCAAAATAAATGAGCACAGTATATTTTGTGTGGAGGCAACCTTGATGGTTAATTGCATTTGCTCCCTGAGTCATTTGCAAAAAAGATCTGTAGGCTGCAATGAGTCTTGTAAATATTACTATAAATTAGAAAATTTTTATTCTTCTGGACTGTTTCGCTAAGGGTAGTCAGAGTTTCATTTTATTATACTGTCTTTCAAGAAGCAATTAGCAAGTTCCAATTCTACACATTTTCAAATGAAACATTATGAAAAACTGAAATCTATTCTGAAAGCATCTCTTGATTACTTTGCTCTGGACTTACATAGCACTAATTTGTAGGAGAATATAAAAATCCAGCCTGATTGCCTTCAGGCACAAAAATAATCTGTGTATAAAGGGAGAGTAGTGAATGTCATTTAATCTCAACTTTAGTGAGCCTTTTCACCCTGTTTCTTGTAGTTAAGTTGGTACATTACAGTCTGGATGGGCAGGCAGCTAGACAGGTAATAACTGTTGTTGTGGCTAATGGGTCATTCTCTGCCTGGAGGTTGGTAACACGAAGAGTACTGCAGGAGTCTGTACTGGGACATGTCCTGTTTAACATCTTTACCAGTGACCTGGAGGAGGTGACATTGTGCACTTTCATCAAGTTCACAGGTGTCACCAAATTGTGAGGAATTCAGCAGGTATGCTGGAGCACAGGGCAGCCATCCAAAGTGACCTTGACAGGCTAGAGGGAATGGGCCTCATGAACCTCATGAAATCCAAAAAAGGACTAATACAAAGTCCTGCCCCTGTGAAGGAAATAACAAACACAGGGCACTGGGTTTGTGTATTTCAGAGAGAAAAAAGACCGAGGGGTAACCTCACTGCTCTCCACAGCTTCCAGAGGGGAAGTGCAGAGGGAGGTGCTGATCTCTTCTCCCTAGTATTCAGTGGCAGGATGCGTGGGAATGGCTCAAAGCTGCAACAACGGAGATTGAGAATTGATATTAGGAAACATTTCTTTACTGAGAGGGTAGAACAGGCTTACTAGAAGAAATGGTTGATGCTCCATGCCTGACCATGTTTAAGAAGTAGTTGGACAATGCCCTTAATAATATTCCTTAACTTTTAGTCAGCCCTGAAGTGGTCAGGCAGTTGAACTAGATAATCGATGTAGGTCCCTTCCAACTGGAACCATTCTGTTCTAATAAAGGGTGTGGACTGACAAGCTGGGGAGCATCTCAGAGCCCAGAGGTGCTCGGGGGCAGCAAGTTGAATGTGAGCCAGCAGCAGAGATGGCCAAGAACGTCTGGGGCTGCATGAACATGAGCACAGGCAATAGGTCCAGGCAAGTGATTATGCCCCCACCTTTTAGTCAGCACTTTTCAGACAACAACCATAGTACTATGTCCAGTGTTTCACCCCCCAATATGGAAAAGACATCAATAAACTGGGCCGAGTCCAGGGGATTACCACCAGGATGGTTGGGGCTGTAGCACTTGTCCTATGCAGAGAGGCTGAAGGACCAGTGCTTGTTCAGGCTCGACAACAGACTGTAGAGCGCCTAACAGCAGCCCCCTACAGGTATGGAGATGGAACCAGGCTCTTCACAGTTGCGTGTGGTGAGAGGATGAGACGTAATGGGCATAAGTCAAAAGAAGGAACTTCAGACTGGATATGAGAATTTTTTTCCACATGAGGACAGAAGTTTTCAAAACCTGTCTGGACAAGACTCTGAGCAACCTGGCCTGACCTTGGAGCTACCCTTTCTTTGAGCAAGAGGTTGGACTAAAGATCTATGGAGGTCTCTTCCCACCTGAATTGCCCTATGGCCCTGATTTTATTTAGGCAAGAAAAGATGGAATCAGAAAATTTAAGAGCTGTTCAATCCATAATTTCTGTAAGCACTCTTCGTAAATTTTGTAAAAAGCTGTGACTGTCACATCTCACTACGTTGAATATTATGTTAGCAAAAAAAAAAAAAAAAATTAAACGTCAAACCTTTAATTTCTTTCTTCTAAAAGCTGCCAATTACATGAGCATAAATTTGTTCAGATTTGCCTATGATCCTTGGTGAGTTTGGAGAAACATTAATAGCATCCAGCTATTTGTTCAGCAAGAGGTAATGTGTCAAAGAAAAGCAAGGAAAAAAGAAATACACTTAAAATATTAGTAATGAATATGAAGTTAGAATTATTTATGATACAAAATTGATGATTTTGTTCAACATATATTTTATTACACAGGCAGGACTATAGATAAGCTCCTTTAATCTTTAGAATGTTTAGTAGGGTTTTTTCATTATTTCTCCCATGACCTTAGAAACACATTTTCTGGAAGAAGAGGACTTATATAACCATAGATTTCACACTTTGCTTTGCTTTGCATTTTGCTGATAACTTTCAGTAGATCCATTAGATAGATGATTAATCCTATAAGCAACAATGTACATGTTCAGCTACGCAGATGTTTGTTCCTCTAACAACGGTAGAAATAAATAGAAAGGACAAATTCTTTTCAGATTGTTTGCTCCCTTATGCTCCTCTCCTTTCCTTCGTATTTTGGCCAATATTACTATAGCAACAGTAGCAGGATCAGTCCCATCTATTTGGGGATACAAATAGACAAGGGATGTGGATTTCAGATATTAAGTTTGCTTACTGCTCTGTAATCATTCACTAACTCTTTCAGGACCATCTTTTAAGACTACGTTGTGAATCTTACTGCATTCAGAGAATGAATGGGACATTTAAAAATCATCTAGTCCAATCTCCATGCCACAGGCAGGGACATCTTCCACTAGATCAGATTGCCCAAAGCCCCGTCCAGCCTGACCTTGAACACTTCCAGTTATGGGACATCTACAACCTCTCTGGGCAACCTGTTCCTGTGTCTCACCACCCCCATCATAAAGAATTTCTTCCTTATATCTAATCTAAATCTACCATCTTTCAGTTTAAAACCGTTACCCCTTGTCCTGACACTACAGGCACTGGTAAAATGTTGTTCTCTGTCATATAAGCCTCCTTTAAGAACTGATAGGCTGCAATAAAATAAGATCTCCCTGGAACCTACTCTTTGCCATGCTGAACCTCCCTTGACCTGCTGGTCAAGCTTCTTTTTGTGCTGACCAGGATACAATTGGCTTTCTGGGCTGCAAGTGCACATTGATGGCTCATGCCCAATTTTTCATCCAGCGGTACCCCCACATCCTTATCCGCAGGGATGCTCTTAACCCATTCACCGCCTGCTCTGTACTGGCACTGATGATTGCCCCAGGCCAGGTGCAGGACCTCTCACTTGGCCTTATTGAACTTCATGAGGTTTGCACAGACAGTCCTCAAACCTGTCCAGGTTCCCCTGAATGGCATCCATTTCCTCAAGCGCATCAACCACACCACTCAGCTTGGTGTCATCCACATTATGTATTTCTCTGTAGCTGAAATGTCTATATCAGTCTCTGTGCTATTAATGTAGTGTAGTTATACTTCCTGAAGTTTTTCAAAGTTATATCCAGATTTAAATAACACAAATAGTTTATACTGAGTCAAAATCTGCAGAATCATTATTCATTCTTTTTCTGAATCAATAATACATTCTATAAATAATAACAGCCACACTACAGAATGCCATATGTTTGATTGGTCTATTTTGCCATCCTGTTTTGTGTTTCTTGTATTTTTCTCCTATTTTCTCATCTATGGCAATACTTTTTGTAACTTTTGGCATAGTTTCTTTGTTTCATTAAAAAAAAAAAATCAGCACAACCCTGCAAGGACCTGTTAAAGGTTTTTGAATGGTCAGATGCATTTTATCACTGTTTATTATCCATCCAAAATTTTTATGACACATCCAAATAACTCCAGAAGATTGGAAGGAAATATATGACAGTTGTCCGTGGTTTTACTCATTTCTTTAATTCCATTTCAATTGCTTCTCCAGTGCTCAATTTTATAAGTAACATAGCACAGAATCTTATAGCACAGCTTAGCTTACAGTTCTTAATCATCTGGACCCTCTGCAGTTCGAGTCAAATCTTAATACTTGACTTGCCATATCAATATAAGAATCCTAATCTAGATTCAAACCATGAAATAGAACATGAGTCACTTAGTCTTCAGAGGAAGCAGACAATGGTGGAGGGGCCACTGACCACCGGGGGAATCATGGGTTTTGTCATCCAGCAACAGTTCTAGTCCAAGTCCCACTTAAGACTTAACTGCTAGAGTTTATAGACAGTGCTCTGTGTGCCGTTACGCTTCCCTGTTCTGTGATGGGGCCATCACCACCTGGTTGGTATGCTGCCTGGGACCTTCAAGACCAATAAGGATAGAAGTGGCAGTTCAGCTAGCCCAGTAATTTGTCTACAGGAATAGCAGTGGGAGAGACCATGAAAAGAAGGCAGAAGAGCTTGACTGTGTCCTGCAGACCCTTACCATCTCTCCAAATCCACAGTAGTTGTACTGGGGTTCTAAGAAGGTACATCCCTTGCTGTTCCTTCTGATATCTGCTAATGGCCTGTTGTTAATTTGTCTAATCCCATTTTGAACCTGCCAATACTGTTTCCTGTGACAGCAGGCTAACAGAAGTTACCTGTTCTGCAAAGAGATATTTTCTTTTATATATTTAAAATGCGTTGTCAATTTATGTGGCATGTTCATGAGTTTTTAAAGCTTAGCTAAATCTCTCAGCTTTCTCCTCTCTAAAGTCAATCCTAATTGTTTTAATATCTCATTCTAAAGGAAGCTGCTCCACCTCCTATATCATTTTAGTTGCTATTTGCTGTAACTTTTTTGACTCTACTGTATCTTTCCTGAGATGCAAAGACCAGAACTGTGCAGTTTTTAAGATGTCAACACAACAAGGTTTTACACAGCAGCAAAATTATGACCTTTGTTGTATTGTCTTTGCTTTTCCTGATGATGCCAAGCATTTTACTAGCTTTTTTTTGGCAGATGTTGCACATTGAGCCAGTAATTTCAGAGGACTGATAACAATTTCTCTAAGCTCCACTTACCTATAAGAACTAGCATTTGTACCACTGTATATATATACATACATATATATATATAGTTAAGATAATATATTCCCTAAAACCATTACCTTGACATCATCTTTTATAACTTCCCCGGCATGTCCAATTATGCAGATCTTTAGTTTCTGAAATAGTTTGTATGCTTTTTGGGTGAAAAAAATCGAAAGGTGTTTTTTCTTTTTTTAATAAGAACTGTTGTACACTTTTGGAGTGGCTCTTCACAACTGATTTAACACATAAGGGAAAGGAATATTTTCCAAAGTTTTATATTTTTTACAGTGACAGAGAATTATCCACTTTTATAAAACCATTTCACAGTTACTGTCCAGGAACCCTCTTTATGTTCCCAAATGTTTGTTCCAAAAGTAGGGGGTTTTATAGGAAACATCCTAAAACAGTCACTTTTCCTTTACTTTTCTATGCCTAAGAAACTTGTGATCTGTGGCTATTTGCTGTCTTTTTTGTCCTTTATGATTCGTCTCCTGAAACAAAATTCTCAGTTATGAAATTTTAATTTAAGCAGTTGTTATCCAACAGATAATGTTGAGAAACAGTATTGAATCTTGCTTTTTCTATAGACAGTAATTTGACCTGGAACTCTGCCAAGATGAAAGGAAAGAAAATAAAAAACTAATCACTTAAATCTAATGAGAATGCTATCCTTACTTGTCTTTAGAATTTGTATTTTTTTCTCTTTTTAACCTGGGAGCAGGTTATGTAGTGCTACCAGCATCTTTTTATGCATTATGTATTTTATTCTGTTACAAAAGTCCCAAATATGTTTTCATCCTACTTCTGAACATTTGTTCATTTCTGTATCTACCTATATAAACAGTTGCACAGTTCTACTTCCTGACTTTAAATAACATAGAACAGATTTTGCAAACAAGCACAAGTATGTTTTTAACAGCTTAATTATCTTTTTTGTTCTTTTTTTTTCATTTTCTTATTTGCCTACTTCCTGCTTTTTTGTTTGTTTCAGGTTTAAATATGTATTACTGCTAAACTTCTTTATAAGCAACATCACCCGTATTCCTATTACTATACTCTAAACTTGTCAGAATGAAATTTTCTTCAGTAACTAGTAATATGCAAAATGATACATACTGTAAAGGTTTACATTCTGTTTCTCTACAAACTTACCACGTGTATGCAGTTTTTCAGGGAAGACTTCTACCAGACTAGCTTCAGGTACCTATTCAAGAAGGTGCTGCATAGGGTACCTAAGTGCTATAAACAGAAGTAGCCTTCATGAAACCAGTGACTACTTCTGTAAGTGGTTAGGTCTTTCAGCAGTTAAGATGAGCAATGAAAGACTTGATGGCCCTGATACCAAATGGCAACAATTTACTCTCACCTATATTGTTAACTGTTAGCTCCCTCTACAGACAGATCTTCTTGAAAAGAGGCAGCTGGAGCAACCCAAAACAGAAATAGGGAGTGAGCTAAAAATCAAGTGTGCCCAAAACTAGATCGTGGGACTATCTTGTTTATGCTGTCATTCTTAATGTTTAAATACTGGTATATTTCTGGGTATGGGCACTTCCTGACACAATACTCACATCAATGTTAGCAAAGGCCTGGGACTGTTCCAGAAGGCAACATGAATGCAACCACCCTGGGGGAGGAAAGAAAAAGACTTTATTCATGTGGATGGGAGCTGTACTGTGCTACCTCCTCTCTGGGCTAAAGGTTAGACCACGAACTACTATATTTAATGGTGCACTGATGAAGTTCATAGCCACGTACATTTCTGACAGAGAAAATTCACATATCCTACAAAATCCTCATGTCCTGAAATCTGATATGCATAAGAAAAAATCAAGAAAAATTTGCAAACTTAGTGTACAGTTACATTTCCCTAACTTGGCTGTCTTCTAGTAACAAGCTCAGGAAATTGAGAATAATAATTTAGGAAAAATACATAATTTATATCAATCGGTGTATGGTATTCTTTCTCTTCTTAGCTTTAAGTAAAGGGAGGGAGAATTCTTCTTCACCTTTGATTTAGCATGTGCAAACACTTTCTTCATGTCATTATACATGGAGCTTAAACCACCTATGTTCACATTTTTAAATAATTCTAACTTTAAATTATTTCTTGAGGTCTCTAAAATATATTCTTATCGAAGACATACAAAATTTTGTATGATACAATTTTACACAATATTTATACAAGTTTTTTATTAGAAATACATCTAGCATTGAAAGCTCCTATTTAAGTTACTAACAACAGCTGGAATCATTCTACCTTAATCACTCTTTGTAAGTAATTTTAGTTATTTTCTTTTGGCTGGGCTCTAGAATTGAAAGTCTCTGGGTTTTTCCTCTGATATGGCATTGATATTTATGTGCTTGTCATATTTGATTCTATTGTTGAGTTGACATATATAAAATTACATGTGAACTTTGTCCCTATTTTACTTTATTTTCTTTGCATGTGGAAGAGGGAATCAAAGAAGAAAAAAATATTACGTTCATTAGACTTCTGCTTTTAAGAATCCTGTTCTTTATAGTATCCCATGTGCCTTAGTCAAATTTGCACACTAGTTTTTACAACTTGTTTATTCAAGTTCCAAGTTAAGGCATGAATTCTCCAATATTAAAAGGAATCATTCTAGACAGATAAGTGAACATACGAAACCCAACTTCAATTTTAGTATGACCTACTTTTTTCTGCATAATTTGATCTACTATTTCCTAAGTTAGCATTTTAGTCAGCTATGCTGTTTCCCTTTTATCTTAGTTTTTAGACAGATTTTAGTTTATCATTTTACTTCTTTAGCCTCAAACCAAAGCTCTTCTTCTATTGAAAGCTATTTGAACTTGTGGACATATCACCCCTTGTCTTCCCTTCATTTCTCTTCCCTTAACAGAAAGTTCATCTTATCCTTTTGGTTTCCTTTGTAAGGAGGAGTACATGTTTTCATTTCCTTCTTCTCTCTGCTAAAAGTGTCAGTAAGTCTGTCAGTCTGTTCAGTCTCTTGCTTGGTCAAAGACTTCAAAAATGATAATTCTACTCTGCTTTTAAAGTCACTTCTCCTTTAGTAAAAGAGGAAGAAGTAGAATTAACTATGGGATAAATGGACTTTCGGAGTGCTTGGGAGTTTTCTTACAGCCTTAGAGACATTCTCAATTTCTTTTCTGATTTTTTTTTTTTATTCCTATCTACTCCAATTAGTGCATTCTGTTGATGACATGAAACACTTGACAAATTTTTATGCCTATTATGACTATTTTTGTTTGCTTTTTTCCCTGTGGTATTTTCGTAAACTGTATGTTTTCCAATTTTTCATTTCAGTATGAAATTTCTTCACATACTCCTTAACTAAGGATTTTTTCATTACTTTTAGGCTCAAGTTTCTTGCATTTTACCTCTACTATCTGTGTAGCATTTTATCCTGTCTTTGTATATCTGTTTCTGCCACTGCAGTGTCTCCTTTGTCTATGTCCAGCTTGAAATGGGAGCATATGCTCTTTATCTTTTTACACCAATTGCTGCACTTTATAGTGAGGTTTATCTTCTAAGGTTTAAATATACCATTTCACTCCTATTTTTCCACATTAAATATGTCTTAAAAATAAATTAAACATGTGACTTGATAGATGGCACAGAACAGCCCAAATCTGTAGTAATACAAACCCTTTTACTCTCTAAAAGAGGTGGGCAAATGGAAACTGCCTCCTAGGAATGATGCCTGGCCATGATCGTAATTCATGGACCATACCCAGGAATTTTGGGAGAGACTGGTAGTTGTCATAGGCCAAAAGCATACCTGGAGCCATTTTAACAACTAGCAGTAGAGCTGATTAAATTCCTGTGCCTGAGAATATTTTCTTCCACTATGTAATGGAATTGCATGAATGTGGCCATTGTATACATGGTATTCGCCTTGTAACACAAAGTTGTGTTTCTTATTTTGGTTTTTTTTGGTTTTGGTTTTGATTTTGGGGATTTGGGGGTTGTGGGTTTTTTTGGTTTCATGTTGTTTTGTTTTGATTGGTTGGGTTTTTTTAAGACAACAGTTATTAAACTTTTTTGGTAGCCCCAGTATATGTAGCTCCACAATTTGGTTGGTTGATTGGTCTGTGAAGTGTTCATTTTAGTAACATACTCCCTGTTTAACCTGCACACTGCTCAACCTAAATATTGTCAGTTTTTAATTCTGTATTATGTCCAGAATTTCAATATGCTGTTCATCTTTCATCAGGTGAATGAATTAAAGCAATTTCCTCCAGTATGTTTTCCAAGGCCCACGTTCAGCTTTCCTACCTATAGGTGGCTAAATTAAATCTAATTTAATTAAGAGCCTAAAATCCCATAACATCCTATTGAGATATAAAACTCCGGAGAATGATTCTGTTTCAGTTCTTAAGGCTGAGAAGTTCTGAGGATTACAGGGTAAATTCCTATTATATAAGACAGAAACATGAAGTTTCAGTAAATGCTAGGAATAAAACTGTCTTTGAGATTTGCCTTGTAAATCTATTGAACCTATTGTATAGCTACATGTATAGTAAGGGGGGAAACGAAGCTGACTTGTTTAAAGGATAGCTTCTATAACAGGCCTGTGATGGGAGATCTTCTCGGCAAGAGCTGCTCCATTTGACAGCGTCACCTATTCTGCTTTAAACCAGCCTCAGTGGGGACCAGTGCAGGAAAGTGAAAAATCAGGTCCATGACTATCCTTCCCAATCCTTCAGATTATTTCCATTTGTTGCGGTTTAACCCCAGCCAGCAACTAGGACCATGCAGCTGCTTGATCACTCCCCCCCGCCCCCTTACCCCCAGGTGGGATGGGGGAGAAAAATCAAAAGAGTAAAAGTAAGAAAACTCATGGGTTGAGATAAAGTCAGTTTGATAGGTAAAACAAAAGCCGCACATGCAAGCAAAGCAAAATAAGGAATTAATTCACTGCTTCCCATTGTCAGGGAGGTTTTCAGCCATCTCCAGGAAAGAGGGGCTGCATCATACATAATGGCTACTTGGGAAGACAAAAAGCAATAACTCTGAACATTCTCCCCTTCCTTCTTCTTCCCCCAGCTTTATATGCTGAACGTGATGTCACATGGTATGGAATATCCCTTCAGTCAGTTGGGATCAGCTGTCCTGGCCATGTCTTCTCCCAAGTTTTTTTACACTCCCAGCCTACTTGCTGGCAGAGTGGTATGAAGAGCAGAAAAGTCCTTGGCTGCTTAGGAACAACATAAGTGTATTATCAACATTACTCTCATCCCAAATCTAAAACACAGCACTATATCAGCTGCTAGTAAGAAATTTAACTCTATCCCAGCCAAAACCAGGACACCATTACTTTCAGTTGTCTCACATCTTTGATAGAGTATGTAAATTGTGTCTCAGTCCTGAAAAATAGCAAGTCTGATCCCCTTACATGAGTTTGCTAGGAAGAGAGAATGGTCCATCATCCTCATCTCTGCTCACCCACTGTAAAACGGGAAAAGAATACGCCAGTCCAGCTAGGAGAGAGGTCCGCTCAGGAGGTTCACAGTGATGTTGGGCAAAATCCTCTGCCCAGAATTTGCCTGGATTCTATACCAAGCACTCGGTTGTCTTAAAGGAACAGAAAAAAATATATGACTAGGGGGGTTGGGTTGTTTTCATCAACTTAACATGCACATAATTTTAAAGAGGTAAGGTGTAACTAATCAAATGAAATCATCTGTTACAGATAATATCCTTGGGAATTTAGCAATCAAGACCACTTTTAAACTACCGCTGAAATTATCAGTGCCAGTAATTTCATTATACATACCTCATAAATGTTTCATAAAAAGTGTAGAAGAATTTCAATAAAACTCTTGGGTATCTAAGATAATATCTTAGTGGTAAGAGCACATGCTGAGAAAAATAGTTTTTGTTTAACATGTAAGTATTTCCATAAAGTCAACCAAAAAGTAAGACACAGCAAAAAAAGAACTGAAAGATACACACAGAAGATGAACTTGAGGTTTCTGGCTAGTTAAATAAAAGTCGGTTTTGTTGCTAATATATTTTTTTATATATATATATATATATAGTGTATGTATATATAGTAACAAATAAACATTCATATGACATATTTGATGAGTACAAGTGACTGTGTTCCAGCCACACTATCTTCGAGCTGACTGCTTAAAGTAATAGCTTAACAGACCAACTGTAGAGACAGCACCATGCCCATCATTCATCCTTAGGAAAAATAAAATTAAGTGAAAAGATATAACTGAAAGAAAGGCAGGTTGCATCTCTAAAAAAATACCCCTCTCCTTGCTAGGTGTGATAATTTTGGATACACTATCAAATATCAGAAAACAACCACCAAAAAAGATCTTAAAAAAGACCCACTATTACGTTCCCTTCTTTTATGCTTTTAAGAAAAAAAAAAAGGAAAAAAATATAAATTGAGGGTAATGTAATAGCAGCAGTAAATGAAAAGCAGTTAAAAGAGAAAAAAATTCTGAAATCTTCCTTTTGCAAGAGACATGGAGCTTCCTAACAGCTGCACTTGCAATAACAAAGGATTGCAACAAATGACAATGCCTTTGCTGTGTTGTTCTTCTATTGAGTACAGAAGCGCCAGAAAGTCTTGACAATTTACTAAGTTTAAAAAAAAATCTCGTAGAAGCATGGTTGCTTTGTGCTTCCTGTTAAAAGCAGCATATCAAGGGGTACAAGGGCACTGTAAATAACATGGAGGAGAACTCTAGTTCTCAATCATAGCATCCAGCTATATTTTGAGTCTTGTAACTGATTCTGAAAGACAGAAGTGTGACACATCTTAAGCTTCTGGTACTCTTCTCCCAAGTGCAATGAAAGTGGCATGAACAATAAGAAATAACAGCAAAAAGTGCTATTCAAACAGTTTTTTGTCATCCTCTGAAATATTTTCCAGCATTATAGCAAAATGAAAATGTTTAAGTAGTTCTAAGCTGAGAAGTATTTCAAAATTATTTATTATAAAGGAATTTTAATATCTATCTAGATGTACTTACTCAACCATATTTCACTGAAAAAATGTCATTGTTTGAATCATTCCTTTGGGTACCTGGACCCTATTTTCAGTGCACTGATTTTTCTAATCAAACTAGTGGAACAATATTTTTAAAGATTCAAAATTGCATTCTTTTATGAGGAAGTTATCATCTTTTCTATCCAGTCATTTAGTGTTTAGCCTGGCTACCAGCTTCTTACTTCCTATTTTATCACTGTGGACAGAATTTTTACCCAGAGTTTTGGGAATCAAACAAGAATGTGTCTGGAAATGCAAGAAGCTGAATGTTAATACTATGGCTAAAACTAATTTCTGGCAGAAAAGGATGAAAAATATTTCTATGTATTTATATACATCTAAAAGCATATGTGAATGTATTTGCAAACATTTTATAGATATAAATCTACATATTAAATGTATATTTTCACTTATTATTCTGTAGGCCTTTTATGGGAGCTGCAGTAGTGGAATATATTATGAAAACAAGAGATGATTTTCCATTATACTAAGTAATACTGTTATACCAAATGTACTTTAACAGTAACTTGGCAATGCTGGGTTAATGGTTGGACCTGATGATCTTAAAGGTCTCTTCCAACCAAAACGATTCTATGATTCTAAGATCTAAACTGGTGCAAACCTCCCTCATGAGATTGGGGTTAAAAGTCACTGCTATAAATGAGAATCAGACATATCAGCCCCCAAAGTTTCTTTGCAAATTTGTATAGAAGATCAGGCTAGGTTATTACTAAGGAAGAAACTAAACAAAACTAAAAGCATATCTTTAAAATGAACCTATTGTCTGAAGACTCTCAACTAACTATCTGATGTTCGAATGGGGGTTACAGGAGTGAGAGTAAGAAATTATTCAAATTCTTCCCTCAATGTCTTTAGCTGGGGAAGGACTTTGCTTACTTAGTCCCTTTGGAAATCTTACAGCAGATCCAAATATATCGGGATATAGGCAGTTGGAAAAAATTCACTATTAGCAACAGATACTAAATACTGACAAAACTTTATTGATAAATTAATTTTTAATTATTCATTTATAGTCACTGTTTACCAATTACATTTTGTGCTTTGCTGACAAATCACAAATATTTTTCCAGTCATAAAAGATTCCAGAGAGAAAACTGTGCCTGTGGTCTTCAGAGCTCTACAAACTCCAGCAAACACAAAATCTTGGATCCATGACGAACTGACTTATTCAGAGGAAAGGTCACCATGATGCAGAGCCCCAGAACGAATGAAAAAAGATCAGGTCTAAAGCAGTAAGTTTTGTGATTTTATGGAATACTTCTTATACAAGTAAAAAATAAAAATTAAAAAAAAACCCAAAACAAACAACAACCGACCAAAAAAAAACCCAAAACCACAAACAAAAAGAACCCAAATAAAAACCCAGGACCTTTAAAGTTCACTTTATGTTCTGGCCTATATCTTATAATTTTCACAGGTTCTGCACTGTACAAATGAACAGAACTGAATATTGGGTTACTAAGATATGGAACAAGAGGAATGTAACTGTTCATCAGTTTCTCTGTTAACCGAAAATCACAATACTTAGAATTTTGCAGGGGCTGCTTAAAAAACAAGCATAAGATTTGCCTAACTCACTGGTCTGTCATGTCTGATTTATTGCCTCCAGCGATGGAAATTTCTTGATTCCTCAAAACAAGAATAAAAAAAAAATAATATGATGTACCTACACAAATCAGCAACATTGTACCCACTCTTGTCCTCTTGGATGAGTGTTTTTATATAAGGAATGGGAATTTGTTACTGCAGCTTGAGCATGCTGTTATCAGCTGCCAAAATACCAGCAGATTACAGTTCCTTCTTTTGTCTCCTCTGGGAGATTAGCAGGGCTGTTGCACAAATGGAGAGCCAGCAGTAAAGTGGGGATAATCTCGCTCTGAATATGAAACACGCAGGGAATATTTGTAAAGATCTATGCTTGTCCTCTTGGCTGCATTTTTAAAATAACAAGTTGGTTGTGGCAGATTTATGTAGGTAAATGCATCAGCCTATTTCTGTTAAATGTTGAAGAGTGTGACTTTTGTGATTTCACGCAGAAGTGGCTACTGCAGTCACTTTATTCTTTTTCCCCACATGGCTGATCTCTTACAATACTCATTCATCACCATCATGAGGATGCAGCCTGGATTCAGGACCTTTCTTGGATAACCATCACTGAAGCAAAAAGGAACATTTTGTACCACAAAAAAACCTGAGATATAGCATTAAAATGAAATTTAGGTTTTAAAATAATAGGGGTTAGAGTTGCAGCAATTTTCAAGCATGTGACTGATGGTAAATACATCACTTGCAATCACTGTGGTAATGAGTGATGGTTTTCTGCACTGTGGCTGTAAACAGCAGAAAATCCTCTTATCCTATGAACCAAGAAAACATGGCTCCTGTAGCAACTGCTGTTTACTGGGAAAAATGAGAGCATGCCATTAGCTCTACTGAAACTGTTTGATTATGCTTTGATGAGAATCAGAACAGTCTATGTATTTTGCTGGCCAGAGATCTGCAAGTGTGGAGGGCCAGTGCTCACCTTCATGCATGCAGAATGAGATTTAGAAATGTGAAGCGGTGAGTATTATGAGTTAAAACCATAGAAGTGACTATTTCTAGCATCCGCACAAATTTCATCTCATAACAACAACAGTTTTGAGGATTACAAATTAAATATTTAATTGGAGTATTAATTTTTTTAAGTTTTTGATGAGCTAATTTGCCTGAAATGCTAATTATCTGGAATGTGGGAGTAAAATTAGGTCTTCTAGTCATTGTTACTGAATTTAGTTAAATTGTTGTCAGTAACTATTTAATGTTTAACTTTTTTACTTGTATGATATCTGATGTGTTTCATATATCTATAAGCAAAAAGAGCCAATGCTGTATTTATTAATATTTTGATTGGGTTTACTGTCTTATTACTAGGCAGTCAATTTTCTGAGTAAATTTAGAAATATTCTAAGTATTTTTTAAGAAGCCTAGTAGCAACTTAGCCTGCCAATATTATATTGAGGTTAAAGATTCTAAATGACACTTTTCAACAGTAAAGATTAATATCTCCACTAATATAGTTAGTTAGTTAGTTATTTTATTTATACATACAGATTATTAGATATACTTTTATATATATATATCTCTGTATATAATTATATGGAGCTTTCTTAGTTTTAATAACAGCACATTCCCACTTTCAAGTAGATATGAGAATAAACAATACTCTCATGTCCTGTGTCTGCATTGCATCTTGGAGTGGAAAATCACTTTTCTGAAAAGGTATGTACAATTTGAAAATACAGTTGAATAAGTACATTACTGAATGCTTTTCTCATCTTAGGCAAAGAACATTTGCTGATTATCAGGGCTTCTTGTAGCACCCATGGCACTAAAAAGCAATGCAGAAGCCTCTGTCTTTTAGAATCTTTGAGACCTAATGGCAGGTTTATCAAAGAGTAGAGTCTTGGAAAGGAAATAATGAGAGCCTTCCCAGCCATAAACACAATGTACATGTGCTCGCTGGACCAATAAAGAAAATCCAGTACACTGTTTCCTACTGTAACCCTTCATTTCTACTGCACTTTAGTCAGGCACATCACAACACATGTCACAAATATCACATCACATCAAATATCACATCACCTATCGCATCATATCACATCACCATGCACGAACTCCATAAGCAAGACATACATAACTTAAAAGTACAACATGATCATTTATTGGCTAAGACAAACATTAAATTTCTAAGACTAATCAGATACTAGGTTAAGCATTAATATGGTCAGCACCCTTAATAAAACACTGATGAGTCTTTGCTAGCCAGGATCGTGTCAGCCAGGTGGGAAAAGGGTAGCCTCTGTTGCTTCTTGCAATAGGCTGATCCATTACTGAGTTTCTGTTTTCTGCCTTTCTGATTTTTTGTTTGGGTTTTTTGTTTCTTTCTTTCTTTGGGGTGGTTTTGTTTTGTTTTGGATTTTTTTTTGTTTGTTAGGGGCTTTTTGTTTGTTGTTGTTGGTTTTGTTGGTTTTGTTTGGGGTTTGGTTTTCTTTTTTTTTGTGTGTGGGGGAAGCTTTAGGATTTTATAACCTTCCATATCAGTGTTTTCCCTCTGGAAATTCTGAGCTGCTAAAGATTCATGTCTCAACAGTATTACCTCTCTCTGTAATTTTATTTTCCCTATCTTGGATGACACCAGTCTACAGATTTTTTCACAACTTAGCAAATTTTTCAGAGGTTTGAGCCAAAGTTAAGCAGCTAAGGTGTGTCAAAATTAGCCTTGAATCATAGACAGCAAGCTCGTAGAAGGATTTCTCTGTGGAATGCATCTTGTAAAAATACTCAGTGAATTCCAATGAAAATTAATGTAATAGTCCGACTCAAGGATATCCAAGGTCTTTTGCTCACTGTATCTCATTTATCAGGCATGATTAGCTTTTCTCGCTTTTCAAAATAAGAGAAATATTATCAAGACTGAAAATTATTAAAGATACTTTTTTGTGCAAATCTATATACTACAAATGTGGATTTATCTATTTATAGGTGCATTAGGTATAGTTAGTTTTCTTGAGAGAAATTTGATCTGAGAAGGTCCTCAATCTGGTTTCCTTACTTCTGTATTTCTTTCTGGTTTTCTTCCTTCCTTCCTTCCTTCCTTCCTTCCCTTCTTCCCTTCTTTCTTTCATGCATCCATTAATTCATTTGTTCTTTTTCTTCTTTCTTTCCTATTAGTTACCAGGACAGCTTCACAAAACCTACTATGGAGAATCTTTATGGAAAAGAAAAAGCTACTAACAGTCTACTCACACTGATCACAATAAAATACTTTTTTCCCCCACAGTTTCATATAACTCAGAACTGGGATTCAGTCCATGATTTCTTTGCTTGTAAAGCACAAGTATCTAATTAAAGGGGATAATTGATAAAAGATAGCTTTCACTCAAACATAATTAGTCTTGCTAGTGGATTTCAGTATTTTCAAAAAATTAAGTTATATTTTCCAATCTGTTTGATTAACCCCTAAGTTGTTGGGGGAAAAATGCAGGTTTATATGATGATTGGTTTTAAATAGATTTTTTTTTTTTTGTAATATTTTCCTTGAAACTACTCAGATTGCGTAGGTAAATCCTTGGGAAGAATTTATAAAGGCTGCAGATATACATTGTGAAGTGCTTAAGTAATACTGCAAGCTCTACAATGTACATGAAGTAATAAAATAAGAAAAGGTGTTATATGTCTGAATAGAGATAAAGGAATTATGAAACATAAGTTCAGTTACTTGAATTACAGTGCTACTTAGAATGAAAATAATGATTTCCAGGAAAATCACATTTCTTAGAGAAACACAGCCATGCTTCTCAAACACTGATCGACATAAGTAGAATTTGTGACACATGCCAAGATCTGCCCCATAGATATTAGAAATGGATGTCTGTTATTAGAATGATCTGTGAGGGGAAAAATAAAATAAAATAAAATAAAATAAAGCCACTCTTAATTACCTGTTTAAAAGTGAGTCACATGACTCTTTCCAAGAGTTTTCCTGGGAAAACTGATAAAAATTAAAATTAAGTTTTAAATTAATCTCTCTCTCTTTGTTGTTCTTTGGGTACATATCTTCAAAGAGATATAGCCTAGAAATATCAGAAGTCCTTTCTACCTTCAGGGAAGAAGCACATGTCAGGTTTTGGGGTTTTTGAGAGAGCGAGAGAGAGTGAAAGAGTAGATCTGTAAATGAGACATCAATAGAAGCATTAAAATAATACAAATGCCACACTAAGATTGATGCAGAATGTATTTTTTTTTACTCAGGATGTAAGTAGTAAAGTAAAAGTGGCAACACTCTACTTGAAGAACAACATGGGAATTGTCTTTTTTTTTTTTTTTTCCCTGTTAGAAACTCCAGTATAGATTCTGGCTGGAATGAACAGTCTCATTAACAAAATGATCATGCAGATTCTGAAGGAGATACTGGATACAAAATCATTGACAAATTTTCTGCTCCTGCTCAGTACTGGCAGAAGAATAGGATCAGTTTTCCCTCCCAGATCTTTTTTTACATACAAGTTTTTGTTGAGGTACAGGCAATTAGCCTGTCAGTTGTTTTGAGAATTTACATGATTATTCAAGTTATGATATTCCTTATTTCACAGAATCACAGAATCATAGAATGGTTAGAGTTGGAAGGGACCTTAAAGATCATCTAGTTCCAACCCCCCTGCCCTGAGTAGGGACACCTTCCACTACACTAGGTTGCTCAAAGCCCCGTCTAACCTGGCCTTGAACACTTCCAGGCATGGGGCAGTTGTCTTTCTGCACATGAAGACAAAGAAAAATGTGTTTTAAAATAGCGTTAAAATATTGAAACATCCCAGATCATTACTATTATTCTGCCTGACACATTCTTGGCTTCTGTTTCTTAAAGATTCACACTTTAAATTTAATTTTGTTTTGATGATCTGAGGCTACTTTACCCATTAATTAAAAAAAAATAAAATCACAAAACCTTTCAAATTTGAGTTTCCAGATATAGACCCTAATGAAGGAGCCTGATTTTGAAAACTGAATTTGAAAATTGAATCTACAGTTCTTGTCTTCTTTCTTTCTATTTGGGACCCGGTTAAAGTAAGGACAGAAGACATTAAAAAAGGTACACCAAACTCCATTTCTGGAGCACTAGCTTGTGTCAGCATGCTTTCCTCTGTCATAGTCTTGAAAAACTAAAATTCCTGTTGACTTGCCCCCTGTATTTCTAATCACCGTTAACGAATGTACAGAAGTGTTTTGGGGAATCAGAGCAGAACAGCATTAGCAAAGGAGATTAGCCATAAGATCAAAAACATTACAAAATGTAGAGATGGTGGATGCCTTTTCAGTTCTACTGAGCCAGTGTTTCAGAACGTCTGTTCTTTTTTTGGCACAGACCAGTAACATAATCAGAAAGAAAGTTTTTGTAAATTTGAAGTAACATTCACTCCAGCTTCGGTCATCAATAGGTGTATCTATATAATAAAAATTTTACTGAATTTTTATTTTTTGTATAAGCATTGTTTTGTATGATTTATATTTATACACTTGGAAATGAAAGTGTTACAAAATAGTATACATAGCTTTTAATTCTCCTCAAATGTTTCCATTAGGTAAGCAGATATTATAAGACCCTGAATCAGTTATATAATGAAAAATATTCTCTGGACATCAACCTTTACTTGTGCAGAATACACAATGTGTCTTGCCTAGAGTGATTAAAATGCTTTTTCAAGTTACTTTAGAAATTTAGTTAATGAAAAATTGCATAAATGTATGAGCTATGTCTATTTTTTTAGCAGAACTTTCTATTTAAAACCTTAATTTTAGTGTCAATTGCAAATAGTATTAAAAGGAATGTGAAATATGAGAAAAAAATGTAATGATGAGAATGTTTATGTATGAGAAAACCAAATTATGGTACATTAAAATATTCCAAAACCGTCATTAGGAACTTGTTCTTGCATAGACTCTGTGCATAATATTTGCTTGTACAAATTCCAGTGTTTATACTGCACAGTTTATTAAGGTCATTAATCTTTTATAGCTATCACCCAGGCATGAAATAAGGTAAAAAAAGGGTTTTCAATAAATGCAATTATAGCTTAGACAAAACGCTGCTGAAAATGGTGTGATTCTTTCTACTGATTTCAATAGCCTTAGAATTAGACCTTAACCAGTACTTGTGCTTAAGTGTAATGATTTATCTTAGTCTTGTTCTTCTGGAAGTAGAAAGATTAAAATTAAAGTAATTCTAATCCAAAATATATAATAATCCTTCTATTTGAATTAAATTAATTCAACTAAATCACTTTTACCTGAGTTAGATCTACTAAGTCTTTTGCTACAAGGTTTATTGCGGGGAAAAGCATCTCGGCTTACATGTTTTAACTCAAATCAGGACAGATACAGTTTATTCATTTGTCCATCATGACATATAGTTAGCTGGCAATCAAAAAAGCATACATTCAGGATTATTATCAGCAATCCAACAGATAAAATACAATCCTAGACACTTAAAAAATGTTGATAAATAACTACAAATTTCTGAACACCCTTCAATATTGAACACCCTTCAGTAACTAATCCCAAAATATTCTTATTCTCCCCTTGCCCCCTGCCTGCCCCCCTGCTTTGTGGACATGACCACATCTATTTCTGCATAGAAAATGGCATCATAAACCCCAGAGGTGACAAGGTTTCTGAAAACAGAGCTCCTGCTCATGTGTCCCATGTCTCTGAAGACTGAACTGCTACTTTTTGTATGAGTTCATGGGTATGGAGAGCTTTGATTTATGTTCATCTTACAATAGGATTGACCAAAATGATATCCCCATCCCTGGAAGTGTTCAAGGCCAGATTGGATGAGGCTTTGAGCAATCTGGTTTAGTAGGAGGTGTCCTCGCCCATGGCAGGGGGGTTGGAACGAGATGGTCTTTAAGGTTCCTTCCAACCTAAACCGTTCTATGATTCTATGATTCTATGATTCTATGACATATTTTCCGCAAAATGCAGAACATTTTTTCCACAGTAGTATTGGTCATTTTAGCAAGTGCATATACCCTAGAAGTAAATAGTCAATGCAGTTTAAATATAAAGTTTAAATTATATTATATATATTATATTTCAATCTCATTGTGAACAAAGTGTCAGACTGTGTCTGTAGCAGTTTCTGAGAAGCAAACTGTTCACAAATATATGGAAATGGAGTAGATATTGAAGAAAGAGTAAAAGCTGTACTGGTATTAAAATGAAAAATAAAAATGAAAAATGTTCTTTTCTCATGTTTGCTTTGACCTGCTTATGAAACCAAAATAAGTATAAATTCTTTTTTTGACATAAAAAAGTCTCTGTTATTAAATTTATTTAAATAATTATTTATAAGTCATAAAGTAGGTACTTATAGCAGTTGCATAAATAACTTTTTTCTTGAATAATTATGAAAATAAACTATAGAGTTGATTTCTACAGAAAATATAGTGTTTACATGTATTCATAATATAGATAATATCTATGATTTATATTTAGAAGCCTGAAAAGATTTAGTTGAGAGTTCTGTAATAGAAACTGACACTCAAGCACAGGTTATAAAAATCAAACCCTTCTGGTGATTTTGGAGGAAGAAAAGAACAGAGGGCACAGATTAAAGGAAAAAGGGAAAAAAAAAAAAGAAGGAAGAGGAACACTTCACAGGACTTTACTGTATGCACCTTCAAATAAACTCTAGTAAGGTATACGGTTCTATCAACTTGTGGTTACTCCATTGTTGAAGAGGTCTTAGAGCATTATACTGAATCCTGTGCTATTGGTGCATTTTCATATACCTAAGGTTTTCATAAATAATATTTTGACAATCTTTAAATTTTAAAATATGCACTTTCCTATAGAAAACGATGGTTTCCATCCGTAAAAGCTGCTTTGATTTCAAATGTGTGAGATCTGGTAAGTTACAAAACCAAACTAAAATAACTTTTTAGGTGTTTTATGCATCAAAATACTACAATTTTGAGATTAGGAAAGGATGAGCGCTCCACTGTGAATTCTCTTTTTCAAACGATATTAAGACAACTGATTTTTAGATCGCAGGACCATAGAAGAGTACAGTTTGAAATCATGAATCCTTATTTTCAGGTATATAAATACAGCTATGCTTTCCTAACCCAAGCCTAAGCAAAAATAGTGTATTATTGACATCCCAGAACAATCTGACAGCCTTTTTGTAAATAATAAGCAGTGCCATTGCTTATGAATGTGCATCCATATGTTCTCTGGGACAGGAATTTATTTAACTTATTTTGCACTTCTTCTATGCAGATTGCTTATTTGATTTTATTATAAACATATTCATTTAATACAATATTTCTCAAATTATTTATTTACTAGGTAATTATTAATTAAATATTACATTAAATTAATTCAACTAAAATATTTATTCAGTTATTTATTTAAATATTATTTATAGTTATTTGTTGAATACGGCTATAGTCAATTATTTTAAATATAATAACTGAGCATCATGAAAGGCTCTAGCAGTAGCAGAAAGTAGGTAGCACAGAGACAACTTCTACCCAACTTTTGGCAGAGCAGGAAGTCTCTCCCATGGACATAAACCATGTCTGCCATGTGGTTTCTGACGCTGTTCTATGGCAGAGAGCCTCCATTTTCCACAATGTCATGCCCGATGTGTTTTCATGCTGACCTGTAATTGCCTGGCAGGACCAGCCGCCCTTACCAGTGTACCCAGGACATCAGAAAAGGAAGATCACATTCTTTTATAAGAGTTAATGTAATGAATCCCTGAATTTTAAATGTGAATAGAAAATAATTAATCAAAAGTAAAAGCCAAGTTCAGGGTCCCCCGCTCTACAAGGGTGCAGAACAAGCCCTGACAAGGTGGGGGTGAACTACGAGAAGGTGGAGCGGTGCCAAAAGTAGGCACAGACAAGTGAGAACATGCACAAAGGCTACGGACCCTACCTAGGAGGCCCACTAAGGAGTCCTCCAGCACAATCCCTGTCACATGTGAAGAAGAGAGCAGTCCTGTAAGCTGGACTGAGAAGCCCTGGCAACCAGCAGCAGCCAGACAGGTTGCCCATGCAGTATTACTGGGGCAGACTTTGGGCTTTGCACGGTGCTGCAAGACACAATCAATGCTGTCTGTGAAAACGTGCACATAAGAACATTAAAAAAAAGTCCCTAAGTGGTTCAAATAAAAGCCTGTACAAACCAGATGATGCATTTTGAGGTGTCACATAGAGTGGGCTGAGGGGGGCACTACCTGCCCCTCTGGTTTTGAGGGATCTTTCAGGACGTGTGGGCTATGCAGGCTGGTGCTATAGGTGTTTCCTTACCCTTAGGGCAGTGCTGTAAAGAAGAGGCAGAAGATTGAGCATGCAGTCAAGAATGTCCTGGTAGACAACGATTACTGGAACAGCAGAAAGACATAGATTTTGGGACACAGACCACAGTCTCATTCTCTTTGAAATCACAGATACCACAGAAAGACCAAGCAGATCAGTAAGGGAAATGAGGATGTTGTAGAGCTGAAAGACCATGATTATCTTCAGGCACAGAGGAGTGATGGACAGAACAGTGGTGGCTTGTGGGGCTGTTAGGTCTGAGGCCTTGGCTTAAAAGCTAACAAAACAGAAAAAAACATTTTACCACAAAGACCGCTAATTAGGAAAGCTGGATGAATGTTGCATCACTGCAAGCATCTTGTTAGCAAGGGGCCAAGGGGATCGCAAGGTTCCTTAAATGCAAACTGCTTTTCTGAACCTGGTGGGCCAGGGAACATGTCTCCCACTAGGGTAGAAGGTGGCACCCTGGAAAGGAGTCTTGCTACTGCAGCCCCTCGCGTAATGTGCTGTGAACAGATCTGTAACACAAACCAACACCTGTGTTCCGTGCCTGTGAATGAAAACCTAGAAGAGAAAGGCTATACCATCCATGACATGGAATGTATGCAGGGAACCAGAACACGTATCCTGAAGTTTTGGACAGTTGAAACTAACTGTTCACAACCAACCCACTCAACAAGCCTAAAAGGGCATGGAAGCAATCTAGTTTATCCTAGCTGGCTTCAGAGTTAGATCAGCCCCTCCCCCTTTTCTATTTAGCTGTACAGGAATAAGTATTGGTAATCCAAAAATAGAGGCATTCTATATATGTAGGTGCTTCTGAAAATTTTAGAGGGGGAAGATTTGACACTTGTAAACCTCCCATTTCAATAATGAAGCTTTTATATAACAAAACACTAGTAGCTATTCACTCTGGAGAGGATTTTGATACACTTCTCAGTCTTGCTTAATTCTTCTCTATCTGAATGCATATGCAATTTTAATATTCACAGCAGTCCATTTAAGTAAGATAGTTATATGTATTCTTCCTTACTTTTGTTTTTCACATCCTTGTATTTTGTACACATTTTTTGCATGATGAAATCAGAGTCAGAGAGTTGTTTGTTTTTTGTTTGAAGACTGCACAGGCAGCCTTTGGCAGACAGAGGAACATGGGAATTCCAGGGCTGTAAGAAGAGACCCTAGTCAGGTCTAAGAACTTAAGAAAATCCTTATCTATATCTACTAATCTAGGCACTTGAAGTACATCTTTGCTTTAGACAATTGGCATTGGGTCTGAAATAATTAAACTAGAACGTCATAAAATTTTCTTGGATCAAATATATTATATAATCTATCTTTTTTACTTTTTACTTTATATTTGGTTTAAATTATGCCACAAGAAGAGATGATCAATATCAAGCTGTGATGCTCAATGTTTTCCCATTCTGTCTCCCTCTTTTTTTTTTTCTTTCTTTTTTTCGAACAAGTCTTTGTAACTGCTGTCAAAACTTTATTTTTTATTTGTTTTGTTTTAGTACAGCCAATAAATACCGGGGGCAAACAGGATACTATTGACTTTTTTCATTTAGTTAACTCCTCTTAAATCTTATGGGTTAAGTGCCATCAGACTATGATCACCAGCACTTTCTGTAACTTAGCATGCAATAAACCTTGCTAAAAACTAGCATAAATGCAAATATTTCCCCTCTGTCAATCATTTCAGCAATCATAAAGATCTTACTTGAAGCTGTACTGAAGAATTCTGATACCTTGAGGGAGTGCATGACGTAACATGGACCTAGTTTCCGTAAAATATTTACCCAGAACCTTACCAGTCTAAAAGTCTATCTATTATTACCTAAAAGGGAACTTAGACCACCAAAATATGTTTTCAAATATGTATTTCCTAACTCAAAAGAAAGGAAGCATTGATAAATTTAAGAAGAGAGTTAGTTTTACAATGCTATGTTCAATCCTAATAGGAATGTTAGTAGTAGTGACACGTCATTTCCTGAATGTATGCTTATTGAGTGAAGATGCCCGGTTATTTATACATTGGTGTCTTGTGCCATTTGTAATGTCCTTGCTCACCTTCCAGATGCTGCTCCAAAATAAGCATAGGTCTCTCAGATCCTGTACCATATCTGCCAATGTCATGCAGATACCCCTTGATCTCCCATGACACTAAATACCTATGGTTGTGTCACTAAATTGTTTCGCCTTAGACAATTATCCTGGTTTGAGGTAAAGCGGGACCAATTTTGTTCAGTAACTTTACTTTTTAGCTAGGCCTCTTCTAACTGCTGAAATTAACAGCACGTTGTGCAGAAAACTGGTCAGTCTCAGAGTGATAAGACCCATGTTTATAGTTGATGCCAAGGAATGGTATGCAGAGAGGCTTCTGCTTATCCTTAGTGCGATAACAACCAAGGGCAGCCAACTTTGTTATTTGCCCCGTTGGAGGGTCGGAAGTGGAAAAGTCACACATGCAGGGAGGAGTGGACAGGACAGGTGACCCAAAACTGACCAACAGGGTATTCCATCCCATCTGCCTCATGCTCAGTATAAAAGCTGAGGGATCAAAGGGGTCAGCCATCTTTCTTCAATGGCCGGCGTCCGAGAAGGACCCTGTCTGTTTGTCTGCCTTTGATCCCAATCTGTGCATTCCTGAATCCAGATCCGGAATCCAGTTCCCGTCCATCACTGAGTCCAGTCTGGGACTTCACCAGTGCCTGCTGGTGATGTGACTGTCATCCTGGGAGCTTGATAGAGTTTTGTATATATTCCATTATTTTCTTTTTATTATTTTATTATTAATATTTCATTATAGTAGTTTAGTTTCTTCTAAGCTCTTAAGTTTCTCTTTGTCTCTCTCTCTCCTATCTCCCTTGAAAGTGGAACAGGAGAGAGAGAGCATCTGTCGTTCTGCCTGATTGGGCCAGTCTGGCCCAAACCACGACAAGAAGACAGTCAATGGAATCTAGAGGGTTATTCAGCTGAATTCACGTATGTGTGTAATTTAGACTGTGTGTTCTAAATACTATTCTAAACTACGCTGATTGCCTTAACTAGATCTCCACCGATCTGTAATATTGGAGGTTGGACACCTCACTTACACAAAGACATTGGCAGAATAGAAACCTTACCTTAGATATCTGCCTCTAAAGTTGACTCTCACCTGAGGATCTAGACCACTCTTATTCTAAGTGCAAAGGGCAGGGCGGGGCAGTGAACTCAGATCAAACAGGTGAACAGAGGTTGTGCCAGAAATCAGAAGCCAAGTAGCGCAGTAAAATGTATTAGGATTCGGCGGGGGGGGTGGGGGGTGGGAGGGTGTGTGGAAAGATACCAGACGAGGAAAGATCAGTAACCCAGATTAACAAGGCAGGATCAGGTAAGAAAATGCAACGTAACATAGACAAGTGGAGTATTTTAAGCCTGATGACACTCTAAGAATAAATGGCAGAGGTAAATTACTCATACACTTGTAGTGTTTTAATACTAAGAAACGACACTGGTGAAATTTCTTTCTTATTCTTGTTTTTCCTTGTTTCTTCTAAAAAAAGTGAACACTGTTGACCTCTCTAGTTCATATTATTCCTCATTGCTTACTATTCCAATGAGGTGTAAGAACTCTTCTCTCCCCGTAAGTATAATGGGAATCTTGTTAACAAACTTAACTGTTCAATGTGGAAAGTTATATGACATCAAACAATACAATACGCTACATGCATTAATTTTGGGAAGGGAAGGGCAGGGCTAGATCCAAAGACTGAGGTGCTGCAGGTATAAACATGGTGGGTTATTTTATGCAGTTATCTTATAACTGAAAGATTAAATCACAGATTATGTTTCTAAACTACCTATAGAGTGCATGAAGAGAACTGTGCACTTTTGTTTGTGATTTCCACAGTGCACTGTTCAAAAAGACAGCTGGATCTAAGGAAATGCTGGGATCCAATATTTCCCACTCAAGCAGAAGCAGGAATCAAACCTCTGTCTACTTTCAAAGGAGTACTCTGACTCCTCAACACGAAGGTGAAAATAAATTACATTTAAATGCAACAGTATTTTGTGCAAAGCTCTCTTTGGTAAGCGTGTTCTAAGAATGTCTGGCAGATTAAGTGCATAATAGGTCTAAAGAAATGTCTCATTTCTGAGCATATCTGAGGCTTGAGTCTTTTTCCATAATACCTTGCTGTTTGGTATGTGAAGTAAAAGAACATTTAGATACCCGAGAAACATAAAAATCAAAACAAGTATGCATAATAGGGAAATTTTTATTTTGACACAAATTGGTTATGGCATGTACGAGATCCACTTCAAATGTTTAGGATATTTTTTAGCAATCAATCATATTTAGAAAAAAAATAAATTCTTTTTCTACCAATGAACAATTTTTCATGCAGAAATAAAAGTAATGAGCCATACGGAAAGAAAACACAAACTAAGCTTTGCGTTATTAAATTTTGTACAGTAGCAAACTATCTCAGTGTTTGCAGTACTAGTCTGCTGCTATTAATGGTTGATTAAAGTAATACTTTCTACCTCTTAGTAAGCAGCTTCATCCCTTGCTGGTATTATTCAATGCAATACACTAGAGATTAGTTTTCCTTAAACTTCTGAAAACTGTTATAGCTAGGTTGCTATTTTACAGTCTCCCACTAGTTAGTCTTTTCATCTTGACATTCTGATGAGCGTAAAATTCAAAGCATATTAAAAGGGTAAGCACAGACAAGATACAATTTTAAATATAAGAAGCTAAAAGCATTTTCTACTGCTGTTCTTACCGCTTTCACATCTTACTAAACCCATCTTCCATCAGGGGGTAGCTACAGTCGTGATCAAAGGAACACTGAAGTAAGGTTCTCAAAATAAAGGCGGGCAAGAGACAAAGTGTTTTCACCGAGACTTTAGTGCAGTGTTTTTTTCTTGGAGCAATCCACACAGCATCCCATGTTGCAGGTAAGTTTTTAATCAATAGACACAGAGTAGGCTCAAGGACACCCACTTCTTCACAGGTTATCAGCAATACAGATGGTCTTCAGGATTCTCTGGTAAACTGTGGATGAAGGTGAATTGAGAAGCAAGCTTCTATTGATTTAAAAGTAGAGGTTTGTTTTCTATTAGAAAGTAGCCAAAATATAATAGATCCATGAGTTGCTTTCTCAAAACTGTCTTTGTCCTTGGTTGAACGCAAAGGGATGAACCTATTTGTTTGTGTTTTCGTTAGTAATTTTGTTCAAAGTATCAATGAAGTTTTGAAGTGTGTACCGATTCTTTCCACTTATTGCTTGTTTATTCAGTCCTCTGAGTGGCTTTGCCAGGTATGAACTGGATTCTTTTTGGAGCATTTTAACCAACACTTTCATTCACAAAGCTCTCCAAGTGCACTTCAGTGTCTAATTAAAACATTATGTTCTGAGTTGGTGTGTAGGATGCACCATGACAAATGTCTCCAGAGAGTATCTAGCAGGCTGGGCACAAAAGTTACTATCCGGTGTTCCGGCAGCATGTTGAAGTGATACCCAAGCAAAAGAAAGGCACCAATGCTGTGTACACCTTTAGGTGTGGGGGACTTCTTATGACTTTTTCGTTTTTGGACATCCCACATGGGACTGTGGAATCACTTTGGATTTAGAAAGCAAGGATGTCTAGGAGGACAGCATTTAGGATGTGAAACTACCTCCCTTCCTGAGTTTAGCAGAGAGAATACAGACAGACATAAGAGACGGGTAGTGATAGAGCTAGCAGAAATAGACAAAAAGGTAACAATGGAGATGGAGATAGATATTTTCTACTCAGTGGAGTTCTTGGTAGATGAATACCTCATGTTTTGTGGAACCGCTTTATTAGACAAATTCAGAGCATTTTCTTAATGCAAGTGGCAAAAGTGCGATATGAAGTGGGTTCAAGTGACATACAAACACTACAGACTGCTCCTGCTATGTTTTACCTGCTACTTGTCAGTGTACATTGCGCTAACCAGCAAAAACCTGTCCCTGTGTATTGGGGCTGGCCGAGATGGAGTTAATTTTCCCCATAGCAGCCCTCATAGTGCTGTGCTTTGTACTGGTAGCTAGAAAGGTGTTGAAAACGCACCAGTGTTTTGGCTCCTGCTGAGCAGTGCTCACACAGCATCAAGACTGTCTTTCCAACATTCCCCCCCTATCCCTCCACAGTAAGCTGGGGATGGGCAAAATAGGTGGGACAGCTGACCCAAATTGACCAAAGTATTGGTATACCATATGGTATTCCATACCATATGACATCTGCTTAGCAATAAAAGCTAAGAGAAAGGTGGAGGAAAGGAGCACATTCGTTATTATGACATTCGTCTTCCGGAGCAACTGCTACGCATAATGAAGCCCTGCTTCCTGGGAAGTGTCTAGACATCACCTGTCTTTTGTTCTCCTGTGCTCCCATGCATGGACTTTGCTTTTGCTTTATTAAACTCCCTTTGTCTTGACCCACAAGGTCTTTTTCCATCTTATTTTCTCCTCCCACCCCCAGTCCTGCTGAGGAGGGGAGTGACAGACCAGCTTGGCAGGCACCTGGCGTCCAGCCGAGGTCAGCCCACCACACCCTGGAAACCTGAGTTGTACTGAAAAAGAGGCTGGCTTTTGGTAACAGAACAGCACATTTTGTCTTCACAAAGACTCAAGGACTAACAAGTTTCATTTTTCCTCCTCTACAGGTAATCCTTAAATAACAGGGGACTGCAAAGTTACTGTCCTGCCACCTCATGCTTGTATTGCTGCAAGCAACAGGCAGAGTACACACCATCCTACAGGGCCTTCCCTGGCATCTCAGAGCTAAACCACTGCTTTGGAGGGAAGAGGAGAAAGAAAGGAGGGGGACCGTGAAAGCTATGATGGACAGGTGTTTCCAGGATACTCAGCAGGACTGATCTACAAGATGCCAGACAGAAATCCTTTGTTCCCCCAGAGCCACTAATCCACGTTCCCAGGCAGCCACTTCCTGGAGGTTTTCCAACTGTCCAGCCTCTGCTTCCTAAACGTTATCAAGTTTCCATCCTCTGAGTCACTTCTCTCAGAACCCTTATAAAGCTTACCTCCTTCTCTCACCTGTGTCATAACAATTATTTGCAAAGCAACAAACAGGCCATTTCCTTCTTTTCTCCTACTTACTCCCCAAAAACTAATAAACACACACCCCCAAGGATTCTTTGATATCTACATTCTTTTTACTAGGCTCTAGACAAGGCCTGCAGAGAAAATAGGCATGCTTCAGAAGAAAGGAAATCACAGTCAAACCCACCAGTCAAAGCCTTCAACTGATACATAGAAAAAGTCAAAAAGAACATAAAAGGACATGCTTCCTAACAGTTCTACTTAATACTTTTCAATTCTTCTGTGGTGGGAAATTGTAGATAATAGATCTTCCTTCTCAGCATTTTTGAGGTCTTTTAGATGTTTATCATACGTCCCTCAGGCATTTCTTTCCCAGGTTGAAGGATGTAATCAGTGTGTGATCAGTAAATCATTCCATGTTTTCAATAATTCTTATTACTCTTCCTTACAGTTTTTACTGTTCTGTCTTTATTGTAAGATACAGTGAACAGTGCATGCAGTACTGTGATAACTTGTAAGTTTGATTTAGCGCTATGGGCTTCTAAAGTAATTTTTTTCTCCCTTTGAAAATGAATTTTATCTGCTGTTTTATTTCAGTATGACTTAGAATTGTACCATTCTTTCAAAAGTTTTCAGGATTACATTTGGGTTTGATTATCCAGAATTTTTAAATTTTATGACCTCATTATGCCTTCCTCCCTCAAGAAATTAGTATCTATACACTTCCCTCATTATGCAGAAAAGTATTCAATCTTCTTGTTTTCTATGTCTTAACCCATTATTAAGTCACAACAGTACTCACTTTATGGAAGAACTTAGTATCTTTACTAGATGGTGGTGAAGTATTTTTTAAAGTCTTTTGTGGTGGAGTCTATCAGTAGATATTTGAAAAGAAATGTGTATTTTATAGACTGCCTGTTCAAATGCTTCAAATACTTGAACACATTTCAGAAGCATGAATGTCTGCTATAAAACGTATATCTCAAATATATATTAACTTGTGTGTCTATTTATAATATTCTTCACTTCTGTTGTTTTGGTTTATCTGTTATGACAGTCAAATTTGCAGATCTGTAGTTCCAAAGGTCAGATTAAAGATTTTAGCCATATTTTCTAAGCTTCTTCTATCACCAGAATAGATTTAAACAAGAAGCTACATGTTATAGGTAGCCTAAAAAGTTTAATATTAAATTTCTTTAACTTTTTGGTGTTAAATATAATCTTGTCCCAATTCTTTGATAATTTATTGATTCTAACCCTCCTCCTATTAAAGTTCATTCAAGAATTTGATCATCAGATATTTCCCATCTTAACAATAGGTTCCAGGTACAAACTCATTTATACTCGCCTGCGATAAATATCAAAGCCAATAACACTTTTTTTTTTTCTTCTATGGCTTTGAATTCTCCAAGCAGTTATTTTACACAACTCACACCTCATCTACATCTATTCTTCGATGTGTTGACTGGCTATGTTGAGTTTTTGTTGTGGGTTTTTTACACTTAGGAAGTTACTCCTTTAAATCTTTTTTGGTGTGACTTTTTGAAGCATTACATTTAATGTCTGAAAATTCATGTTTTTCTCTATGGTCCTGCTTGAACATGATGCCTGCACTTTAAGGATGTCATTTGTTTCTAACAGGCATATTCATTCTGCTATTTAAACACCAAGGCCCTACTTCGTGTTTTAGGATTTTGTCTAACATAGTACAGATTTAATCCGAACCTTTAATGTATTGTCCTTAAACACTCTCTGCTGAGTCTGCAAGAATTATATACTTTTGGATGTACTTTTCTATTTATCACTTTTTTTTTATTTCTATGTATTTTCTCTTTTTAAAGGTAAATGTTACAATGAATAATCAGTATGATTTTCTTCCAGTGACAAGGATAGGGAATTTGAGTACATTATGGCCAATAGTACAGTGTGGGTGTTTTATAGTTACAGATTTTTATACCACATCCCTCACAGTACTCAGAAAACATCTAACAGTGGCTTCTGATTCCCTTAGCAGTTGCTCTAAGAAACAGTAATTTAAGGAGTCTAGAAATGTTTTCTTTGCTTGAGTCTGACATGACATTTATTTGTTTTGCACAAGAGTAGATAAAGTCTTTCACCCTGATTTTCTTTTTTTTTTTTAAAGTATTTAATCCTTTATAATGGCCTTTAAGTTTTCATGGTTATTGTCCCATATTTGTTGGTTGATTGATAAAGCTCTAATATGATTCTTTCTGTATAAAAGAATGGTATGTAATTCAGAGAAACTCTGTGAAGCATATTATCACAGTTAACTTTCTTACCTTTTTCCTGTGATTAGCTTCCTGTTCCATGAAACCTGGTCCTGTCATCTTCAGTAATACTGAGTAGTATCTTATCCTGTAAGAAGTAGTAATGCTTATGGATAAAGCACTACTCATTCTAATTGCGCCCACGCTCTGTCCTTAAATTATTTTAAACAATAAACAAAACTTGTGGACATTTTTATTACTTTCTTTGTTAGATGGTTTTAGTTTTTATGTAAACTTACTCTCTTACAGATATATTACTATCTGGGAATATATTTCTAACCTGCTGTTTAGAAAATGGAGAAGATTCATAATTTTAATGATACACTTACAAATCAAAATCTTATTTTATATCACATTATATTAATGATATTGCATTTATCATGTTATAATAAATTAGATTACATTAAATTGCACTATATATGAAAACATACATTTTATAGATTCATAAATTTCCTGCTTTATACTTAAATATAGAAATGTATAATATATACTTAAAATAATATTTATATTAATAAACCAAACAATCTGGTGATATGATGTTCTCATTCGTGGCTGAATTTGAGCTTAACGAGAAAGTAACTTAATTTTAGGGAAAACTTTGAAAGTGTATGCTTTGCTATAAGTAGAGTGAAATTTGAAGTAAAAGTCACTCTCAAGCAGACAGAGAATATCATTCACTGGGACATTTTAAGGTCACGTACATTCTTAAGAACAGAAGTGTAATATGAAGGTTCTCAACACTGATTAGTCCTACAGACAGAGAGCTTGGACGAAGAGGAAAATTAAGAAAAAGTTGACAAGGAAACATACAAAAGAAATTTAATTAAGAGTATGCTGAACTGATATTTCATTTTTATCTTTTGATTGTATTTACTTTAGATTAAGATGCATTTGTTTAATTGTTGCCAGATACATTCAGAAACAGCTTATCAATTACCTCCTTCAAAATAGCTGATATTTGAAAATATTTTGACTTTTGTTTGATAGTCTGAAAGGACTTTGTGAAGCCTAATATGTTATCAGCCAAGTGTGTGATGAAATATCCGTTAACAGTAATACATCTCTAAAATATTTTTAGATTTTGACTTGCACATAATCTCACAAAGAACAGACTGGTGATTATCTAACTAAATACATATGAAAGGTAACCACTGTAGTTTTCATGTACTATATCAAAGATTTAAGACATAGGAATTAATGGACAATTAGGGTTTTGTAATTGTAGTCTCATCTCCTAAACATATTTTTTAAATTTACCTAAGATATTATTTTATCTGTTTATAGTATAGTGATAATTTTCCTCTCCTGGTTATTAGATCTATAGTTTGGCCAAAATCAAATACGTTGAAAATATGGTTACCTGAACTAATAAATCTAACCCTACAAAGTAAGAACAGTGATGTTAACAACAGTCACCTCTTCTACTGAAATTGCAAGGAGCTTGAGGAACAGAAGCTGACACGACCGTTTGCACTAATGAATTCTTGATAATCTTAGAAGTATAGACTGACATTATTAGCTAGGATGCCAATACAGGAAATCATTTTAACTTTAAAATGACTTTTCTGAAGATCTCCTGAAATATGTTAAATGCTTTGTGTGTAAGAAAGGAAAGCAATCATGTTTCTAGATGGAAGAGATGCAGACTGTGTTTTCTGCAGAACAGATAATGTTTGTCAATGAAGCCCTTGCTATAGGAATGTGATAGAGACACTACAGTAAATGCTCCTTTTCAAGATTAAACTGATGCAATCTATTATGTTATTTTGATTGGGAAAGTCTTCAAAGATATTTATGTTGACTTTCTCATCTTCTCACATAGAACTTAAAGACTTAATTATGTGAAATGGATTTTAGGAGGTTCTTGCAAAAGCAAATAATAAAATTGTAAAATAAACCATCCATAGTTATTGCAAAACCATTAGCAAGTTTGTTTTGTTTGTTTGTTTGTTTGTTTCCCTGGTCCTGGAAAAGTGTCAAGCTAAATTCAAAGAAGGTATTTTGTTCCCTTACCCACTCCCATCTAGACCAGTGGTCTCCAGACCGGGGTGCAGGCAAGGGCGCACAGCATGATTTATTGGAGTTTAGGAAGAAAATATTAGAACTTCAGTAGTACATACTGCATGTATAATTTGTAAATAGATATATATATATATTGAGGGGATTCACTCAGAAAGTTTTCACTGATAGGAATGGATGATCAAAAATGTTTGGGGACCACTGATCTAGATTATCACCTGTGTTATGATCAAGGTTTGTATTTCCTACCATTAAAAAAAAAATAAAAAATAGAAGTAAAATAATAATTAGGTCAGTTTCAATCTGGTGGAAAGAGAAACAAGACAAGCACCCATACACACCATTTTTCATGTGCTGAGCTGCAAGGACGTCTTGAGACAGATATTTACATTTAAAAAAAAAAACCAAAACAAAACAACAGTAGAATTTGTGATATTGTGTTTCAAATTTACAAAATAAAATCCATGTGATCTTAAAGCTTCTGAAAAAGCCTCTGAAAATCGTTCCAATTTTTCTATGATGTTTAAGTCAACGTTCAAAGCCTTCAAAAAAGGATTCAATTACATTGTTTGAATGATTGATTGGTTGATTAGCTGTCCATTTCATTTTACTGGTTTGGCTTTCTACCCTTGGCTTTAAAATTGGAGTGAGGTATATCAGGGAAATAATAAATAAGAGGAAGAGGGGAAGAATCATATAATTCATTCACACCAGTACGCTGGTCAAAAGGCACTAATGGCAGAGGTTGTGATCGCCCAGCAGAAGCTCACAGTTCCAGGAAACAAAAAGCAGTAAATCCTTTATCTATGCTGTAATCTTTTGTTTGTCAGAGCAATGAGCCATTCCGTTACCAAAGAATGAGATTAGAAAGCAAATAAACTCTCACTCTCTTTACCTTAGCTGCCACATCTCTCTGCAGTGTCAGAGTAATTAATTCTGAATTTTTTATTGTCTGTTTTTCAAAAGTAATCAAAACTCATCAGGCATGTATGAAAATAGAAATATTGTGACCAAGATATTTATGGTTGTATTTATGCCATCTTAAATAGAAAGTTAAGTGCTTTTGTTACAGGTAAAGAATACTTCATTGGATTAACAAGCAGTCAGGGGTGTTTTTGGCAAACTGAATCAAGATTGGTAGCATGAATATTGTTTGCTAATCCTATTAAAGAAAGTAATTATATATTATCAAGCAAATTACTAAGTATTAATCATTTCAATTCCTTTAATGTGTCCTGTAATAGAGATGAAATAATGAAGGATCTTCCTCAAGTATTACTGGCTTTATCATTTTCTGCCTGTTCTTGAAAAACATGCTATTACAAATGATATCTGAAGTAGCATTCAGCACATCATATCTCAGTGATTAAAAACTGTACAAAATAAAATTTAGAAGTTGAAAAATTAAGTTTTTCCTAAATTTTAATATAAATATTGTAATAAATAATTTCAACATATATTTTAATATAAGTGGATAATATCCTTTTGCAAATTCTGTAATCTAAGAATTTCCCATGCTAGGCCATGTTCTTTATTTGTGGAAGTGACAACCAGTCTTTTTTCACAGTTTTATAAATTGTAAACAAATGTACTCATTATGAACACATGAGCATATTTTGTCCCTCTGAGTGTGAATTCTGTTGCATTTTAATAATTTAAATCATATCAAATATAGATAAATGTGAAATGTGATCTGAGCAATAAACCACTAGTTCGGTACCCTCATCTGTGACCTGAGCGGGTGTTAGTGCTTCTCATCTTTCTCCAACTGCAGCCATTTCAATTTGAAATAATGCTGGAGAAACACGCTGTTTTGCTCTGGGCTTTTCAGAACACTGTGGACAAGATTGATTTTCCATGCTTATATTGTGATTCATGCTTATTATAAGTTGGAATGTACTTAATAAGGTTTTTTTTTCCTCTCTCTCTTTAAAAAAAATAAAATTGGTAAACATATCAGAACAGGTAGGTTCTGATCCCCATTTTCTGATCCCTGAGTACACCTCTGCAGCACTAACTTGCCATTTAAGATGGCATAAATGCAGCCCTAAATATCCTGGTCACAACATTTCTATTTTCATAGATGCCTGATTAATTTTGAACATACTTTGTGAAAGATGAAGTATTTTTTCTTGCGCGTTCTTATCTACTTATTTCTTTTCCAACAAAAGATCAGGTTCCAACTTGAAGAGAAAATAATTAAAAAAAAAAAGAAAATAATTTGGTATGACACAGCTGTACTGATCTGGGATACTATAAGTCTGCCTCATGTTTCCATGCTCCTGTATAGACTAGATGGAGTTCATCATCATCATGCACCACAGCGCTTTCAGTCATAATGCATATTCCATCTTTTCCAAAAGGGAAGGTGTGTTCTGTTTTAAAAAAAATATGATTTAACCAAGTAGTTCAGTTTAAACAATAGGAGGCTAAATAATCACAAGCTTCATCTGACACAGAGCATTTCAGAGACATGCTACGTTTTTTTTCTTTTTAATTTATATATTCAGAATTTAAATTTTGCAGTGGACAAAAATGTCAGTGCAGCCTAATATATATTTCCTAATATATGTTCAATATATGTATACAGAAATGCAACTGATGTTTTTAAAGGGTCTTTCCTCAGAAAAAAACCACACACACACACAGAGTATATAGTGTATGGTATTTGTCAGTCATATACTACTTGGTAAACAGTATATATACTACATACAAACATATACAAATCAAATTTCCACAAGGAGGTGCTGGTTTGTTATGATCTCAGTAAGAAAGTCATTTAGACTCCATAAAGTATCACTTTAAATGCAATTTATTAGAGCTAACACTATAAGGAAAAAGAGAATAATATACATAATATTACATCCATTCAAATGCCGGGAAACCCGAGTTTTGCAGCATTGATTGGGCCTTCAGCCAGAGTACATTATTCTGTGCAGATCCCATCCATGGAAAGCTTAGTCAACATTTTGGTCTTCTGAGCACTTACAGGATTTTCTTTGAATAAAACAGTTCTATTCATCATTTTTAGTTCACAGGAGAACTTGCTGTGCTTTTAGAGAAAGACAAGGACACACAGATGGTATAAATGCTGTTTCCAAATGGAATCTGCCTATACATCTTCTCATTATGATTGGCTGGTGAAGTTTATCCTGCAGACAAAGGATATGCAGAACGCAACATAGCCAATCTTCCAGAAGGGATCAACAGAATCCGTATAACTTAATAGCAACATAAATAATTCTCATAAAGAAGTATTCTTATAGAGTCCTTACGACTATGTGGTCTTTGCTTGATGTCTGAAACTCTTTTCCTGTGTTTTTAGTAATTTTTGTATGTGGTATTGCATTCCACAAACTATCAGTAAAAAAGTTTAAAACATTGAACTTACATGACTATTTACCTTTTAGTTATGCTGTTATGTGGTTAATATAGCAGCTGCTTAATGATAACAAGAATGTAAAGGAAGCAAATAATCACTTTTCATAGCTGATATGATTTCACCTTTTTATCCTAGTCTCCTGGAAACTAGCAAATCTTAAAATTTAATATCCAGTGACAAAGGCTTTTGATCCTTCTCACTGGGTTCAATCTTGTTTACATTATATGCTGCTGGTAGAGTGTAATATCTTCATGATTTATTAATTATTTTAATTTCTGATCTATGTCAAGAGAAATGGAATAGTATTGCATTACTTGTGATGAGCAACTGGAGGATTCTTCCCTATACTCTGCTGCATCATGTTATTGACCCTTCAGCTGGTCCCCATATGCTGAGACAAACCGTTCCATCAAACACTTCTTAATTTATGCGAAGGTCAGATTACTGTATGATTCCCTTTGCTTGGTATCTGTCTTGTGTTATTTTTGCTTTCCCTTCTTTCCAATTGTTGGAGCTAGAAGGAAACTGGAAACCTCAAGAAATTTAAATGATTTCAGCTGTGCAGTTAGTATTAATATGAATAGTAAGAAGTTGCCAGGCCATTCTGGGAAGCCAGAAAGTCTTGCCAAATCACAATGCTCTGTGAGATGGGGGTGTAACTCTTTTCAAAACAGACAGTAATGTATTAATCCACTTAAAGAAATAGTATTTTGAATGTTGTATGTTTGACTGTGACTAAAGGGTTATCTCCAAATGTGAGAATGTAACAGAAGGAACTATTTGAGAAGAGACAAGGTTTTCCAGAAAAATGTCTTAGAAAAAGTGAGTTTATTGCATAGAGGTTTAGAAAGCATTATTTTTGCTGACAAGGATACAGAAGAACTGGGCTTACTTCATCCCTCATTCCTTCATTAGGCATTGATTGATGTTCACATCTGCTGGCCTATTTACAATAAGTGTGTTTCTGAACCTCTACATACTGTCTAGACTAGAAATTCTTTGCACCATTTTCTCTACCTTTAAACAGAGCAGTTACATCTGGAAACTGTAGTATAGCGCTTTGATAGTTACGTGTGAAAGATGATTATTTTTATATTCTGTTGATACTATTTTGCTTTATTGGTTCATTAATGTATCTTATTGTTAAAGTTCTTTATGTTGTCAGAGTGATCTGGATCTCGTTAGAAGACGGTTTAGAGATTCAGGAAATTAATCTAATTAAAATGCAAAGACCTGCAAGGGGAAAAAAACCCACCTTATTTCAGTACTCATTTCTTTGTTTATATTTTGTAAACCGTATGTACATAGTACATATACATATTTATAAGGTCAAAGCAAAGAAATGTAGAGTATTTATTGCTCCAAAATGAGAGAAAGTTAAGAAGTGGACATACTGCTGAGGATTAAAAGTATGGATCTTAAAAATGAAATACAGTGAACAATTACCTGGGGTGATGAGAGGGCTAGGACACTCCAGAAAATCCAGGCAATGACAGTAGGGAAATTAACACTCCTTGAAGATGTTGAAAGCTTGTGAGTAAGAATTAGAGACTGAGGCAACAAAGGGAACCACTTTGGCCTGTAGTTGGTGTCCACTACAGGCCACCCGATCAAGGGCTTATTGGCAAAGCCTTCTTATTGCAGCTGTAAGAGGTATCACACTCGCAGGCTCTCGTCCTGCTAGGGGACTTCAACCACCCTGATGTCTGCTGGAAAAGTAACATGTTGAGTTATGGACAGTCCAGGAGATCCCTGGAATGCATTGAGGATAATTTCTTAAGCCAGGTAATAGATGGTCTTACCAGGGGATGCAATACTGGACCTGTTGGCCACCAATGCAAGTGAGCTAATTAGTGACATCAAGATTGGAGGCAGCTTAGGCTGCAGTGTTTGTACACTGGTGGAGTTCGCAGTCTTGAGGGATATGAGTCAGGCAAAAAGTAAAGACAGGACCCTGAATTTTAGGAAAGCAAACTTCCAGCTTTTCAAGGAGTTAGTCAATAGGACCTCTGGGAAATTGTTCTCAGGGAGAAGGGAGCAGAACAGAGCTGACAGATCTTTAAGGATGCTTTCCTTAGAGCGCAAGAGCACTTGATGCCCAGGTGTAAGAAATCAGGAAAAAAAGGCAAGAGACTGCCATGGGTGAATCAAGACCTGGTGGTCAAACTAAAGAGCAAGAAAGAAAGTGTCCTGGTTTGAGGTAAAACAGAACTCATTTTTTTTCAGTAACTTCACTTTTTAGCTAGGCCTTTTCTAACCGCTGAAATCAACAGCATGTTGTGCAGAAACTGTTCACTCTCAGAGTGTTAACACCTATGTTTATAGTTGATGCCAAGAAATGGTATGCAGAGAGGCTCTTGCTTATCCTTATTGCTATAACAACCAAGGCCAGCCAACTTTGTTATCTGCCCCATTGGAGGGTCAGAAGTGGAAAAACGTGGAGGGGTCGCACCTGTGGGGAGGAGCAGACAGGACAGGTGACCCAAACCTGACCAACAGGGTATTCCATCCCATCTGCCTCATGCTCAGTATAAAAGCTGAGGGATCAAAGGGTCAGCATTTTTTCTTCAATAGCCGGCATCTGAGGAGGACTCTGTTTATCTGCCTTTGATCCTGATCCTGAGTCCAGATTCAGAATCTAGTTCCCATCCATCACTGAGTCCAGTTTGGGACTTCCCCAGTGCCTGCTGGTGACATGATCGTCATCCTGGGAGCCTGATACGGTTTTGTATATATTTCATTATTTTCTTTTTATTATATTATTATTAATATTTCATTAAAGTAGTCTGGTTTCTCTTTAAACTCGTAAGTCTCTGTCTCTCCTACCTCCCTTCAAAGTGGGGCAGGACAGAGAGCATCTGTCATTCTGCCTGATTGGGCCAAACCACAACAGATTAATTGGCGCCCAAGGTGGGGCATGAGCAGGGCTCAATCAGGGCTCTGATAGATTGCCTGAATAGTTTACATTACAGCTTGCTCAGAGATTAGAACAGACAGCTTACATCATGTTGTTCTTAAATGAAATGTTATATCATGTCAAACCATAACAGAAAGGCACAGGCAGTGGAAGCAGAGACAGGTATCCTGGGAAGAGTATAGGGACATTGTCTGGTTGTGTAAGGATGGGGTCAGGAAGGAGAAGGCATGGCTGGAGCTGAACATGGCAAGGGATGCAAAGAATAATAAGAAGGGCTTCTACAGGTATGTCAGCCAGAAAAGGAAGGTCAAAGAAAGCCTAACTGCCTTCATGAGCAAACTGGAAACAACGAACGAGGAGAAGGCTGAGGTACTCCACAACTTTTTTGCCTCAGTCTTCACTGGAAGCTTCTCCTCCCACAGTTCTTGAGTAGATGGACCACAAGACAGGGGCTGGGGAGAAAAGTCCCTTCCACTGTAAGAGAAGATCAAAAATAATTCTACAGGACCTGGCGAGATGCATCCCAGAGTCCTGAGTGCATTGGCTGTTGTAGTTGTGAAGCCACTCTCCATGATATTTGAAAAGTCATGGCAGTCAGATTAAGTCCCTGGTGACTTGAAAAAGGGAAACAATGCACCCATTTTAAAAAAGATAGAAAGGAGGACCCTGGGAACTACCAACCTGTGAGCCTCACCTCTGTGCCTGGGAAAATCATGAAACAGATCCTCCTAGGAGCTATGCTAAGGCACATAGAGGACAGGGAGGTGATTTGAGACAGCCAGCATGGCTTCACTAAGGGCAAGTCCTGCCTGACCAACCCAGACGACCTCAGTGGGCAAGGGAAGGGCTATGATGTCATCTATCTGGACTTGTGTAAAGTCTTTGACATGGTCCCCACCAACATCCTTCTTTTTATATTGGAGAGGTATGGATTTGTTGGGTGGACTGTTTGGTGGGTGGATGAGGAATTGCTTAGATGGTCACATCCAGAGGGTGGTGGTCAATGGCTCAATGTCCAGATGGAGATCGATGACAAGTGGGGTCCCTCAGGGGTCCATATTGGGACCAGTGATGTTTAATTTCTTCATCAATGACATATACAGTGGGATGAAGAGCACCCTCAGAAAGTTTGTGGACAACAGCAAGTTGAGTGGTGCGATTGACACACCTGAGGAACAGGATACCATCTAGAGGAACCTGGATAGACTTGAGAAGTGGGTCCATGTGAACCTCATGAGGTTCAACAGGGCCACGTGCAGGATCCTGCACCTGGGTTGGGAAAATCCCCAGTATCAGTATAGGATGGGGGATAAAGGGGTGGAGAGCAGCCCTGCAGAGAAGGACTTGAGGGTACTGGTGGATGAAAAGCTCAATACAGGCCAATAATGTGCGCTTGCAGCCCAGAAAGCTAACCGCTTCCTGGGCTGCATCAAAAGAAGTATGGCCAGCAGGCCGAGGAAGGTGATTCTGCCCTTCTCTTCCTCTCTTGTGAGACCCTACCTGGAGTACTTTATCCAGCTCTGGAGCCCTCAGCACAAGGACATGGACCTGTTGGAGCAGGTCCAGAGGAAGACCACAAAAATGATTAGAGGGATGGAACACCTCTGCTATGAAGAAAAGCTGAGAGAGTTGTTCTGCCTGGAGAAGGCTCTGAGGAGACCTTATTGTGGCCTTTCAGTACTTAAAGGGGGCTTACAGGAAAGATGGGGACAAACTTTGTAGCAGGGCCTGTTGCAATAAGAGAAGGGGTAATGGTTTTAAACTAAAATTGAGTAGATTCAGACTAGATATAAGGAAGAAATTTTTTACAGCGAGGGAGGTGAAACACTGGAACAGGTTGCCCAGAGAGGTGGTAGATGCCCCATCATTGGAAGTGTTCAAGGTCAGGTTGGACAGGGCTCTGAGCAACCTGATCTAGTTGATGATGTTTCTCCTCGTTGCAGAGGGATTGGACTAGATGACCTTTAAAGGCCCCTTCCAACCCAAACTATTCTGAGTCTATTATTCTATGTCAATCTTTCTGTATTGTCTATAGCTGAAGCTTACATAAAAATTTCAGATCAGATGCTTAAATCCAGGATGGCTGAATTTAGACTATTTATTGATAGCCCACATTGATTTCTGTCTGAATTATTCGTTATGATTCGTAATGATCAGTAGGTGTCTTATTTAAAGCAGACAGATAGGAGACCATGTGTAAAATCAGAAGTAAGGGAGTATCATAACACTTTTATTATACAATAAAAAACGGTAGCAACAAAATAATTAAATTCAGTGATATTCAGTGAAGTAGAAGTAGTTCTGATCTGTAAAGACAAGAAACTAAAAAAAAGAAATAGAGGATACTAGAGGAGCGTGACTAGAAGGCTTACCTTCAGCACTTTTAAATACTTTAACATCACTTCAGTAAATTGCCATGTACCATCAGCCATAAGTTCAAGACCTCCTCCCAGAGTAATAATAACATAGTGTTTGATTGATACTGGAAGAATTTTCTAATGAGAAGGTGATAAGAAGGTGTCAAAGACGAAGCAGAATGTGAATTGGAAAGACGCAAGTCAGTTTTAAAAAGAAAGTAAGAAGATGAGAAGATGAAGATGAATGACAGAAAATACAGATATGGAAAATCCATGTGTAGAAAATATCTAGATTTAAGAGTGGCAGTGAATGCTGAGTGGAGATTTAGGTAAAATGTAATCAAGATCATTGTTAAGAGGAGCCTCCTGAAATCTTGTTATTCTTTTGAACCTGAAAACCATCCTGAAAGGCTTGTTATCGGAGTCTAAGCCCAGTGCTTTGTGTAATTAAATTAGGAATTTAGTGAAATAGCCCACAAAGAAAAGGAAAGAAAATTGAGGGACAGTGAGCATTCAGCTGTCACGACATTGAATATGTTGTTCCATATTAATCTTGATAGAAAATATTTCACCTTAACAAGTCAATTGTTTGCACTCAAATAACACTGATTAGAAACATAAATTTTCTTTGTTGTTGTTTGTTTTATTTTGTTTCATTGTCATTATTTTTGGTTTGATGGAGTATTGGTAAGTCTGGTGTTCTCAAAAAGTTAGAAATCTGAACAGTAAGTATCCCTTCTAATATATGAGAAAAATGTAGGTATCTGCAGATGGTAAGCTAACCGTAAGTCAGATCATAAGTTCATTCTTAAGAGAACTTATTTTACCTCAGCTGAATACATAGAGAACCTAAATAAGTTTTAGAACAAGGGATTTAATGTTTTACGTTACTAAATTTGGATATATAGATTTCACTATTGATGTTTATCCATACATAGTATATTCTTTTGAAAGTGGGTAAGTGACATTCAATATTTACTATTATGAAAACAGTTTTGCTATTTTTCCACATTTTCTTCAGTTTTGCCTTAGAACTCATTTTCCCAGGAAAATCTTCCTCCATTTCTTTCTAAATATTTTTAAATGTATTTATATTTAGTGTGTTGCATCCTTCAGCATTTGCAGCCATATGTTTTTCCCTCTCCAAAGGTTAGAATATGGAAAAATTTTCCATTTCTGTGATTGGCAGATGAGAGAACCAAATGTTGCAGTTATGAGTAAGACAGTTGAAGACAGATAACATTTCAAATAGTACTTGCAGCAATTGCAAATGTAGATACAACTTTCAAAGGATTACTTTTCTCCTTATTAACATTTTTTTGTACTGGAAAACTGTTATCTGTAATTATGGCTTTGGCATGTATAATTTTACAAATTTTGTTTTAAACATGCTCATTATTCCTATAATTAGAAACCAGTAAATTTTTTGTAATCAAAATTCATTATAACACTGTATTTCAATATGAAGTTAATTCTGAGACTTAGTGTCTGACAATTATAAAGCCATTTGATTGTTTTGGTTCATGTTATTAAAAAAAAAGTCATGCTTCATAAAATTAATATTTTGTTTGTTGAATTCTGAATTGAGTCTTTGAAATGTTACTTTTTAGTCTTGATTATTTTAATATTGTTTAGAACATCTGAAGTTGTCTTGGAATGATACAACATCTTTATCAAGACAGTCTGAATTTAATGGGTCATCACAGTATGAAGGCAAAAGCAAGTATAAATCTTGGACACTGAGTGCCACTGCAAATCGCAAACTAATATTAGCATAGTAAGGAATAAACAAATATATTTGGGGGGAAAAAAAAGTTTATTTGACTAAAAGCAAACACTAAAATTTTCTGTTTGCAAAGGTGTGTGTTATACATTCCCGTATTTTTTTTCTATTGTATCTGTTTATTTACCATTTTTTATACTACTTAATTTTATTTGTTGATGGGAATAGAAAAGTAGGTAACAGAGCCTGTTTCTCTCTAGTGTATAAGTGAATCCAGCCATCGTGCATTTCTATTTTACTGATTGCAGAAAAAGGTATCAAATCACCTCACCTCAGGGCATAATTATTTGAGGTGCAACTATGCTAGAAATAAAATGACTTCAGGGTAAGTATTTATTTAGTTACACGGAAGGGAAGCTATTTCCAGGAAATGTACATTAAAAAAAAAAAAAATGCT